>CM061558.1:92821229-93421229 GCA_030864225.1 Capsicum baccatum var. pendulum | reverse complement strand
ATGAGTCATTCTCCTATGAGACTGAGTGCCCTGCAACCATGGTCCGTTACTAGGCTAGAATAGCTATTCACCGAAAAGTCTGGGTGCAAGTGCACTAGCTGATAGCTAAGCATTGCCCCAAAATTTCTACTTGGACCAATTTTTTACCCAATTTTCCACCTTGCTACTGACTGGTATCCTGATGTGCAGACTTAGCTCTCTTAAGTAGCCTCTTCTCTACCTCTGCTTGCCTCTACTTTTTTTCCTCCACTTGTTGCATATACACCACTATCCCGGAGATATCCATATCACTAATCAACATTGCCCATTTGTACTCTAACACCAAATCATCAGAAAGACCGTACAGGAACTTTATCATAAGAGCCCTCATATTGCACTCCAACTCCAAAGTATAACAGGACAGTTGGGTGAATTTCAATAAATATTCTTTGACGCTCATCTTTTCCTTCATCAGATTAATAAATTCCTCAGCCTTAGGTTCCCTAAATTCTTGAGGAAATAAGTGATCCAAGAAAGCATTCAAAAACTCTTCCAATACTGCCAGTTCAACATCTTCACCTCTTAACTCATTCCAATTATCATACCACTGGTAAGCCACTTCTTTCAACTAATAGGCCGCTAACTCTAGCCCCTCTGTATTACTAGCATGCATGACTCTAAATATTTTTTTTATCTCATCCACAACCCCTTAAGGATCTTCCTCAAACCTGATGCCCATAAAAGTAGGTGGGTTTAACCACAAAAATTGACCAACCTAAGTTACCTCAGAAGAACCAATGGCAGAACTCATATTCCCTGACTTATAAGACTGTGATGCCACGAGTTGAGCATCCATATGGATAGACTGATGGAACTCAGCATTCGAAACCTCTCTCTGAGGAAACGAGTATGGTTAGAACTGACTTGAGGAGCTTGAGGAGGACTTATTAGGACTGGTAGAACCCTTGGAGGAGCAGTAAATTCTAGAGTACGGGCTCTATACTGGGTCCGCAGCTCATTATTAGGACGGGCATCTTCAGCATTTGTCTTAATATGAACATAGGATCCGACTGAGGTATTCTGACTGTTTGATCTTTGGGGAGGTATGATATGAAAAACAAAAATTCTTTAGTTAGGGGAACTTCATGGTACCAGAATCTGTAGCACGAACTAGAACATGAAGAAAGGGAAAAACTCCTAAATGCCTCGTAGCCTCCCTATTATAAGTATGGCACGCTACATGCTCATTGAAAAACTTATACTCGACAAGACTTCGTAGACACCCTACGACCTTAAACTTTTCTCTGATACCAAACTTGTCACGTCCCGAGCTGAGGCCCTAGTCGCAACGGGCATCTCAAACCACAAAGGCTCGAGAGAACCCATAGCATACTACCATAAACATAATTCATATATATAAAGCGAAAAATCAATTGAAACATGGGAGTCTCATAGTCAAATTTAATACATCAAGTCATACCAAAACATAAACATCAATCCATACTATAAAGCCTCTACTCAATATAGTTTGTTTATATTAGGTTAAGGCACCCACCGTATCATGAAACTAAAAAAACTAACATTTAAAGAAATGCCTTCCAAAATAAGGGAGGCTCACCAACGCTGAAATTTAAAAAGGTCTACGACTGCACTAGACCACAAGGCTGTGCCTCAAAACCTACATTATGAGACAATGCAACCCACCCGAGAACGATCAATACTTGTAATGTATTGGTATGCAGAACAATCCAAAAACCACATAAATAGTTCATATAAATTAATCAAGAGAATTGTGAAAACAATTTAACGTAATAGAGATCAAAATACATGGGCATTATTAATGAGCTTCAAAACATTCTTGTAAAACATTAACTCAACTCTTTGAATTGATTCTGAGCTAAATGGTACACCCTAAAACTTTTTTATACCACGGGATATATGGGTCCTCCATTAACTCATCGGCTAAGGATCCAATCCAAGTTTGTAGCAAGAATCAGAGTTTGTTTATGATGGTATACCACCTTCAAGCATACTGTAGGTATCCCTCTTTTAGGACACCTAAGTTATCTCCTTTTCAAGATAACATATCATAATTCCATTATCGACAAAACACGGCTCCTATTAATGTGTCTTTAAACTCGTGCTTTCTTCAGATGACCATTTAAATCTCATTAGTACCGATTTTAGCCTTTTAAAACTATGCTTCATGCTTACAAACCTTTATTTCCTTCATGTTAAGGGCATTTCGTATTAGGTACCGTCATACCTAGACTTTCAAGCCATATCATATCATGTCATATCTATAGCCTTTTATTTAAAAGTATTTTATTTGACCATCAAACTGATTTAAACAACAAATGAGAGTTCTTATTTCAAATAACATATAGAAGTTCATACAAAAACATTCTCTCTTTCAGACTTTAACATAAGGTTGTCATCTCTTGCATAAATTCCATGAAATCTTTCATTTAACACAAAAGAGCATTTAGAAAGTAAGAAAACATTATCTCTTGGAACATAAAATCATGTCAATGCACAATTGATAATAAAGCACTCAAGCTTTTAATCATTCATATGAACAACCTATACCGTACTAAAGCAAATAGATTTCATAATAAAAGAGGAAATTTCATATGTCATGATTTTGGATTGATTCTCGAGATCCATAAAATATATGCACATGAATAACATCTCAAAATTATAAAAAAATCAGAGTAAATACAAAATTTCAACATAAAAAAGAGTTCATAATGCATGTTCTTCAAACAATTTCAAAACCCATAACATATATACATATAAAATTTAAAGTTTATTAAAAACATCATACTTTCACCCATGAGTGTTAGATAGTTCTACATACTTTGTAATAAAAAAAATTAGTGTGATAGACCCTACTTGCTTAGGAACCTTGAACCCTAGGTAGTTTTCCCCTCTCTTGCTACTGAATGATGAAAATGAGAAATCTGAGATGTAAAGTCATTTTAAGGCCCTATTCACGTACATACAAAATTGGTAACGAATTGGGGCTGTGAAAAGACCTCAGTTCCCCTAAAACATAACAAAAATGGAGCATTATTGACGAAACAGGGAGGGGATGCGGTGCAAACCCCATCGGGTGGGGTCAGCCTTCCGACGCGACCCTCGGTGCGAGAGGGAGGCCACGCGATGCGAAGCCTATCGCAATCCTTTCCCCTTTGTGGTGTGGATTCCCCTGCGTGGGCAAGGCAGTAGCCTATCTTGGTGGCCCTCGCGGTGCGGGGATGATCGTGGTGCTCCTTTCACGTCACACGAGTCTTTTCTAAGCCTAAAAATGCCCCTAACCCGTGAAAACCCAACCTTAAGTGGTTTATCTTCGATTTGGGGATCTTATGGGCTCATTTCAAGCATTATTTAAGCGTAGGAAAGTACGGGGTGTTACAATCAGATAAGGGAAGAGTTTTTTAAAATTATATTTTGTGAAAATAGGTCATAACTAATGATACTTCCTCCGTTTGCTTTTACTTGTCACTTATTTCTTAATTAAATTTTTATTTTTATTTGTCATTTTTGACATATCAAGAAAAGATAATTTTTTTGCTATTTTACCATTAGCATTAATTGTTTATTCACCAAAATAATTTTAAGATACAATAGTAAACACCAATTAATAAGGATATTATGATAAAAATATCAATGTTGATAATTGTTTTCTTAACGAGTGTGTCAAATCAAAATGTCATAAGTAAAAGAGAACGAAAGGAGTACCTTGGATCATAAATTTTCATTAATAGGCTTTTGGACATGCAATTTCATCTCGTAATTTGAAATCATGAGATAAAACCAGTGTTTGAACATATGATTTAATCTCATCATAATCCCAAATTCTTTAAAAAATCTTAATTTGAAAATTTCATATCATTATTTAAAAAGTTTCAAATACAAAGATTGATCCACAGGTTTTGTACGAAAAACACCATTTTAAATATACAACCATTTATTTCATATGTATGTAAACAAAATTTTATCGTTGATATTATTATGTACATGTTCAACGTAAGGAGATTGTGTCATACTATGTGGGAGAATTAGACTAAAGAGTAGTATAGTACAACTTATGTTCAATTTTACTTTTTTATTAAACTAAAGTTCGATTAATAAATGACGTGCTACTTTTTTACAATAGTTTTTTAATAGTGTAATATATTGTGATCACATAAATTTTAAATATATTAGTATGAATAAATATTGTGAATTAATATAACTGGACGAGTAATTTAAGTTCAAACAAATATTAATTTAATTAAAATTCGACTATTATTGAGTTAGTCCATCAATTTGGGCTACAAATGAGGAGACTACTTTGTTAAACATAAGATGCCATCTTATTCTAGTGGCCCAATTTGGTGTCACGTGTTGAATGACGTGGCATGCTAAGTCAAGTGAAGGATCCAATATGATCATGCCACACGTCAAAATGATGCAACAAGCCATACTAAATTCAACGCCAATAAAAATACGTCACACATACAAGTTGACATGTTTCAACCAATCAAATATGGTCATGTCACTTAAATCTTATTGGCTAAAAAATATCCATCTTGACCATGACTCTTCCTTTCCACAACAACAAAGACGGTCTCATAACTCAAAAAAATAGATCAAGAATTCAAACAAGAAGCAAGAGAAAGCTCGTGGATCAAACAACGCAGTCGGAAAGATAAAATCAGAGGATTTATAAATATTGTAACAGTCACATATTAAAATCAAATGAAATAATTTTTGTGATATTTTTCTTGTCCTGATTATTATTTTCTCGACTCGACACAAATTTTATTGTCTACATATACGTTGGATATAAACTTTTACATATTGTAAACACCTAAATTTTTATCAAACCTAAGATTTTATGCCATTTTAGCATTTAAATATTTTATTTTTAGGTCTAAATTAAATATTTTATTTTTTATCTTATTTAAAAGTTTGCTTTAAAAGTTTTGAAAACTATAAAAAAAAATAGTCATGTTTTAAATAATTTTTTTTATTACTTATTTATTTATTTATTTTAAAAACAAAACGAATTTTCAAAACTATATTTGTTTTCTTTTAAATTTTAAATAAACAATCTAGTGATATTAATATTTTCTTAATCATATTTCTATGACTAGCTATTTAACTTATTTGTATTTTATTAGTTTTAAATAGATTTTATTATTTTTATTTTATTTAAAATATTGATTAAAAAAAAAAAGAGAAACCTAAAACTACCCAATATCCCCATTCCCCTTAACCTAAACTACCCATTCCCACACCATAAAACCACCCCCACTTTTCCCTCACAAACTCCCTCAACTACATAACCCATACACACCAGACAACATCATACAACATATAAGACACAAACAACACACACAGACATAAAAAAAAAATACTGAGAGAAAAAAAAGAGGACAACATTTTGTGGACAAAAATCAAGAAAAAGAAAAAGACACACAAAAAACAAAGCAAAGAACAAGAGAAGAAACAAAAAGCAGTAGAGAAACAAAAGAAACAAAAAGAGAGTTCTTTGATTTTAGAGATTAAGTTCAGTTCCTGTCGAGTTTTTGATGACGTCGTTCATGCTTCTCTTTCAACTAGTTCATTGTACAGGTTCTTATTCAATCCTATATTATAATTTTGTATGTTTTTTTGTGAATCGAAGTTTGAATGTAGTTGTTTAAATGATTTCATGTTGGAATAAAGTTCATTCTATCATATTCATATATATATATATATATATATAATTGAGGTAATTTGATTGTTTCCACAACTATGAAGTTTTATATTTATGAAAAAAACATACAACTTAAAAAGTCCAAAATTATATGTACAAACAAAACTTCGATTTCATCTCAAATAATTTTATATTACTAGTTTAACGTACGTGTGTCGCACGTGTAACGGTTGATTATTTAAAATTAAATATTTTTACCTATTGCGGAGATTTTAGTGAATTGTAAAAAAATACAAATCACTTTTCAAAGATCCTTCTCACTTTAATATAATAATGTAAACCTAAGAATATATTTTAGTATAAGAATTTAACATATACGTATATATATATATATATATATATATATATATATATATATATATATATATATTACCACCAACAGTTTCAAATTGTTGATGGATCATTACTTTTGCGTTTGCCATGTGGTACCCCTTTCCTTTGCTGCCAGAGGCTAAAAGAGACGCATCCAGTTAAACTATATCCATGGTATGATTATTTTCTTCTTCTTTTTCCACTACTAAAAGAATGCCAAAAAGCGACGGTTAGCGTCGTTTTTTGGGAAAAATGCGACGGTCAGCATCGTTTTTTGGGAAAAACGCGACAAAAATCCATCACTATTTTTTTTGTCTTAAAAAGGGTCGTTTTTTAAAAACGACGACCTGCATCGGTTTATTACAACGGACAACGTCGCTTTTAGTGAAAAAAAATTTTTAGTTATTTTTTGAAAAAGCGACGTCTTCATGTGAAGAACACATGATGAACAAAGAGAGGCATTGTGCGTCATTTTGATGAACAAAAAATGACGGACATCGTCGTTTTATTGAAAAAAAATAATATTTTTTTCAGAAAAATTGCCACTGTCCGTCGTAATTTGAGAAAATAAAATATTTTTTTTTAAAAAAGACAACGTTGGTCGTCTCATTTTGTTTTTTCATAAAAAATAAAAAGCGACGTTGGTCGTCGCTTTTTGTTCTTCATAATGAATAAAAAAGCAACGGCCGTCGTCGCTTTTTGTTCTTCATAATGAATAAAAAAGCGACGGCCATAGTCGCTTTTCTGCATTTTTTTTATGCAGAAACCTGCATTTTCTGCATCCAACCTGCCAAATAAAAATGCAATTCAATATATACATCTCTCATGCAACACACATTATTACAATAATCATTCACATTAAGTATCAACACTAAACCAATTTCAAGTCATGAATTCACATTTTCAAGTAATTACACTTTACAAATTTCAAGTCATGAATTCAAATTTTCAAGTGATTACACTTTACAAATTTCAAAACACAAGTTCAACTTTCAAGAACTACACTAAACCATTTTCTAGTCGCTAATCCATTTTTCAAGTGACTAGTACACATTTCAAAACACTACACTTAACCATTTTCAACTCTTTAATTCACTTCTCAAGTGACTAAACTTAACCATTTTCAAGTCATGAATTCACATTTCAAGTATCAACACTAAACCAATTTCAAGTAATGAATTCACATTTTCAAGTGATTACACTTTACAAATTTCAAGTCATGAATTTCCACTTATTAACTTCGTTTCCTGTACATTGTTTATTTTTTTCAACTGAAAATTGGCTTGATTTGTTATATATGTTTTCCTTAATTAAGTATTTAATTTTCATATTCATGTATTTTAGAGGCGTTTATTAAACAGCTTTGCTGAGGCTAGGGTTTTGCTTTACATTTTCACCTCTGCATTTATCAAGTATTTATGTTTGGCTTAATAGTTTGTTATCTCAGATAAAAGATAATGTAAACGGAGAACCACCAAAACTATCATTATGCTACTGAATTTGTTTCAAAATTACTTCCTGTGTTATTTTCATATTTCAAAATGTTCCTAAGATTTGAGCGTTAACTAGAGGAGCATAAATAGTAAAACGTTATAGCTTATAAATGGTCCACATGGATTGGTAATTTTGAAACAATGGAGTCCGCAACTACAAAAGCAAACCCACCCACAATACCTTCGTTTTTTACTAGCAAAAATAATTGAAATTATTATTTTTTTTAAAAGAGGGAGATTTGAGGAGTTAAAATCTAGAGTTTTTTTTACTCTTTTCCGATGTCGATTGGTCCCGTTGTTTGTTGACAGTGCCGGTTGGCTGAGTTTGCCGATTGCATGGCCGGTGAGGCGTCTGTAGGTATTTCATGGCAGCGGCGGCGTTGACTGATGGCTGGAGCGACGTTGGCGGCGGACGAGATCGGGGTTTTCTTCGATGGTTGGAGGGGCTAGCGGCGGCGGCATGGCTGCTTGGCGGGGGAGAACGAGAGGAGAGAGGAGGAAGGAATAGGGGGCGACCATGGTGTTGTGGCGTCTGGCAGCGGAGGGAGACGCTAATATTGGCTTCGGCGTGGTGGTCGACGGAGAGAGAGAGAGACATCGCTGGAATGGCTGGCGGCAGCCATGGATGATGATGGAAAGGGGATGAGAGTGTAGAGAGAGAAGGTAGAGTAAGAGGGCTGATGTGCGGCTCTTTTTTGTGAAAAATAAAAACTAGGGTTTGGTGTTTTGAGATAAAAAGGAAAGATTGAGTTAAACGATCTCAGTCGTTGGATTAGTTTTGATCAACGACTGAGATCAAAATTATTTGAAAAGAAGGTCACCCATTGAATTTTAATTTGAGGGTAAAAAATTGAATCAATTTTGGCTATAATTGCAATAAATTGAATAGAACTTGGACTAAAATTGTTATATTATGGTAAAAATTGGGTCAAATATTAAATAGATCAGACAAATTGATTTAATTTAGGTTGTTTACTTAAATAGTAGTAATAAAAATAACAACAACAACAAACCTAGTGTATTCTTACATAGTGAGGTTTGGGGAGGGTAAAATGTACGCAGTCCATACCACTACCTCCGGAGAAGTAGCAAGGCTGTTTCCGATAGACCTCCTGCTCAAGATAAGATAAGTCATCAAAAACGTACACAAAGAATGGAACAATATGGCATGACATAAATACGCCACCTATAAGGAGTAGTAAACAAAGAATAGTAACCAATCGTAATGCAACATAACAAGAATACTGCACCGGCCAAGTAAAACCCTATCCTACCTACCGAAAAAGTCACTAGCCTTCTATCCTAATACGCGTCCTCTAGATCATCCTATCTAGGGTCATGTCCTCAGTAAGCTATAACTGCTCCATCTCCCGCCTAATCACCTCTTTCCAATATTTCTTCAGTCTATCCCTGCCCCGCCTGAAACCATCCAAAGCAAGCCTTTCACACCTACGAACCGGTGCATCCGTTCCCCTCCTCATCACATGTCTGAACCATCCCAAACGGACCTCCCGCATCTTGTCCTCAACTGAATCCACACTAAACTTATTCCGAATAGTCTCATTTCAAACCCTATCCCCTCTAGTAATCCCACACATCTAGCTTAATATCTGCATTTTCGCCACCTTAAGTTTTTGAATGTGAGAGTTCTTAACAGGCCAACACTCCACTCCATACAACATGGCCAGACGGACTGCCGCCCTATAAAATTTGCCTTTAAGCTTGGGCGACACCTTTTTATCACACAACACCCCCGAGGTGAGCTTCCACTTCATCCATCCCGCCCTGATCCGGTGAGAGACATCCTCATCAATCTCACCATTCCCCTGAATCATGGCCCCTAGGTACTTGAAACTATCCCTCTTACACACCACCTAAGAATCCAACCTTACTACCACCTCGTCCAAGACATTAAACTCACATCGTCTGCAAAAAGCATACACCAGGGCACCTCGCCTTGGATATACCGCGTCAACACATCCATAACCAAAGCAAACAAAAATGGGATAAGAGTAGATCCCTGATGCAACCCTGTCAAGATAAAAAAATATACTGAATTGCCTCCCGCTGTCCTCACCTAGGTCTTAGCTCCATCATACATGTCCTTGATTGCTCTAGTATACGCCACCGGGACCCCACTCACCGTCAAGTATCTCCAAAGGACTTCCCTAGGGACTTTTTCGTATGTTTTCTCCAAGTCGATAAACACCATGTACAGGTCATTCTTCCTTTCCCTGTACTGTTCCACTAGTCTCCGCACTAGGTGAATTACCTCCGACGTCGAACGCGCAGGCATAAATCTAAATTGGTTCTCCAAAATAGATACAATCCTCCTCAACCTCCACTCTACCATTCTCTCCCAAATCTTCATCGTGTGGCTCAATAACTTAATACCCCTATAGTTGTTGCAACTCTGAATGTCACCCTTATTCTTATACAGAGGAATCATAGTACTCCATCTCCAGGCCTCAGGCATTATTGCCGACTGAAAAATGTCGTTGAACAAATCCATCAACCACCTCAAACCAGCCTTACCAGAAAACTTCCAAAAATCCATGGGGATCTCATCAGGCCCCATCGCCCTACCCCTTCGCATCCTGCGAACGGCCTCTCTAACCTCCTCCACCTTAAAACATCTACAATAACTAAAACCACGACACTCCTCTGAATGCTCCAGCTCACCTAACTCAATAACTCCCGCCCCCTTCATCATTCAAAAGCCTATGAAAATACAACTACCACTTTTTTTTAATATGACCATCCTCCACCAAAATTCTACCATCCTTTCCCTTAATGCACTTTACCTGGTCTAGGTCACGGCCATTTCAGTCCCTAGCCTTAGCCAGTCTAAACAAACTTTTTTCCCCTCCTTTCTCTTCTAACCCCGCATACAAGCTCTCAAACACTGTCATCTTAGTTGCTGTAACGACAAGCTTAGCCTCCTTCGTTGCTAGCTTGTACTCCTCCCTAAAAACCCTCTTCTCTTCATCATCCTTACTCTCAACCAACTTTGCATATGCCCCCTTCTTAGTCTTCACTTTCTTTTTTACTTTATCATTCCATCACCAATCCCTCCTATGGTGCCTGGCCCGGCCCTTAGACACACCCAAAACCTCACTACAGTCTCCTTGATGCACCTAGCCGCCCTATCTCACTTATCATCTATGTCTCCTCTATGCTCCCACACCCCCATACCAGTCAACTTCTCCTCTATCTCCCGTGTATTCACCTTCGTCAAGCCGCCCCACCTAATTCTCGGTCGGCCCTCCTCACCCCTACTCTTCTTACCCTTCTTTATTCCCAAGTCCATCACCAAGAGTCTATGCTGAGTCGAAAGATTCTCACTCGAAATGACCTTACAGTCCTTACACAACCCCCTATCCCCTTTTCTAAGAAGCAACAAGTTAATTTGGGTCTTGGCTATCGCACTTCGAAAGGTGATCAAGTGATCGTCCTTCTTTTGAAAGCTCGAATTCACCACTACTAGTCCAAAGGACCTCGCAAATTCCAAAAGAGCAGCTCCCTCTTCATTTCTCTCCCCAAAACCAAAACCACCATGCACATCGCCAAATCCTCCCAAAAATGCCTCGATGTGTCCATTAAAATCCCCTACTACAATGATCTTCTCAGAGCTAGGCACACCTCTAACCACCTTATCCAAGTCCTCCCAAAATCGCATCTTCTTCTCCCCGCCCAAGCCCACCTGCGGCGCATACACACTACACACGTTCAGGGTAAACCCCTCAAAATCTAACTTAATAGACATCAGCCTATCACTAATCCTCTTCACCTCTACTACCCGCCCTCTAAGCTCTTCATCTACTAAGATGCCAACTGTATTTCTACGCATCTCACTTCCAGAGTACCAAATCTTGTAACCATCCACATCCCTAGCCTTAAACCCTACCCACTTAGTCTCCTGGACACACGCCATATTGATCCTCCTCTTTTTAAGAATTTTTACCAACTCTATGGACTTTCCCTAGAGAGTCCCTATATTCCAAGACCCAACCCTCAACCTATCAACTCTAGCGACATGCCCTCCTCTACCGCCATTAACGCCAGACCTAGCCCCTACTCCCCCACCTGCCCTACTCTCGTTCCCCACCCTCAACACCGCCCCCCGCCTCGACCCCGGCCCCTTTGGACATGACCCTATTCTACCATCAGTCATAAAAATAACAAATAATAATAATACTAATAATAAAATAATAATGAAAACTGGACAATGTATTTGCAAAAAATGTGAGTGTGCCCAATTACGTGAGAAATGATTTAATAAATATTAATAAAATCATGTAAAATGTCGTATTTGAGTTAGAAAATTATAAAACATGATACTAAAATGTAATAAAAATAATTTGTACCTTTTAATCATGAATGTGACACGTCAGTATGTATTTTAACATAAGAATAATATGTAAAAAATAATAATACTTAAAATTAAATAATTTTGACAAAATGGCAGCTTAGAAGGAGTATCGAGAGGTCAAAATTGGGTGTCAACAACACAATTAAACCGATTTAGTCCCACAAATTAGGTCTGTAGAGGGTACAATGTATGCAGACCTTCTCGAAAACCTATTCAAGCTTGAAGATTCTTGTAAAATAAAACACATCATGTCGGATTTTTGCTGCAATTAAGATTTCATTTTTTTTCTTGTTAATTAGTTGCTACTATTTCTATTTTATGCATATTTTCTTATTGGTTAAACCGAAAATCGAACCGTTAAGGACTAAAAATTGATAAACCAAAAACCGATAAAAAAATACCTTATTTATTTGATCATTGGTTTAACTTATTTAAAAATGGATAACCGATAAACCAAAACGATAATATATAAAATTAAACCGAACCGATTGATGCACACCCCTAATTTCAAGAAAAACAATAGTGAAAATTGATTTTAATATTGAGCGTTGATCAAATATGATGAAGGGTTGAGATTAAAATTATGGAGATGAGTCAAATTGGGATTAGAAATTGTGTTAAAAAAGATTGAATTAGAGATTTCGATTACGTTGATTCAACATGATGAATTGTCGGTTAAATGGCTTCATTATTATGACTTCAATAGTGTATTTTTACCTTGATCATATGAATCATATGATATTAACGTATTATTCAAAATATTTGGATATATAGATTCAGTTAGCTAGTATATATATATATGATTGATTATCAACTTTGTAATATGTACTATATACATCATATACACGAGTATATTACGTCGTAATAGAGCGTATTTTATTTCTACTATGATGAATTATAGTTTAATTTAACTTACATTATTTTATTATAACTTCAACAATATATTATTAACTTGATCAATCGATCGTATGATCTCAATGTATTCAATATATATAGTTGATTGACTATAAAATTCACAATATGTACTAGATACATCAAATACACATGTAAATTACCTCGTAATACAACGTTTTGTATATATACAATGATAAATTATTGTTAAATTTAGCTTATATTATTATATTATAACTTCAACAGTATATTATTCTTTTAATCAATCGATCGTATGATATCAATGTATTCAATATATAATTGAATAAATTTACCTTTTTTAAATTTACAAATTATTTATTTAACAGTAAATTAAAAATATCAAATATCAACGGACAATGTCATTTTCATAAAGTTAAATTTTATTTAGTTTTAACAAAAGTGACGTTGTTCGTCACTTTTCGTAAAAAATAAAGAAAAATTAAAAATATTTACAAATTGCAACGGACAACGTCGCTTTTCTAGAATTAATATTTAAAAAAAATAAAAATTATAGCGACGTTGTCCGTCGCTTTTAATAAAAATAAATAAAAATAAAAATAAAATTTAATTTGAACTCTGCTCTGTAGATTGATTTGCTGTAGTTTTATCCTCAGGGTACTTGTGCTTTGTATCTGAAGTATGATGGCTGTAGTGGACTAAATCCTCGTCACTGCTGCTGCCGCTTGTATTTGAACAAAATGATCCACCAGCATGGTTTGCATAGACGAGTGCTTCATAACTGAATGACTTCTAAACACTTTTATCCTCTTTTCCTTCCTCAGATTTTCCTACCGAATCCTCATCAAGTGAATCTGTATCCACAGGATAAACATAATCGGGATCCTCACTTCTGACTGAGTTCCTTCCATCACTGCTGCTGCCTTCCTCTGCATAATATGTCTTCTTGTGTCGCCTAAAAGATAATGCTTTCAAAAATTTAACCTTTCGCAGACCTGCTTTTAAAGAACCACCCCCATTTCTGTATGTCAACAAAACCTTTCCAGGGTTCGGAGATACTGGAGCAGACATGATAAACTTCGAAAATGTCTCTGAAGCTTCGTGAGTGTTCCTCAATTCCACAAGGTTGAGCACTAGCTGTCAACAAATATGTGAACATATCTTTAGGAAACAGTCGCATTAGATAATATATTCACGTAGCTGCAGGAATACAAGAACGCAAGCAAAAAACATGTGTTTTAGTTTCTCTTACACAGAGTGAAAGGCAACTCTTGAAGCTGCCAACAGAGACTTCCAAAGGAACGAAAACTTCAATGCCCTTTTGTTTATCTCCAGCTACTGAAGCAAAGTCTGCAAGATTCAATGTCGCAGAAGAAAGTATGGGTACCTTCTGATTTGGTCCTTTACTTGTACCCGGATTCAGCAGAAGTATGAATAAATACAAAGAAGGGAGTAAATGAACAATGAAATCAAACACAAAGACAACGTGTTCAATAGAGGAATTAGTGTTGATGAAAAGCTAAAACCAAAAATAAAGGATTAGAAGCACGAAATAATAAGATAATTGAGATACAAAAGTATATTGTATAGTAAAAGAAATTGAAGGACAAAAAACTACAGGAGCGATACTATAGCGACTAATAAAATAAAAATTCAAGAATGTCACATTGATCACAGTAAAGACAACTTCCCAAGGCTGAAAAACACCATCTTTCCAACCTGAAAATTTACAAACACTCAGAGACTCCTCATTCCATTCAACAATCCCTTTATCCTCCTTCAAACACTCTTCTTTAGTAAAATTCTTCTTTACACTTCTCCTATTAAATGACCCCAAATTCAATGAAATACCCTTTGATGATCCCTTCCCCTTAATTTCAACTCTTAATTTATCAAAATCTTGGATCCCCATTTTCTCATTTAACAAAAGTTGAAACCTTTAAGGCAATTCACAGTAATCTTAGCCTCATATTTCTTTGATGATAATAATGGTGAGCATGACATCCACTTCATCATCTTCACAACCATATTATATATATAAACTTTTTCACCCACCCAACGGTGTCGCCTAGCGGTCAATAAATTTAAAGAGTATAAATAAAAAAAATCAAACTCGTAAATCAACAACAACCTATGATCTAGTGGTAGAAATGTATTATATTATGGTAATTAATGGCGGGGTTTGATTATCGATGGTGCAATTCATAATTGTGTAATTTTAAAATCCAATCTCAAAGGTTAAAAAAAATAAAAAATCTGATCTCACGAGAACAATTTTTTTATTTACCTACAAAGATATTTTAAGTAAATGAATATACTCCTTCCATTTTTGTTTATTTGGGTTACTTTTATTTTTAGTAAAGAATGTCCACTTTTTTAATTTGACAATTTTTTAATTTAAATTATTGAAATGCATATTTAAGATCACAAAATTATATTTTAATACATCTTACGTATCTTTAGTTTAAGGCCACAAGAGTTAAACTTTGTATCAAGTTAAAAAAAAAAAAAAAGACAAGCTAATACCTTTTTTGGAATTTATGTACTCCGTCCGACTTTCCAATTTACTTGCCGCTATTTCCTAATTTGATTTTTCTTTTTACTTGTCATTTTTGACAAATCAAGAAAAAATATTTTTTTCATGTTTTATCCATACCATTAAGTACTTATTCTCTAAATTGTTTTTCTATACCTATAACTAAATATTAATTAATAGAGGTAACATGGTAAAGTCACTATATCAATACAATTTATTTTGTAAAATAAATGTATATATTCGCAATTTATGTAATAAATTTAGTGAAGTATCAATAATTAGCAAAATATAATGACTATACATTATTGTAACTCTTCGTTATTATAGTGGAGTTTTTGATCACGTAATTTGTTACTGTGATTATAGTGAAGGGTTTGATCCTTTTTTACTCTTTACATTGAAGGATTTTCCACGTAAATTTGATATCTCGTGTAATTGATTTTATTCTTGCCTTGTCATGTTTGTTTGGTTTAGTTATTTGCTGCCTTATTACTATTTGTGCTTGGGTTTGTTTGTTTTCGAGATAATGCTCTATTTCATCCTTGAACTATAACCAAAACAGCTGAAACACACCTCAACTTAAAGGGGGTCCTATTACCCCTAGAACTAATTAAAAGTGTAATTTTGACACCCTTGATGCCTACGTGGCACATACGTGGCACAACACACTGAAGGATCTATGTAGGAACACGTGTATGCCACGTATGTGCCGTGTAGGCACTAAGGGTGTCAAAATTACACTTTTAATTAGTTCAGAGGGATAAAAGGACTCCCGTTAAGTTGAGGTGTGTCTCAGTCATTTTTGGTATAGTTCAAGGATGAAATAGGATATTTTCTCTTTGTTTTTTCGTTTCAATTTGAACCAAGAGAAAACAAAGAGAAAATATCCTATTTCATCCTTGAACTATACCAAAAACAACTGAGACACACCTCAACTTAACGGGAGTCCTATTATCCCTCTGAACTAATTAAGAGTGTAATTTAGACACCCTTGGTGCCTACACGGCACATACGTGGCATACACGTGTGCCTACGTGGATCCTTCAGTGTGTTGTGCCACGTAGGCATCAAGGGTGTCAAAATTACACTTTTAATTAGTTCTGGGGGTAATATTAGCCCCTTTAAGTTGAGGTGTGTTTCAACTGTTTTGGGTATAGTTCAAGGATGAAATAGAGCATTATCTCGAAAACAAACAAACCCAAGCACAAATAGTAATAAGGCAGCAAATAACTAAACCAAACAAACATGACAAGGCAAGAATAAAATCAATTACACGAGATATCAAATTTACGTGGAAAACCCTTCAATGTAAAGAGTAAAAAAGGATCAAAACCTTCACTATAATCACAGTAAAAAATTACGTGATCAAAAACTCCACTATAATAACGAAGAGTTACAATAATGTATAGTCATTATATTTTGCTAATTATTGATACTTCACTAAATTTTTTACATAAATTGCAAATATATACATTTATTTTACAAAATAAATTGTATTGATATAGTGACTTTACCATGTTACCTCTATTAATTAATATTTAGTTATAGGTATAGAAAAACAATTTAGAGAATAAGTACTTAATGGTATGGATAAAACATGAAAAAAATATTTTTTCTTGATTTGTCAAATATGACAAGTAAAAAAGAAAAATCAAATTAGGAAATAGCGACAAGTAAATTGGAAAGTCGGACGGAGTACATAAATTCCGAAAAAGGTATTAGCTTGTCTTTTTTTTTTTAACTTGATACAAAGTTTAACTCTTGTGGCCTTAAACTAAAGATACGTAAGATGTATTAAAATATAATTTTGTGATCTTAAATATGCATTTCAATAATTTAAATTAAAAAATTGTCAAATTAAAAAAGTGGACATTCTTTACTAAAAATAAAAGTAACCCAAATAAACAAAAATGGAAGGAGTATATTCATTTACTTAAAATATCTTTGTAGGTAAATAAAAAAATTGTTCTCGTGAGGTCAGTTTTTTTTATTTTTTTTAACCTTTGAGATTGGATTTTAAAATTACACAATTATGAAATGCACCATCGAGAATCAAACCCCGCCATTAATTACCATAATATAATACATTTCTACCACTAGATCATAGGTTGTTGTTGATTTACGAGTTTGATTTTTTTTATTTATACTCTTTAAATTTATTGACAGCTAGGCAACACCGTTGGGTGGGTGAAAAAGTTTATATATATAATATGGTTGTGAAGATGATGAAGTGGATGTCATGCTCACCATTATTATCATCAAAGAAATATGAGGCTAAGATTACTGTGAATTGCCTTAAAGGTTTCAACTTTTTGTTAAATGAGAAAATGGGGGTCCAAGATTTTGATAGATTAAAAGTTGAAATTAAGGGGAAGGGATCATCAAAGGGTATTTCATTGAATTTAGGGTCATTTAATAGGAGAAGTGTAAAGAAGAATTTTACTAAAGAAGAGTGTTTGAAGGAGGATAAAGGGATTGTTGAATGGAATGAGGAGTTTCTGAGTGTTTGTAAATTTTCAGGTTGGAAAGATGGTGTTTTTCATCCTTGGGAAGTTGTCTTTACTGTGATCAATGTGACATTCTTGAATTTTTATTTTATTAGTCGCTATAGTATCGCTCCTGTAGTTTTTTGTCCTTCAATTTCTTTTACTATACAATATACTTTTGTATCTCAATTATCTTATTATTTCGTGCTTCTAATCCTTTAGTTTTGGTTTTAGTTTTTCATCGACACTAATTCCTCTATTGAACACGTTGTCTTTGTGTTCGATTTCATTGTTCATTTACTCCCTTCTTTGTATTTATTCATACTTCTGCTGAATCAGGGTACAAGCAAAGGACCAAATCAGAAGGTACCCGTACTTTCTTCTGCGACATTGAATCTTGCAGACTTTGTTTCAGTAGCTGGAGATAAACAAGAGGGCATTGAAATTTTCGCTCCTTTGGAAGTCTCTGTTGGCAGCTTCAAGAGTTTCCTTTCACTCTGTGTAAGAGAAACTAAAGCACGTGCTTTTTGCTTGCGTTCTTGTATTCCTGCAGCTACGTGAATATATTATCTAATGCGACTGTTTCCAAAAGATATGTTCACATATTTGTTGACAGCTAGTGCTCAACCTTGTGGAATTGAGGAACACTCACGGAGCTTCAGAGACATTTCCGAAGTTTATCATGTCTGCTCCAGTATCTCCGAACCCTGGAAAGGCTTTGTTGATAGACAGAAATGGGGGTGGTTCTTTAAAAGCAGGTCTGCGAAAGGTTAAATTTTTGAAAGCATTATCTTTTAGGCGACATAATGTAAACACCTAATTTTTGACCCAAACCTAATATTTTTGTACCATTTTAATATTCAATTAATTTTTATTTTATTTTATTTTTATTTTTATTTTTAGGCATTTTAAATTTATCTTATTTTTGAGGTTCGTTAAAAATTTTGAAAACTACAAAAAATAGAGTCACATTTTAAAATAAGTTTTTATTTTATCGTTTATTTATTTGTTTACCTATTTAAAAAAAATAAAATAATAATAATAATAAAAAAAAAATTCTAAATTATATTTGTCAACTTTAATAAAAAATAATAATAAAAAAAAAGTGATATTAATTTTTCTTAGTCATATTCCTAAGACTAGCTAATCTTGTATTTTGTTAGTTTTAAATAAATTTTATTATTTTCATTTTTATTTGAAATATTAATTAAATATAAAAAAAAAAATCCTAAACTACCCAAACCACCCCACAATCCCACTCCTACTTAACCTCACCCACTACCTCACCATGACACACACGACACAAGCACACACACACACTACATGTATATATATAACACATGCACACATGCACTAAAAAAAAAAAGAAAAAGGATACGGGAAAAGCAAAGAAAAAAAAAACAGCAAAGAAAAAAAAAACGTTTGAAACAAAAAAAAAAAAAAACCAAAAGAAAGCTCAACGTGAAAAAAAATAAATAAAGGAAGTGAGTTCGGGTTTGAGTTCGGGACCTCCGTTTGAAGTTTTTGGTGGTGGTGTTCTTGTTTTTTTTGTCTCGGTTTTGATTCATCACACAGGTTCTTATCGAGTCCGTATTGTTTATTCTATAATTTTTCTTTTTTGGAAATCAAAGCATGAATAAAGTTATTTCAATGACTTCTTATATTGTTTAGTATGCTTAGTTTATTATTTTATGTAGTTCATGTTCTATGTCCTTTATTTGTAATTTGTTTTGTTGTTTTTTTTTTTTTTCAAAATAATTTCAATTAAATTGATTTTAAATTTTAAATGAGATAATTTTTAAAGTTTTAGTGTTTAAAGATGTAAAATTAATTATTTTATGCGAAGTCCTTTTTCATCGTTCTATTAAAATTTTTATTTTTCTATTTTTAGTGGTTTTATTTTAATGGTGAGTGTGTCAATGTTCTTTGATTCATTCAATACTAAGATATACCCACGCATCGTTTGATATGAATTTCTATAGCCCGAGTTGTCGTTGTTATCTGGTATATGTGTGACAGGACAAGAATGATGACAGGAATGATTAAGGAATTATAGAATAATGATGTGGCGGTGGAGTTAGGTTAAGTAGCAATAGTACGAAAAATTCTTGGTTATTTCTCTTTTGTTAAGGTTAGATTAAGTTAGTGGAAAATATGATAATTATTATAATGGGGTCAAATTAGTGTATAGAGATTAGACGTGCATTAGATATTGAAGTTGTCATTTTGTAAATCTATTTTCACAATTGTCATTCGTTAGCTTAACATGACAATGCTTAATGAATTGGAAAGAGGGATAATAGGAAGAAAACTGTGTACGCAGTAGTTGTCTTTATTTAAAAAGAAGTTGGAAAAAAAATAATATTATGATATGTATGTCCTTATTAAGAATAAAAAACCGTGGTGCAAAAGTTACTTTCGTCCTTTTGTTTCTAAATTAGTCAGAATTGTTAACAATCAACGGGTATATAATATTTTGATTAGATTTACTTAATCAACCATTGTTTACATGAAGTTCTAATTGGTATGATGTTAGTTTTTGTTCTTTTCACTCACCTTGATCAAGTTAGAATTGACACTTTTGTTTAATTATTTTTTTTTTCATATTTGTTTATGTTTCAGAATATTGGGCCTAAATTTAAATTAAGGCCTAATCAATTAATTTGTTGCAAAATTTGAGCGAGATAGGTTCGTAATCTTTAGAAATTTAAAGTTTAATATACAAGTGAAAATTAACGATGAAGTTGGAAAGCCCTGCTACCGACCATTCGTTATAATAAATTAACTTACCGTTTGAAGACGATTGGATTGGGTTGGGTAGATTTTAAACCTATTAGGTGCTTATTTAGATTTTGAAAATATGGGACGACTCATAAATGCCTCAAAGGCGCGAGAAATATGCCAAAATTTGTGGTGAGACCGAAAAGTACTACTATCGGTAAGCCACACGTCAATATAATAAATAATTTCAAAATAAATTAAAATCGGGAGGCAAACAACTGTTAGGTTAACAAATATTATAAATTCAAAAAATAAAAAATTAATTTAAGCCAGACATAAGTCATTAAAGCGACCGTGCTAGAACCATGGGACTCGAGGGGTGCCTAACACCTTCCTCTCGGTCAACAGAATTCCTTATCCAGATTTCTAGTTCGCAGACCAAAAACAAAAAAAAACAAAAATTAAAGAGTCATTTCCTTTTGAATAGGGATTCAATAAGGTGACTTGGAACACCCAAACTCAATTCCAAGTGGCGACTCTGTAAATAAAATAATCCCTTTTCAAAACGTCACTTTAATTGAAAAAACCCATTTTTCTAAATTCAACTCACTAGCGGGGTCGGATGCGGTGAAAAATCGGGGGTGTGACACATAAGAAGGCATATCATGCAGAGGAAGGCAGCAGCAGTAATGGAAGGAACTCAGTAAGAAGTGAGGATCCCGATTATGTTTATCCTGTGGATACAGATTCACTTGATGAGGATTCGGTAGGAGAATCTGAGGAAGGAAAAGAGGATACAAGTGTTCAGAAGTCATTCAATTATAAAGCACTCGTCTATGCAAACCATGCTGGTGGATCATTTTGTTCAAATACAAGCGGCAACAGCAGTGACGAGGATTTAGTCCACTACAGCCATCATATTTCAGACACAAAGCACAAGTACCCTGAGGATAAAACTGCAGCAAATCAATCTGCAGAGCAGAGTTCAAAACGTAGTCTTCTCTAAACTGCAACAAATCAATCTGCAGAGCAAAGGGTAAGTGTATACAGTCAAAACGACGGACAACGTCGCTTTTCAAAAAAATAATTTTTATTTAGGTTTTAAAAAAGCGACGTTATCCGTCGCTTTATGTAAAATATAAAGAAAAATTAAAAATATTTACAAATTGCGACGAACAACGTCACTTTTTTAGAATTAATATTTTAAAAAATAAAAATATAGCGATGTTGTCAGTCGCTTTTAATAAAAATAAATAAAAATTAAATTTAGCAAGCGACGGACAACGTCACTTTTTAAAAAATTATTTTTTATTTAGTTTTAAAAAAGCGAAGTTGTTTGTCACTTTTTGTAAAAATAAAAAAATTAAAAATAATTACAAATTGCGACGGACAGCGTTGCTTTTCTAGAATTAATATTTTTAAAAATAAAAATTATAGCGACGTTGTCCGTCACTTTTAATAAAAATAAACAAAAATAAAAAATAAATTTAAAAAGCGATGGAGAACGTCGCTTTTCAAAAAATTACTTTTTATTTACTTTTAACAAAAGTGACGTTGTCCGTCTCTTTTTGTAAAAAATAAAAAAAATTAAAATAATTACAAATTGCGACGGACAACGTCGCTTTTCTAAAATTAATATTTTAAAAAATAAAAATTATAGCGACGTTTTGCCGTCGCTTTTAATAAAAATAAAAAAAAATAAAAATCAAATCTAAAACTCGACGGACTATGTTGCTTTTCCACAACTAATTATTATTATTTATAAATAAATTACGACGCTATCCATCGCATTTATTAAAAAAATTATAAATTATTTTTTAATTAGTTGGCACAATAATTCACGAAAAAAAATGTTGGATATTAAGACTTTGGCCGTCGATTTTAATAAAAAGTAAATAAAATTTAAAATTAAACTAAAAAAGTGACGGACAGTGTCGCTTTTTAAAGTGACACAGTTCGTCACTTTTTTTTTTGCGTCACTTTTTGGCCCTTTTTAGTAGTGTTTATCTATATTTAAAACCTTTCCTTGTTTATATATATACTAGTTTAGGTGTACGCACTTTGTGCGTGTACTACACTTTAGTGAGTTCAAATATTACATTAATTAAGATATTTGTGTAAAGAATAAAGATGAATATAATAATTAAATTTAATATTTTTTTAGTATGTAAAGATGGAGAATTTATTTATTAAACCTAATCTTTACCAAAAATATCTTTAAAAGTCGATCGACATTCATCTACCATCCGTAAATTGCAACAAAATAATACAATGATAGAGACATCAAAATAATACAATTAAATCTAATCTTTACATACAAAAATTTTCTCAAAGTTATTCGACACTCATCTACCACCTGTAAACAAAAACAAAATAATACGACAATAGAGATATCAAAATAATACAATTAAACCTAACCTTTACATGAAAAAATTCTTCAAAGCAAATTTTTTTTTATCTATCGCCTGTTAACTGCAACAAAATAATACAATAAAAGTGATATCAAAATAATAAAATTAAACTCAAATTTTACACACAAAAATTTCTCAAATCCGATTGAGATCCATCTACGAACTATAAACTACCACAAAATAACAAACTAATAGAGATATTACGATAATACAATTAAATCTAACCTTAACCTAAAAATTTCAAAGCCGAACCGCATTCATCTAGAATCTGTAAACTAAAATAAAATAATAAGATAATAAAGATATCAAAACAATATAATTAAACCTAACCTTTACACAAGAAATTCTTCAAAATCAACCGACATTCTTCATCTATGACCTGTAAACTATAAAAAAAAAAAATATAATAGTGATCATAAAGGTTTGATTTTGATCCAACTAATTCTTGTTTGAACGAAAATTTTGATCCTAAAGAATGATTTTGAATGAAAACAAAGAAAAAAAAAAAATATATATATATATATATATATATATATATATATATATATATATATATATATATATATATATATATATATACGATTGAGTTGGTTTGGACACGTGAAGAGGAGGGACATGGATGCCCCGGTTCGTAGGTGTGAGAGGCTAGCGTTGGATGGTTTTAGGCGGGGTAGGGGTCGGCCGAAGAAGTACTGGGGAGAGGTGATTAGACGGGACTTGGAGCAGTTACAGCTCACCGAGGACATGACCCTAGATAGGAAGGTCTGGAGGGCGAGGATTAGGGCAGAAGACTAGGCCAGTTTGGGGGCACAAGGGTAGGGAATTTTTTTTTTTTGTGGGGTTTATTCCTGTTATTCTTCCTACTCTTATTTTTATTCCTATTCCTATTCTTCTTCTTGTTATGATTTCGGTGTTCCATGTTTTATTAGGTATCTGAGTGCTTCCCGATGTTTCCTACTACCTATGCGTTACTTTATATTTATATTTATATTTATATTTATATTTATATTTATATTTATATTTATATTTATATTTGTGTGGCGACTGTCTTGAGCCGGGGGTCTATCGGAAACAGCCTTTCTACTTCTTCAGAGGTAGAGGTATGGACTGCGTACATCTTACCCCCCAGACCCCACTAGGTGGGAATACACTGGGTTTGTTGTTGTTGTTGTTGTTGTATATATATATATATATATATATATATATATACACACACATGTTGAATTCTATTATGCTGACAAAAATAGTGAAGAAGTTGAGGGTTAGAAAAGCAAGCATCCACCAATCTAGACATGCAATCGAATCAAGTTAGATGAACATCAATCATATTCTCTCAATAAGCAAATTGGTTTGTTCTCTAGTTTAACGTATATTTCAACATTTATAGAAGTATTTCATTAATAAAGTCCTATTTTGGAGTATTTTTCTAATTGAATAGTAGAAAAAAATATTAATTAATTCTCCTACCATATATTTTAGGTAGTCTAGTAGAAAGAAAAATATGAATTAATTCTCCTGCCATATATTTCAGGAGTTCCACATATTTTAGGAAGTCTATTTAATATAATAAAAAATAATTAAATAATAAATTTAAAAAATAGTGAAAAGACAATTTTGTCTAAAGAAGAGTTTTTTAATGAAGGGTAAAAAGTTCAAATCATTTTTCTAAGGGTCTTCATACTTTGAACCATATCTGTGGTATGATTATTATTTTTTTAATCTATATTTAAAACCTTTCCTTGTTTTTTAAAGTCAAATCCTTACAAAATCATTGATTACATTCTTATGATGTAATTAAAACTTTTAAAAATTTGATACTTCTTAAATAGTAGTGTTTGGCCATAAGAATTCCGAATAGATTTACTTGTTTTCACTCCTAGTTTTCTCACAAAATTTCAAAAACAACTTCAGTTCATATTTATATTCATGACCAAGCATAACTTCAACTCCAAAAAATTATAATTTTCATGATCAAGCAGGATCTTACTTTCTTTTTGTAACTCAAATGTTATGCCAAGATAGATATACGACTAAATTTTGACTATTCTAATAAAAAAATATTACAATAATTATAGCTGAGAAACAGATTCCAAACTTGAACTTTTTATAAAGATAAAAATCAACCAAAAAAATCTAAACAGTTAACATGTCTAATAAACCGAATTTTCATTCTTAATTATATCCTCCTGTTTATAACTTCATAATATGTAAGTGTTGATTGCAAAATCATATATATGAAACTTCTGGAGCCAAAATATGACAATAAGAAAAAGAACATTAATTCTGAAAGAGAAACTTATTAGCATTAATTTTAGGAAAAAAAACCACGGTCACATCTTTTAGGACCTTTTTTTTTGTTTTATGTACACAAGGAAAAGATTTTTTTTATCAATTGGATAAAAATCACCGATATTTTTCTCTTTTTTACTTATTTTATATTTTAGGACTCCTTTTTCACATACATGACTTACCAATATTAATTTTGGAAAAAAAATACCAACATTAATTTTAATATATATATATATATATATATATATATATATATATATATATATATATATATATATTATATTTATTAATTGAGTGCAATTAAATATTAATGCAAATAAGTTCTTATCCTTAAATCAATAATGCATATATTTTATTTTAATTGGTAGTTATTAATTCAGGTAAGTGTAGGAAAAAAAAAATTTACAAATCACATTTAAGAAGTATGTGATTCTACCTACCGTGCATGAGTATCAATACTTATTGTTGTCGTTTTTAGTCTGCCACCTACATAGAACTCAATTGAGCAAAGTATGTGAGTATCATGGACCAAAACTACATGATATAGATCAATGAAATAAACAAAAAAAAATAGAAATAGATTATTAACTCACAATTAGTATAAAATTTTCCAAAAAAAAGCACATGAAAATAAATTCACAAACTATTGGCATATATAATGAGAAAATCCTTGTAGAATGACATATATAATGAGAAAATCACGATTTGTTGGAGTGGAAAACTCCTTCTAGAACTGAGCAACAAGAGCAATTTTATCATAAATATCTATATCTATAATAATCTACATTTATATCTATAATCTATATTTATAATTTATATCTATATCTTTAATCTATGATCTATAATATATTAAAAGTGTGAAGACCTTAGAAAAGTGAAATGAATTTTTTCATTAAAAGTGATATATAGATAAAATCGTCTTTTCACTATTTTTTTTAAGAAAATAATACTCATTAAATTATTATTAATTGAAACACTATGTAATAGATAAAATCGTCTTTTCACTATTTTTTTTTAAATAATACTCATTAAATTATTATTCAAATATTTAAGATAAAGGAAGAAAAAAGAAATATTGAAGAATCTCATACTGTGAGCAATTTTTTGTTGGGATTTCTGCAACCTTTTAGGGAAAAGCAACCACAATATACTCCCTCAACTTCCAGCAACAGTAACCACAATATACTCCCTCAATTTCCAGCAACAACAACTACATACACTCCCTCACGTTCCATCAGCAAATAAAAAATAAGAGTTAGAGTTTTAGGCTTTGCTCCCGTAGTTTCTTTTTATCGTGAATTAATCTTCTCACGAGATAATCCTCAATTCCTCTTGTATCATTTAACTCTGTGATTATATAAGACTCAATTTCAATTTACAAGATTGTTCATGCACATAAATTCTCCCACCAAGATCCTAACTTTTCTCTGAAATTCAATTCAGCTAAGAGTAATTTTTTTTATTATCAAATCTCTCTTTTTATATATGTATTCAATATTTTTGAATAATTTTTTTACATGAATTGTAATGGCGCAACTTATTTTCTTAAATGAAGGGTTAATTGGTAATTTTAATAAATTATTAATGCTAATTAAGGAAATTAAATGGGCAAGCCAAGAAGCCAAAACCCTTTCTCTTCTTCACAAGATTAGAATATAAGGGTGTCTTGTTTCATTATTTTTGGTACGGAAAGACGACTTATTGGCAAAACTTCAGGTGAGTTCAAAGATGACAGAGACCGTTTCAAGTGAGAAGGTATGTAGAATCATTTATATTTAAATTGATATATGTTATGGTGGTAATGTTCTTATCAAGGAATTGTTATGTAGGATAGAGAGATAATGGATAGCATGAATTAATTAATGGTTTGACAACCTATTGATTGGGAGTGATTAATTTGCATCTTTGGAATAGTGAAGTTGGTCTCTGTTTCTTTTCTTCTGCAATGGCACACTTGAATGTGTACCACGTATATTTGTATAAAACATAGAAGTCATGCAATTAAAACCCAGAAACTGGACATAAAAGCTTAGAATTTCAACTACAAGTACAAGTGTGTACTACATAAGATGATTACTAGAGTGTAAGTGTAGTTACTGGTGTTCCTATTAGAAGGAATTGAAGGTAGATGTTGTTAATTGAAAAATTGGATAGTTGTTCACTGGCGAATTACAGTTTCTCTGGGAAAGTATTGGAACATTAATTTTGTTTATAATCCTTGATGCTTTTGGAATCTCCAATAAATTAAAAGAAGTCTTATTAATATTTTGAACATGAGTATGATCCCGACTAGCGTAATTGATATTGTTATTTAATATGTTTACGTAGATTGAAGCCATTGAAGGCTATTTGGTTGGTATTTTACGAGTTACGAGGTTGAGGAAAGTGTTGTTAGCGAGGTAAGTGGGACTTTAAACTTTGATACTTGCTTTTCAAATCGCTTTATAAAAATAGATATATATTTTTTCTGCCTAGTCCATGTGTTGAATTAAGCGTGCAGTTTGGTAGAATCGACGGCATTGACTAGATGTGGGTATGTATTTGTGAAATTTTGTGAGAACTGCTTAGTAGTAATAAGTGAGATGACGCTGGGGTGTTGAACACATTTTCTTCACTGCCGTTATAGTTTCTAGGGGCATACTTATGCTACCTTAATATGTTGGGGGCTTGTACATGCTGCCGTAAAAGACTTTTGGGGCATCATATATGCCGTCGTGGACTTGTCGGGGTGCTAGGCCGATCACCTTCCCTGTCGTCTATGACAAGCCGTGAGAGTTTGCTTAATTGAGACACAGAGTGGCTTTTTGAACTTCCTTTGGATCTTATTGATATTACTTTATGAGAGACATTATGTACATATTATTTGTGCATTTTGTTATGCGTTGTATTTTCTAACACTTATTTCAGGGGTATTAAAATAGCGGGTTGAGAATCTTACTGGGTTATATTTATATATAGCTCACTCCTTACTTGCATAACTGCAGATATGGTTGCGGAGAGAGAGACTTGTGACTAACGGTCTTTACATGTGGATTCTGTTGCTGAGGTGAACCTTCCCATTGTTTGTGGAGGCTGTCATCCAACTTTAGTTATTTTTAGATTATAATTCTGTTCATTGGGTTTGAATGTCTGAAAGTTGAACTCATGTAACTCTGTTTAGACGTTCCATGCTCATGGTGTGAGATTTGAGGCTAGAGAGTTATTATTTAAGTATTGTTGTTTTCATAAATCGTATTACAATAATCGGGTGAATAATTACTTTGTGTTTAATCAGTATTTCAACATTTGAAGTTGCACATGTCTTTATCTCTGAGTTTATAGACATTGTGAATATATAGAAAATTGATTCTCCCAGCAAGTGGTGTTAACGGGAGTCAATCATGCCTAGGGGTTATTTTGGGACGTGACATGAATTTAGAATATTAATTCTACCAGTTTGTTTTGATGGTTGTTACATATTGTATTATATGATGTTTTTAGTTTGAATACAATGTTTTGATTCTTATGCAAATATTTTTGTATCGTATTGTTAAATTTATCTTTGTAACGATGAAAAGTATTAATTTGTGCAACGATCAATTTGCCATGATGTATTTAATAGATAATAATATTTTATTTTTTACCTTATTCCTTTATTGGGATAATAGTTTAAAAAATATATGTACTTTGTCTAAATTTGTAGTTGCACATACTGAATTTTGCGGGAATCCTATTACCCTCCTGAATTATTTTAAAGTGGAATTAATCCCCCCTCCTCCCGAAATGTTATACCCAATTTTTAGAGTGGGCGGTGTAATACATGCGTCAATCTCATATTTACACGTGTATTTTTTTGTTTAAAATTAATTTTTATTTCCTTTCTTCTTCATTCTTATTCTTTTCATCAGTTTTCATTATTTTTTCACCATTACAATCATATTAAAGGTTCAACTAATAGCTCAAAATGTAAAAATAAGTCAAATTTCTGAAAATGTTTTAAAGATTCTTGATTTTTTTATACTTGATTCTTAATTCTTGAAATTTAGGCAAGATTTTGGGTGACTTGAGCAATGAAAAAAGAGAGAGGGTTGAGGATTTGTATGGAGAAGAAATTAAATGAAGGAGGTGAAAAAGTGGACAAAGAGGTGGCGATGGCTGCGCAACGGCAATGATGGATTCGTGGTGGAGAAAATTTGGCTATGGTAATTGGAAGAAGAAAGAAAATAACAATAAAAAAGTGTAATAATAATTTAAATAATTAGGTTGAAGATTTATATGGGGAGGAAAATGGAGAAAGATGAAAAAGTGGACAAATGATGGAGATGGTGGTGGAGAAAATTTGGCTATGTGATGGAAAGAAGAAAGAAATCAAAAATAAAAAAATATAATAATAATAATTTAAATAATACAGATTGATGATTTATATCGGAAAAAATGAAGGAGGATAAAGAAGTGAACAATTGATGGACATGGTGATGGTTGTGCAGCGGCGTTGGTTGGATGATGGTGGAGAAGAAATAAATTAATAATAATATAAAATATAATAATAAGTTAAATAATATATATATTTATATTAAAAAGAAATGTAAAAAGTAAATTTTTTAATATTTTTGGATGACTCACTCTCTCAAGGAGAGTGTATCTCACTCTCTTTGCCACATAAGCCTTTAAGGGTATAATAATTTCAATTTAAAATAATTCATGGGGTAATAGGACCCTCGCAAAGTTCAGTATGCACAACTGCAAATTTAGGCAAAGTACATATATTTTTCGAACTATTATCCCTTCCTTTATTCCGTACCCCACTTTTATTGAAGGTTTCAACTCGTTAATGTGTGACATTATGTAATGATGGTATACATACAATCTATATAAATCTTAAGATAAGATTAAGGTTTTGTCTCGTCAACAAGTATGTATTTTGGTCCTATTTTAATTTTAGGGTGTTGGTAATGGATGTTGAGGAGACATGAAAAATATACAAAAAAACTTAAGGATTTGATAGTTCTGGCTCTGGTCTTGTTTGTTTTGACAGGAAATATAATGAAAATTGATCATAAATATAATCAGTGTAGAAGGTAAATGCAGGTGCATTCAGGCTACCAACCTTCTTCATCAAGGTGGGAAAGGCAAGTCATGGCTGAGATTGAATTCATAAAAGTCATGCAATGTATATTTTATTAAATAATTTGTGTTTTCTATGTTTTGAAAAATAAATGTATTAAAAATAATTATTCTTTTTTGGTCAAATTAAAGGCGTGAATTAATTTTGTATCTAATTTGTAATCTTTGTAAAAACATTTTATCACATTGTTAATTAGGATAGTTTTTATCTATTATATTATATTGTATTATTAGTTTAAATATAATATTTATTTTGATTGTTATTTAAATTTTATTATATCATACTCATTCAATATATGAATAGATATGTCAATTGCTTTTCCTTGTACAAGTATTTTAGGGTATCTGGTTGTGAGAGAGATTCTTTCGCATGAGCACATTAATGGAGGTCCCTCTCTCTAAATCAGAAATAGATAGGTTAGTGGATCCAAGATCTTGCAATAGTGTCCTTAATGGAATATTGTATAATATCTCTTGCTATAGTTTACAATGAGTTATAACTTACTATTATGCCTTGGATACTATATTATGAATCATCTTCTTAAGCTCCAAGTCATTAATGCTATGAATTTTGAGAGTCCCACAACATATATCTCGTCAAATGTTGACTGCTAAGATAATATTTTTTCTTTTTGGACGCTCTCTTGTTGTTGTTGTGCCATGACCCATGTTTCAGCCAAAGGCCCATGGCCTATTCCTATTTTTTTTTTATTTTCAATCCTATTTAGAAAAGGATTCGGATTTCTATTTCTATTTTGAGTTGGATTGACTTAAGGAAAAACACCATAAATAAAATCATTTGAGAGAGAATTATTCATGCTCATTGGTATTTGGCTTTGAGAGACAGTAGCACATAAGAGAGGATTTGAGAGAGTTTTTACCAAAGAGAGAAGAGAGAAAGAGAGTTTAGTTGCTGCAGTTTTTCTCTCTGACTAGCCAACTTTAGATCGCATATCTTGACTCTTTCATCATTGGATCGAACTGAAATTTTGACTGAGTGTTTATAACATCTTGGTGTTTGTTTTGAACAGTGGAGATCGAATTTAGAGGTTTGCAACTTCTGATTTTGAGTCCCGAACAGTAGGTTTGTTTCAGGCGATTTCTCTTTATTTACTTTTGTTGGTGTAACTATTGCATCTCTGGGTTTGGATCTTCTTGTGTGGCCATTCGGAGAATATTTGTAACCCTCTTATTGTTATAGTTGAGCAATTTGGATCTCTGTGATCTCGTGATTGTTACCTTCGAATTGAAGGATTTTTTCATGTTAAATTTAGTGTTCTTTACTTTCTTTGTATTCGTATTTACCTTCTTCCATCATAACACTTGTTGCGGACTTTCTTTGACTGCTAAGATAATATTATTTCTTCTTCTTGGATGCTAGCAACTTTCTTTTGCATCTCATCTAACCATTCTCTAAAAAATAACTTTCTTTTATATCTAATACATATTTAATTTTCAACTTTTGGCCTTGTTTTATCAAGAAACAACTACTTGAGATTTCAATATTAAGACTGGAAGTATGTTTTTGTTACTCTTACAGCTTTAGGGACTCAATTTTGAGATTGACAGATCACACAGTACAAACAGGTAACTTGTTCTTGCTTTATGCACCATTTCATTTCATCAAGTTGTAAATGATATATTAATTACAATTAACAAAATATTTCAGTGTGATTGATTCTTTTGTATTGCCTCTCTCGCCCTTACTCTTTTTTGATTTTCAGTGTGAGTTGAAATACTTTCCATTTTATGCTCGTGTGATGAGTGGACAAACTCATGGATGGATGATGTATGTAAAGAAAAAAGACTGACTTCTTATCGTCTAATTCAGCATTATAATTAGAATCTAGGTTTCTATGACTTTTCACTTTTTGGTGCCCATTCGTGTTGTGTCGACACAGGGTGAGGGTGTGGGTGTGGGTGTGGGTGTAGAGTCTGTCTGTATTGGATTCTCACTCATATTGGTACTATATTAGGTTATCAAGAGTATTTATTACATATCTCTTATGAGAAAAATCACTTTGTCAAAAGTGTGCAAGTGTTAGGATTACATTAGGTATGTTATTGTTGTTTGTATATTTTAGTATAATTCATTTGTTCGGAAATCAAAACATATACTATCATTATTTTTATTAACAAATATTTGATACACGTGTAACGCACGTATACTAAATCAGTATTTAATTAATTTTTAACTCACAAAAATAGTGAAAAGATGATTTTATCTAAAACAGAGCTTTTAACGAAGAACAGAAAGTTTAAACAACATTTCTAACGCCCTTCACATTTTTAATATATTACAGATATAGATTATAGGTATAGATTATAGATTATAGATATATATAGGTTATTTTAAGAATAAATTACTTATAACAACACCTTAAGTTTCTATTATTACTTAAAATCTCATCCAACTAAACTAATTACAAAAATTTCTTTTTACTTAAAATAGTTGCCTTTTTTCTGATACATCTAAAAAATCCATCCACAACCCCTTATTGTGCCGCAAATCCAGCCCAAAAATTAGAAAATATATCCCACAATTTTCTCAACTCACCCATTTTAAATTTTCACCATGTTCTCATCTTCATCTTCTACTTCAATATCCAAGTTACAACTTTCATTAACTTTCTTTTGAATTTTCATCATGTTCTCATCTACTATTCAATTAGATCTAACAACTTTATCTTTCCATCATTAACTTTCTTTTTTAATTTCACCATTTTATGAACATAATGAAATGCAACTGGTAAAGTAGCTGTCATATGACCAGGAGGTCACGGGTTCAAACCTTGAAAATAGCTTCTGGTAGAAATGCAAGGTAAAGCTACATACAATACACTCCTGTGGTGGAATCTTTCTCGGACACTACGCATAGCAGTAGCTTTAGTGCACCGGGCTGCCCTTTTTTTAATTATGATATGAACAACATTAATTTTTATGAAAATAGATTGAAATATCAAAATGACCCGGCTATGATGAAGAAGTTATCGATCATTGCATCTGTAAAGAGGAAGAAGTAAGTTACAAAAAATTAATTTTTCGTGACACTGCATGCATTTTGATACATCATAAATTTTACATGTGATTTTGTTTCCTTATAGATATGATACATTCAATATATTGCGTCTGATACATAGATTCAAGGTTAATGAGTCCTTGCATGCTTTATGATACATAATACAACATATATGTGATTATGGTGCAGTTTTATACTTGATACATGTAATATACTTATTATGATACATATATCTAATTTTGTCGAGATTTTAGATTTATATGATACATTCTAAAAATTATATCTGAGTTTTAGTTTGTTTTACACCTGATACATTAAACATTATGAGTATGATACATAAGTATGAGATATATCATTACTTCTGATATATAGTCAATGTTGAAGTTGATTTGTATTGTTTTTTCATTCGATATATTCAAATTAGTGAATATCAAACATATTTAGGGACTCTGGAGTTTTTGTAATAGGTTTTGCCGAATTTTTTAGTGATGGTTCGGTTCATTCATCTAATTTTGATGTAGAATATCATAAAAAAAGATACACAATATTCTTATGGAACTATGACGTCATCAAGGCTAGGAAAGGATATGTCAGCGACAATGAAAATCCACAAAAAAATAATAGAGATAGGAAGAACTGGGAGAATTTTAATTGAGGGAGATTATTTTGGTGATTCAAATTTAAATTATGAATCTGTTATTAATTTTTAGGGATTAAAGAGATATATCTCAATCAAAATTACACTAATTGTTGTGTTATTTACTCTTTTACTGTTATTTTTCTTTTTATAATCAATTAGTTAGATAGTTATGTATCTGTCGGTTATATATCCGGACCAAACTTATGTATCATATCTAAAATATTAAGTAATTAATATAAAAATTAGGTAGCAAAGTGTTGAGATTTATGTTAATACCCTTATTTTAAATTACTATTTCATCTCGTATGGTCAAACAAATTCTAAATGAACCACATAGGAAAAATTTAAATAGCACCTATATTAAAGGGGAAATATTAAGTAGTTGTTTGACCATGATTTATTTTTTTTCAAAAAATTATTTTATTTTAGCGAAAAAAGTAAAAACAAAATGTGTTTGACCATAAAAATTACAAATATAATTTTGAAATTATATTTGAAAAAAGTGAAAACAAATGTTACTTATTTTTATTTTTTTCACTCATACTTCTCACAAAATTTCAAAAATAATTTTAGTTTATATTTATGACGAAACACAACTCAACTCTAATTTCAACTTTAACTCAACTCTAACTCCAATTTTAAAAAAAAAATATGACTTTTATCACCAAACGGGCCAATTCCTGCGAAAACTTATACTCGTAGTTGTTCCCTGCAAAAAAAATCCATGAGCCATTTACTAGCAACTCCCTAGAGCTTCCACCCTTTTATCGATTGCTTGCTGATTCGAACTCACAATTACAACTTACTCTTGTCTTGAAAAGTAGAATCAAAGGAGAAAGGAAGAGAGAAATTGTGAAACTACGAAAAAGGTTCCAACTTTCTTTTCACCTTTGAAATTCAGCAAATTTTTCTCAAGCTTTCTCGTTTCATAATTCTCTCTCTATATATATACTCCCTCCATTTCAAATTATGTGTGTTATTTTTTTTCGGTCCGTCGAAAAAGAATACCACCTTTACTTATTTAATAAGTTTTGAAAGACATTATTATAATTTTATCATTCTTTTTTTTATTTATCTTTTCAATTAAAAGTGGTCTAATTTACTTTTAAATATTATTATTCCTAAGATAATTTTATAACTTTAACAAAGTTAATAGACTACATATATAATTATTAAATACATCTGGGTTATTCTGTAATTAGTTATTCTTCAGTTCTCTATATATACAGCTGTAACCCCTTCAATATCAATAAGATCAATTATTATTAAATTATATCATGGTATCAAAGCTAGGGTTTCTTCTTCCGCCCAAACCCTAATCTCTCCTCTTTTCCGACGTGTGTGCGCCGCCGCCACCGTCTACACCACGCCGCACGACCTCCCTCCTCCGCCGTAGGTCGGCGCCATGGACAAGGTTGTTGATCCTCTGTCAAATTTACCGTCTGGAGTAAAATTACTGCTCAGGAATCTCCACAATCTCATCCCCGAAAAATTATCTGACAACAACTACCCGGTCTGGGCACTTAACGTCCGCACCGCCCTCGCAGCCAACTTGCTGCTCGGATGGATTGACGGTGCGGAGAAGCCGCCGCCCGAGACAGCCGAGGAGGACGGCGTCATGCTCCCAAATCCCGACTACCTTCCGTGGATGATCGTAGACACTCAGATCCGAGCCTGTCTTCTCGCCGTTATTAGCCCCTCTGTGCACAAACACGCCCGGGGTTTTCTTACATCGGCTTCACTTTGGGACGCACTAGCCACAAGGTACAACTCTGTGTCCACGGCTCATATTTTTCAGTTGCGTGACAGATTGCATACTCTTCGGAAGGGAACGAAGACGATGACTCAATACCTTGATGATGTGGCCTCTATTCTGTCTGACCTAGATGCTGTGAACGAGATTATTCCTGAACGAGACGTGGTGAATGCCGTGATACGTGGTCTTCCGTCTGGCTATTCCTCTCTGAAACAGCATATTCGCCTCTCACCTGTCGAAATCACTCTGAATCAACTGTCTGGATGGCTTAATGCAGAAGAATTGAATCTAGACATGGAACACAAATTACTGCTCGGAGAAGCTAGTTCCACCCCTGGCGTCACGGCTCTTTACTCGGCTGGCAGCGGGGGCTCGGCCAGGGGTCGCGGTGACGATCGCCGTAACCAAGGGCGAGGCAGCGGCGGCGGTGACCGTCGGAACGCCGGGCAGCAAGGCAGAGGCGGGCCTCCACCGAGGGACGGCTTCCAGTCAGGCCGCGGACAGGGACGAGGAAACCAGCGGGGGCCCACACGAGATCTTCCGACGTGCCAAATTTGTGCTAAACGGGGCCATTCTGCGGCTAATTGCTGGTATCGTTATGATGACTCACAGAATGTAAATCGCCAGTCCGGCGGATCAAGGGCGATGCATGCGTCCACAAACGCTCAATCTGGCGATTGGTATCTAGACACAGGTGCTAACACCCATGTGACGTCGGATTATTCACAACTTCAAGCTCCTCATCCGTATCGTGGCTCAGAAACTATTACAGTAGGCAATGGTCAATCCCTTCCCATCACAAACACCGGCTCTGGGTATGTCTATACCCCAAATGGTAAATTTCATCTCTCAACCCTTCACCACGTCCCTTCCCTCACATCCAATCTTTTATCTGTTTATCGCTTTACTAAAGAAAATAACTGCACCCTCATTTTTAATGACACCAATTTCCAGATAGTGGACAATACCACGAACCGGGTGCGGTACACAGGCCGCTGTGAGCATGGGCTATACACTCTTCCATCCAGGTCTCCGTCTGTTGTGAGTCAAGCCATTCTCTCGTCCACCTGGCATCGCCGGCTTGGGCACCCATCATCCGCCATCACCAAATCCATTTTATCTTCCTTAGGTTTTAATTTTTCAGGGAAATTACATTGCGAGTCCTGTTCAGTGTCTAAATCTTGTCGTTTACCTTTTTCACTGTCTGAACACAAGGCCACTGCGCCATTTCAATTAATTCATTCTGATGTTTGGGGTCCAACCTCAGTTCCTTCTGTTCAAGGTTTTCGTTATTATATCTGTTTTGTTGATGATTACAGTAAATTCACTTGGCTTTATCCTCTGAAATTTAAATCCGAAGCTTATACTGTTTTTGTCAACTTTGACCGAATGGTTCAAAATCAATTTAATGCCAAAATCAAAATTTTTCGAAGTGACAATGGCAAAGAATTTGTCAACAATGCATTTGGTGTTTTTCTTCAAAGTCTAGGGGCTCTTCATCACACTTCATGTCCATATACCCCTGAACAAAATGGCGTTGCTGAGCGCAAACACCGTCACCTAATAGAAACAGTTGTTGCGCTCCTCCATGATTCCACCTTACCTGTTTCCTTTTGGGTTGATGCCCTTGCTACTGCCAACTACCTCATAAATCGCATGCCCACTCACACTCTCTCCAACTCCACTCCATATGCCCGTCTCTACAATCATCCACCCGACTACATCCATCTCCGCCCGTTTGGGTGTCTGGTTTATCCCTGGTTGCGTCCACACACTCAACATAAACTTCAACCTCGGTCCACCCCTTGTGTCTTTCTTGGCTATCATCCCACTATCAAAGGTTACAAATGTTTCGATCCTGTATCTCAGAAAACATATGTTTCCCGTCATGTTCGTTTTGTGGAGGAACAATTTCCTTACACAAGTCTTTCCTCTACTCCATACTCCCTCAATCCACTTGGCATTGTGCCATTATTTCTGTCCTTTTCACACGCTCATGCTCCGGCTCACTCGGCACCTAACCCGGTACCCCACTACGCCACTACCCACTCGAACCAACCACCCACCCACCCGAACCCCCAAACCCCCCACCCGAACACCCAGCCGACTGCCACACAACCCACCACTTCCCTACATCATACTCCTAACACAAATACAGCCACCCCATCCACCGCTGCACATCCCAGCTCCCACGGCAGCCCCACCCACCCCCCGTCCACACATCATACAACTCCACCACCCCTTCCTAATCACCCTCCACTCAACACTCACCCTATAACAACCCGAGCCAAGGCCGGTACCTTCAAACCCAAAGTCTACCACACTCAAATACCCTTTGATGCACATCCCATAACTGAGCCTACTACCTACAACCAAGCCTCCAAAAATAGTTTCTGGTGCCAAGCTATGGATGAGGAATTTCAGGCTCTGAATGAACAACGTACATGGGATTTGGTACCTCTGCCTAGTAACCGAAAGTCTATTGGGTGCAAATGGGTGTTTCGCATCAAACGAAATTCAGATGGATCTCTTTCTCGCTATAAAGCACGTCTGGTTGCAAAAGGGTATCATCAGGAGTATGGTGTGGATTATAAGGAGACCTTCAGCCCTGTTGTTAAGCAACAGACTATTCGTCTGGTCTTGTCTCTTGCTCTTCACTATGATTGGCCGCTTCATCAGTTAGACGTCAGCAATGCCTTTCTTCATGGTCATCTTGAGGAAGACATCTATATGGTTCAGCCACCGGGATATGTTAATCCCAACCGTCCTCACTATGTTTGCAAGCTTCGCAAATCACTGTATGGCCTGAAACAGGCCCCACGTGCCTGGTACACACGCCTCTCTACTTTTCTGCAGGGTCTTGGTTTTCGCACCTACCATCATGACAACAGCCTCTTCACCCTTCACTGTTCTCGAGGGACAGTCATCATTCTTATCTATGTGGATGATATTGTTATTACAGGCAGCTCGTCATCACTCATCACTGAAATTACTGAGGCTATGCATCGTGACTTCAAACTTAAGGACCTCGGTCCTCTGGAGTTCTTTCTTGGCCTCGAACTCATCCGCAAATCGGGAACCATATTGATGCATCAGACAAAATATACCCTTGAACTTCTAAATCGAGCTGGAATGACAGACTGCAAACCCGCGGTCACTCCCATGGCAGTCCGCCAATCCCCAGGGCCGAATACTCCCTTTGCCGATCCTACACTATATCGGAGCCTCGTCGGTGGACTTCATTATCTTGCTGTTACTCGTCCGGACATCCAATATGCAGTCAATCGAGTCTCCCAATCAATGCATGCTCCCACAGAACAACACTTTCAGGCCTTGAAACGCATTCTGCGCTATCTTAAAGGTACTCTTCAATGTGGAATTTTATTTCAAAAGGGCTCGTTTGATATATCTGTTTTTTCTGATTCGGATTGGGCTAACGACAAAGATGATCGGAAGTCCACTACTGGATATATTGTTATGATGGGACCGAATCTGATTTCCTGGTGCACCAAGAAGCAAACGCGAGTGTCCCGTTCCTCCACAGAAGCAGAATATCGTGCCATGGCTGCGGGTGTTGCTGAAGCCATGTGGTTACGATACCTTACAGATGCGCTTGGCATTCCCCCGACGAAACCACAGATTTATTGTGACAATCAGTCCACTATTTGTGTTACCAAAAATCCAGTCCTTCATGATCGTATGAAGCATGTTGGGTCCGACTGTCACTTTGTTCGCGATGAGGTACTTGCAGGAACGATGGCCACGCACTATGTCCCATCTACTGACCAGCTTGCTGATATTCTCACCAAGCCTCTTCCGTTACAGCCTTTTCAGTATCTCTGCTCCAAGCTGCCCCTCGTTGCCGCTGATCAGCTTGCGGGGGGCTAATAGACTACATATATAATTATTAAATACATCTGGGTTATTCTGTAATTAGTTATTCTTCAGTTCTCTATATATACAGCTGTAACCCCTTCGATATCAATAAGATCAATTATTATTAAATTATATCAAAAGTAAATACTTATTTCTTATATATCGTGTCCGGTCAAATGACGAGAGCAAGGAGTACATATATTGAGACATTATGTCGATCGGCTAGCAGGCACTTAACCACACTTATTTTCCTCCAAAAATACCTAATTAGTCACTGCTTACCGAGCAAAATTGGCATGTAGAAATGAACCATGGAAGAAGAAAGCTTGAGAAATGGATTTGCTGTTACATATTTCTATTAGCTGTTGCTTTGTTGATCCAATTTATTATGCTCTTTGTTTGATTATGTTCGTGTTTGATACGAGAAAATACTTTTCATATTTCTCATGTTTCATTCGTCTAAACAAGTTCCTCATTTTGTCTAGTTAAGATAGTGTCGCGTCCACCATTCCCATCCCCATAGTAAATGCTCTTATGATAATATCCAACATGCATCAGCTGACATTTTTGAAGAGTCGGAGTAATATAGATTTCAACTGTATTAGGTTAAGACTTGAAAGTAATTTTTTTTTTTGGTAATGCTATTAGGAGTAATATTATTCAAGTCGAGAGCAGTGAATGGGCGAAATCAAAAATTTCATTGGGGATGTTCAACATTGAATATGTATGTATAAACTAGTTTTTGACTTATATATGCAATATAAGTTCTCTGTACAAAGAGAACCTTCCGATGAAGGGTGTTCAACTAACCACCCTTCAGCTTATGTAGCTCCACCATTGTCTGAATTAATACTTATTTATTGACAGGGAGTTTTTATTTTAGGGAGATGGTGGTCGAATGATGAGGCCCTTCGTACGTGCTCAAATCAGTCGCTTTCACAGTGGACAGGTAAAATGGTTTACTTAATGCTGATAATTTATCTCTGTGCTTAGGTTTATGAAGAAAGACTACCATATGTCCTTGCCTGGTTGTTTTTTCAGATAAAATTATGGTCCCTTTGGCTTTGAATATGAGCTACAACAATTGTTAGCTTCTAACTTGTTGTGTTATGCAAATGGTTCTTTGATCTGTGGAGCAAACAAAGAGGTATTCACATACGAGTTTATGTATGAAGTCTTTCTGTTATTTTACGCTACAGACATAATGTTAAAGAACTTCAACTGCCTTACAGCCAGCGGTAGTGGCGTACACTGACTTTTTGGTGACAGCTTATAGTCACAATTCCACTTGTAAGTGGAGTTGGGTCTGGGACTGTTTTGGTTTGAAAATTTGTTTCTTAGAAAATATTAATTGCACACATACATAGGAATTTTTTTTTTGAAAAGTGGTCGCCTTCCAATCCAGCAAGAGCAATATGATCTGCTGTTAAGCATATACCAAGACTTGTTGGCATAAACTATGTTTCTTAGAAATAACTTTAGTAGTTAGAGGTTAATGTTTCAATGAGTGTAGGAGTAAAGCATGGTTAGGATTTTTAGCTGTTGTACCTGACTTCCAACATTTTTACATGTATTGCATCATCTCTGCCATGTTTTGGATAGTTCTTTCAATAGTACATGATATCCAACTGCTATTCCATTACCATGTTTTTATGTGCGGGAGTACTAGGTTGGGGGAGCAACTAGTCCAACTTCTTGAAAAACCGAGATATTGAACAACGAACATTTGAAACAATTGCTTGCCTCACGTGAGATGAAGGGAAGGTCGATTTGACTCGCATCCTGGAGGGGAAATTTTTCTGTTTTCATCAATGCTGGCACAATCAAGGCTCGTACATGCAATTTCCTATGGGCCTTCCGTTTTCCCTTACCTAGATCTATAACCACCTGTCTTCCCCATTCCCTGAAAGCCCTCCAGGGGCCTAGCCCTCTTTCCTTGGTATTGCAACAACCACCTGATCACTTCTGTTTTGGGCGTTCTTGGGGAATAATTGTCTAAGAGGAAAAAACAGCAATGGTTGCTCTCAAGCATCATGTGAAGTGCTTTGACCTCGTTTTGTGCTTTCGTGAGCCACATAACCTTGTAATTTAATCACATATAAAATGTTCTTTTGGCAAGTACACAAAAGTGTTTAAGTTCCATGTTAAACATCAAAGGCTGAACTGTTTCCTTGCCTAGAATTGCTTTTAAACCAATCTATCTTTTGTGCAAGTATCTGTGGATTCAAAATCTGTCTTGTCAGGAAGCTGAAAACTTTTTAGTGTGTGACAATTGCTGGATTAGAATAATCTTAATTTGAATTGAGATATCATATCTTATGTTGTTCGGACTCTTCAAAAATGTCAATGGATGTGTGTCGGGTCCTCCAAAAGTAGTGTATTTTTGGAGGATCCGACAAGGGCTCTGCAGCATTTTTGGAGAGTGTCCTAGCAACGTAGAATTCAGAAAAGTATCTAAAACATGTTTTATGCCATTTCACAGGTTTGTTATGCACCTAGAAGCTTTTTCGGGGTTGAAGATTTCGTGGACGATGCCAATAGCAGACCATACACATATCAGAAGGGGAAAAAGTCGAAGAATCCAAACAAACATGTTTCATTCAAGCAACGTACAGTAGCTTATATGGAATCATTCACGCTCGATGTCTTCATATCAAAGCGCTTTGTCTCAGCCTCTATAACCCATCGCGTTATGTGCAAACAGGTCGCGGTAGCTGGTACCAATTCCAAAGACATCAAGGCAGTTCTGAAATCTAGAAGTGATATACCTGCATGTTTGTCTGTGGGAAGTATTTTGGCTGACAGAGCAAGAGAGGCTGATGTGTACACAGTTTCTTATACTCCTAGGGACAGAGACAAGTTTGAAGGGAAAATAAGAGCAGTTGTTCAATCCCTTATTGACAATGGTATTGACGTTAAAGTTTATCTCGACTGAAATGTTTTCTACTATCCCTCACCCCCAACCCAACAAAAATCCTTTTCTACTTTTTTTCTTTTAAAGTATCACAATGTTTACCAAGATGTCTTATTGAGATTTGAGAGCCTCCTTTAGGCTTCTAAGTTCCTTTCCTGTATTTTATGGTTAGCTGATGCTTATGGTGATGTCCAGGCTAGTTTGTCGCACCTCGACTGTTCGGCCATGTACCAGCTACCTGCCCACTAACTCAGTACCAAATAACTGTCCACCGAGATGAGAAGAAATTAGCTTACTTTTTAAATTTTATTGCTTGAATAGTGGCGGAGTTAGAATTTTCACTATGGGGGTTTGAAAAATGAAAGTAGACTCACAAAGAAGCCAAAAGAGGTTCGATATTTACTATAAAATGTAAATATAATTATAACAATGTATAAATGGTATAATTTTCTGGCGAAGGGAAGCTAAAAACAACCTAATCAAACAAAGGAGAAGAAAAGTACTTGTAATTTGCATAAACAAAGCTAGGTAGTCGGCTGTATTCTGTGTAAATTCATGGCACATTCGTGTGCTTAAATATTTCTGGTCAATCATATATAGCAATGGAAAAATTAGTCTAAACAAAAGTACTCTTAAGCAAATGTTATCATGGTGGACACATAAGCAAATAATAATTACTCTTTCCATTCATCTTTACTGGTTCGATATATTAAAAATGATTGTTTCATTTTATTTGTCTAAAAAATTAAGAAATAATTTATTATTTTGTGTCAATTTTACTCGTTATTAAAGTACTATTTTTCATCTCCAACATCTTAGACTTATAATTAACAGGGGTGATATAATAAAAGGAAAAAGGACATCACGTAGCTTTTTTGAAAAATAATGAATAATAATGACCTACGTTTTACTTTTTGGACAAAACTGACACTTCGACTATTTTAAATGTCATTTATTAGCCCTTCATTTAATAAGACACACGCTAAAGGAAAAAGGCTTACAGTTGTACACTTTCCTTTTTGAAGTTGGTTTCCGAATAGGGTTTTGTGACTCTTTATTCTTTCCATAACCACTCTTCTTTCTTCTTTCCATAACCAATCTTCTTTCTTCTTTCTTTTCTTTCTGCAATATGTGATAGTTAAGAACCCAACAAAAATCATATCTCTTTTCTTCTAGTTTTTTATTTTTTCTATTAAGAACCCAACAAAACTCATATCTTTTTTCTTCTAATTCTTAATTTTTTCTATTTAGGTTATCTAAATTGAATTGAGTTTGTGAATTATGTGGGTGGATGAAAAATGAGATAGAGGAATGAAAGAAGAAAAAATATGCAAAATCTAAAAGTTGATCGGGATGTGAGAAAAGGGCTATTGTATTGAAGCTAAAGTAATAGTGGATAGGTATGTGACGAAGACATTTGAAGGAAATGGATTGTTTTTGAAAAAAAATGTGTTTTATGATTCGAGATTGCATAGGATTGATTATCTATGGAGATTTCAGAGAAATGAAGGTTTGTATATGATGTGTATAAAAACTGTATATTTAAGATTTGTATATGATGTGTATAAAAACTGTATATTTGAGGTTTGTATATGATGTGTATTAAAGCTGTATAAAAATTGTATATTTAAGGTTTGTATATGATGTGTATAAAAACTGTATATTTAAGGTTTGTATATGATGTGTATAAAAACTATATATTTAAGGTTTGTATATGATATGTATAAAAACTGTATTATATAGAATATATTTTGTATATATGATCTTTATAGGATTTGTATCATTGTTGTATAGAATATGTGTATCTATAGGATGTATATAAACTGCATAAATATTGTATAGAATATGTATCTAAATAACTATTTTACCTAAATAGTGTAAAAATGTGTATAGCCTCTTGGAAAAAATAAAAGACACAAAAATAGTTTTAAAACATGTATATGAGTCATTAAAATATGATATTTTAAAAAAATTGTATTTCAAGAAAATACAAAATTTAATTTGGTTATGACATTATAAATTAGTATTTGAGTATTTTTAAAGAAAAACAAAATTTTATTTGATTGTTTTGTTTATTGATAGAATTAAAAAAATATATAGAAACATCAGTTTTTTTAAAAAAAATGAGCACAACCAAAATAAAAGGGAAAAGGAAGAAAACACAACTACTAGAACGAAAAAACAACAAAAAACAAATACAATTTTTACACTTTATATAATAATAATAAAAGAAGCAAAAGGAGCAACAACAAAAGTAAAACAAAAAAGACAAAATCAGCAAAAAAAAAATAAAAAAAATTAAAGAAAGCGGCTTAGCAAGCGAAATGGCCAAAAAATGGTATTTTGAAACATGGGCTATTTTCGTGCCTTTTATTTTTGCCAAGAGGCTATTTTTGTCCTTCTCCCATAATAAAATTATCCTTTTATTTATTGTTTCTTTAAGGAGTGTGCCTAGTGACGGATTCAGAATTTTTACTAAAAGGGTTCGAAAAATAACAATTAGTCTTTCGAATTTGAACTGAAACCTCAACCCCTAAACTACCGAGTCAATCTTTAATCTTGTATTTAGGGGATTCAAAATGTACGTATATATACTTAAAATAAAAAATAACTTATCTTTATACAGTGTAATTTTTTATCGAGGGGATCTGGGTGAACACCTAGCCCCTTCAAAGATCCGCCCTGCCCGAGATTCTTTGTTTTAATTGCGATCAATCAAGTTTACACAACTGCCCCAGGGGTTTCTTCAAGGGGAAAGGACATGGGATAACCATTTTAAAATAAAATGACCCACATTTGAAAAGGTGGACATGCTTAGCCAGTCGGTTAAAGTAATACCACTTTTTAGTCATTTGGCTCAATTGGACACACGCAATCTTTATACTCAATTGATACACTTTTATATCACATTGATACACTTTTATACTATATTGATACACTTTTTAAAAAAGAGAAAGGAAATTCTATGCAAGCAAATGCAGTTTCTATACCCAATTGATACTCTTTTATACCATATTAATACACTTTTATACTACATTGATACACTTGCAGTGTCCATATACTCAATTGATACTCTCTTATACTAGATTGATACATTTTTTAGAATGCATATAAAAACTATATAAAACCGTATAAAATATGTATCTAAATAATAATTGTAGTTAAAAATTATATAGAATGTGTATAAAAATACTATAATTATTATATAGAATATGTATATGTATAGAAACTCTATAATTATTATATATAAATATGATAGACGGACTCGTAATATTTTCTCATAAAACGGAAGGGTCGAATTGTGATGTACCCATCCCTTAATGGCTATTTACTGGGTTTTTAAATTTAGGTGCTAGTTTTGTGAAATTATTTTAGTTTTAGGTGTTATTTTTGTCCTTTCCCCTTTCTTCAATTCATAAACGGTTGGGAGATTTGTGCCTTAGGTCATAAGTTCGAGATTTGTGTCTTAGGTCATAAGTCGAGCCCCGTATCAAGCGAACTAATTTTGGTATGTAAGCAGAAAAGGATAGAAGGATTGGCTCATCATTCCGAGTTTCAAAGTTGCTTCTTGCCCCAAATGATCGACGGACTTGATCAAATCAACATGCACTCCAAGTACTTTGTCATCTGAACAAGCAACAGTTTTGGTGCTATTGCAGACTACATTAGTGTTTATTTAATAAGATTATGAAGGTAGTGGGTACATGGGACATGATAAAATACATACATGGTATAGTATTTATTTTTCTTCGAATCAATTTGCGCACTCCTGACTAATCTGCTATCACTAGTACAATAATCGAGTTATAATAGTACAAGAGCCTTTTGATAACACAGAATATTTCATGTTTCACCTTATCCCGCTTGCTAGTCATCGAGGCCGGATATACCTTGCCTCATCCGACGTTTATTTATTTATTTATTTATATATATATAAAATAACTAAAATGAATATACTGAGTATAAATATAACAAATGACACCCCATTTTTCACTCGAGTCTGAAGTTCAGCGGCTTTCATCGTTGATGAACACCTGGGCAAATAAGACAAAGAAATGGAGAGTCTACAGTGATTTTTTCAGTTGTTCCCTTCTTCAAATATTGGTAACAAACCTACAAAATGTTCTGTGTTCGTACGCCACTAATACTCAGATGCCCATATCTTTGTCAATCAAATATTCTATAAGAGATGAAGTTGATATTTATGCAACTTTACAAGCAAGCAAGGACATTATTAGCCAGCTAGGAGGTGTCTTAATTACTTTTAGCAACATGCTCTCAATACTTTTTAGCACTGAAATTAAGTCGTAGTGATAAAAAATCTACATGCAACAATATATCCAAATACTAACATGTATATATGGTGAAATCAGGAATCTTATCAAGAGTTTTGAATACGCCACTGACCACTTACCAAACATTGTATGTTTTATGCACAGAGACTCAATCAAATCCAATAATTTTTTGATGAAATGTAGATATACACACGTGAAAAACTATGAAAAGTTAGAAAATATTATCTATATTTTGAACTCATGAGTTCAAAAATATAGCTACTTAATGTTAAAAATCTTGAAATCAAACGCACCAAATCTAAATTCGGAATCCGCCTCCATCTTTGTTCTAATTAATCAAATCAATCAGTTTCTTTTGCAGCCCAACTAGAGTGAGACCTGATGATATATTATTCACCTGCAAGATAATGATTAATTTATTTGAAGAGTAAATATTCCTTATAAATGAGCACAACATGTTGTCTCCTTAATTCTAAACATATATGCACCCACAATTTCTTTATAAAGACATCATTGATTTGAATTTTTTTGACTACTATAAATAGCATATAGTAATATAATATGACATAAAAAAAAGTTTTAATTTTTCTGACCATTATTATAAATTGTTATTACAAAGAATGACTATTATAAAAGTCGTCTAACTGTAAATGAGAAAACTAGGATAAAAATCCTAAAGCAAGTACTCATGGTATTTATTCTGTTCCATTTACTATAGTTTGGACAAATTTTTCGTTGAAATGAAAAGAATAAGCTCGAAAAATAAGCTGATTTTTTTGTATGTTTTCATTATTCCACTGAATACTTCTCAAACATGTTTTGCGATATACTCTCCATCTTTTCGTTTCATCTCTTGTTTATAGTTTAACTGGACTCTAAATTTATGAATATAAAAAGAACTCTTAATAAGCTTGTGATGTTAAACTAAAACTATGTATAACACACCATGAATATCTTTTGAATCTTGTCGTTTTACACATCTAAATTTTCATGCTATTTCTATATGGGAATTCCATTTAAGCTAAAATGAAAATGTTGAATTAAAAACTTAATATAAAATTGTGTCATTCCTTTGTTTTTAACAGACAAAAAAGAAAAATGAGATACATAAGTCGAAACGAAAAAAAAAGTATATTCTATTAGTATTTTAAATACTATAACCAAACTATTATTTGCAATGCTGAAATATAATTTATGTCTTAAATTTTCTTACCTGACATTGGATCATGATCAAACTCCATTCATCTTGTTTGGAATTGACACAACTAACCACATTTAGCCCTTCTTCAAGTAGCCATCTCAGCACTTTGGACAGAGAAAAAATTTCCTCTTTATGGCTATTATTGACATTAATCAAAATCTCCATACCATCTTCACATTTATTCACTGTGACACAAATATTATTTTTCTGAAAAGTAATATTTGTTGAACTTTTATTTTGATCATCCAATGAAATAATATTCTTGATATTTTTTCTTGTATTATCCAACTCTTGTATATTCTTCTGAAGATGCTTTATATAATTCACAGCTACTTGCATATGATCTGATGCTGAACGTTTACCCTATATTTACAATAAAAATTCACATCATATTAGATTTTACAAAGTGTTTAAGATCTATGCACGGACGAAGTAAAAAATATATGCACAATCAAGACATTGAGAAGGTAATCAGTCTAGTTATAAACAACAACAACAATAAGCCAAGTGTATATAGTTCCATAAATGGGTATGGCTGTCTGGGGAGGATAGGATGTACACAGACCCTATCTTTATCTAGGTAGAAAAACTATTTTTGATAGATATCTTTATCTATGATCGTTTCCTCATTAAATTGTACAAATTAAATACCATGTACAACATGTTAAATAATACTAATGGTGTAAAATTTTTCATTTATATTGTCTGTGCAAAAGTTTATATCTCTTTACTTAATAAAACCTTCCAAAACTACGGAAATAAAGATAGAGAGAAAGGAGCTAGGAAGGAAATAGTGGATGGCTAACTACTATATATGGCTAGAATTAATTCCACAAGCTGCTATATATACTTGATCTAGGAAACCTTTTTTTTAATTACTATATATTACTAAATTAAAATTCCTTTTTTTTTTTTTTATAGTATTTTAAGGAAAATAGGTGAGGAAATTGAAAGTACTAACAGTAATAGATTCTAGTAATTAACTCACCTTGATGAACTCAATGGGAATTAGAGATCTTAGAGAATTAACAAGATTTGCCATCTCTTTCCTTCTATGCCTTTCAACATTTCTATGCACAACTTTCTTGAGCTTATTTGATTCATTTCTTGTTAACCCCTCCTTATTATTACGATCAAGATTAGTAATTTTAGTACCGATTGGAGATTTATATGGCCGATCACAACTTGTTTGGAACTGACAGGGCATATTGATTGAAGTACTTCTTGTACTAGCTGCCGAAGATTTATATAGCTGATCACACTTTGTTTGGAATCGAGGTGTAACAATTGAAGTACTTGTGTTGATTGTTGAAGGTTTATATAACTGATTGCAACTTGTTTGCAACTGAGACGTAATAACTGACGAACCAACAGGATCCTCTATGAGATCTTGATTATCTTGTTGAGAAAATCCATTTTGTTGGAAATTAGGAATCTGAAGTAGCTGGTGGTGATGATTATCATGATCTTCACTAATATTTTGTTTCTTATTAGTGAAGATCTCCCAAAGATAATTATTGTCCATTGAACTAATCAAGCTCTAATGGATTTTGATCTTCTTTTTGGTATTTTAATTGAAAGATGATAAAGAAGAAGATACGTTGGTTAGGGTTTGAGATCTCCTAATATCTTCATAACCAAAATAATAATACACTAATTGTTTATTGGATTTTTTAGTTAATGATTACTATTCATATCTACGCTGCTAGTCCCACCATTTGCTTTCACACTGTTTTAATTTATTTAGCTTTACTTTTTAATATTCCTCCGTCCCATTTTACTCCTTTCAAATTGGGATGACAGCTATTAAAAAAAAATAAAAATAACATGTCTAATTTATCATAATACCCTTATTAAGTGATGTTTACATTTTAATTTAAAGAAAAAATAATTAATACAAAGAGTAAAATATGAAAAAAAAATTGTCTTGTCTTGATAAGTAAAAAAGGACACCACATTAGAAAATTTGAGACGGATAAAATGAAACGGAGGAAGTAATTTATAGATGTTGACAGTGTAAAAGAGTTGTTATATTATCTAAATCATGCTATATGCTAGTTATTCATAAAAGTTGATAAATAATCTGAAAAATAAGGCAGTTTATTTGCTCAACAAATTAAAATATAATGATAGTGTAAAGATTTTGTATGCTATCAATGTATAGAATTATAATATATTAAAATCTATTTTTAATTATTTATTGTGAGATTGTCAAATTTTATTTGGTTATGTATTTTGCCAAAGTCATTTGCACCTAAACTGGAATAAACTTCCTACTGTGGTCAAACTTTCTTAATTTATTTAAGTGAAAAGACTTGAATATTTCACTTACTATTAGAAATTACTTATTTTTGTCATCCAACTTATTTATGCTACTGTTATGAAAAGTTTGACTCATCTTTGTAGTTAGAAAAAAGTTCATACATGTCATTATTTTGTAAGACTGATTTTTATAAAATTATTTTTGATATGTGGCCTCTTATTAGAGCTTCACATGATCAAATTTAAATCAATTAATATTACTTAAAATTAAACTTAATCCAAGTAATTAAATAAAAATTGAACTCATTAAAAATAAAAATTGAACTAATTAACAATTAAAAATTAAACTCACTAATTGTGTCAAATTTATTTTATTGGGTATGAACTTTTATTTTAATTTAGGTAATATTAGTTGATTTAGATTTGGTGATGTAAACTTCTAATAAGAGGTCATGTGTCAAAATTAGTTTTGCAAAATCACCGTTATAAAATAATGATATAAATGAGCTTTTCTGTAATCACAATAATATAGTTGAATCAAACTTTTAAAATTGATGACATAAATAAGTCAAACTTATAATGAATGACATAAATAGACTAATTTCAATAATATAATAATATATTTAAGCCTTTTGCCTTTATTTTCTGACGTGTTTAGGTAAGTATGTGCACACGATGTCGGATATTTTATGTTTTTTTTAAAAGATATTTTATTAGTTTCTTGATGGCTTCCATCAATAGGTTATTTGTCCACCAAACAACATTAAAAATGAGAAAAAACACCTAATGCATTTTGCCTCGCCGAAGTTTTAATTAAGCAACTCTATCCGGTTTGTTTTGGTTATTACATTTTCTTTTTTTAAGTCAATTTCACTATCTTTTAAAATTAAATTAAAATAGATTAATTTAATATTTTAATATTAAAATCAATATAAAAAAATTATATGAAAATTTCTCTATACAATAATTTTCTCATCTTAATATAACAAAAAATTATATTTTATTATATTTTAAAATGTTGACAAAAAATTTCATATCATTTCACTCTTAAAAGAAAAAATATAACAACCAAAAAAACGAAAGAAGTAATAGGTAGTGGCTTTCAATGCAGAATCAATCATATTCTTTTTATATCTTAGTTCAAATCAATATTTCATTTTTGATAATTATCTAGTTTTATTTCTAAGGAACTGACCACCCTCGGAGAAAGATAACCACACTTGCCGACCCAACCATAACGACCCACTCCCTAAGACATCTGGAACCACCAGATCCACCAGACATCGGAATTCATATGGAGGAAGATGTGTCGCCCAAGCAGTCCTTTAGGGAGATCCTAATGGACAAACAAGCAGAAATAAACTGCTCCTACTATGACAACAGGGGAAAAATTTCAGCTATCCATCCTGAAGAAAAAGATGGTATAATATTGACAGAGGAAGAAAAACAGAGACTATACCCCCATGGAGAGACTCAGTGATTGTCAAGTTGGTTGGACGAATGTGTCACACTAATTCCTAAAGAACAAGTTAATAAAGCTATGAAAACCCATCGAAAATCTTATTCTAATTGATTTGGGATGGGATTTCTACATAGAAAAATTTTGCAGTAAGAGAACAAACAAAAGGCACTACACGAAGGGTCGTGATTTGTGATTGGGGGCTTCCTTTCAGTGCAACAATGGGTGCCAAACTTCACCCCACAAGAATTCACAATCACACACAGTGCAATCTGGACGAGGCTCCCACAATTCCCGACTAAATTTTACTATAAGCAGATCCTAGAGAGGGTTGGGGAAAAATTGGGAGCACTCTTACAAATCGACTAAAATTGGGAGATATGCACGTATATGCATTCAAGTTCCACTAAGAACATCAGTAAAGACATCAGTCATTATTGAAGACCACGTACAGAAGGTAGTCTATGAGGGAGATGGAACGTTGTGCACTGGATGCAGTAGGATTGGTCACATCCCCAAAAATTGTTCATTCATAAGGGTAGACCAATCACCACAAACTAGATAACAACCATCAGGAAGCGGCTTGAAGATAGACCAATGATAAACAATCACATTCAAAAAGAGGAGCCAAAGCAACCCCCAAGAGGCAATCCATACACTCTTAAAGCTGGACCTCACAACAGGATAAACGGTAGCTACAATAAATAGGTAACACAGGTAAAGGTTTCCAATGCGGCAACAGGTAAGTTCACTCGCTCCCAATCCTCATATAACTCGCTGTCGTCGAAAACCTACTCTAAGTCCATCATGAACACGAAAGCAAACAAGAGGAAAAGTCCTCTTGAGTTCCTCTTAAGCGAAAGACGGTAAATGAAAATATTTTCCAAGTCAAAAACCTGGTAACGGGACCCCTTTGGCGCCTCAATTTTAAAAACCCCAAGTTCCTCCTTCCAAAAAATTCATATCTCACCCCAGAGGATGGCTCACACACTGCCACCATCTCCAAAGAAGGCTGACATTTCCTCCCCAAATTTAAAGTTGATGGAACAACCTCCCCAGGTATTTTTGGGGAAAGGGCCCACTTCAAACATAAAGTTATAGGCCATAAACCCCCCCCTCTTTCCTAACGCTCCATCTTCTATCATGGAGAAACCAAACACTTTCTTACCATTCGAGAATCCTCTAGCTGTAGGTAATAATCATAAGCCCGATAGTCCAGACATGACAACTTCAGTCATGTCACTTAACTCCACCACCAATCTACTTCCCATTTGTTAAAAATTAATCCTCCATCACCAAGACTCTGATACTTTCGCAAGCATAAATTAAAGTAATGAAGGACCAAAATCAGGCGAGAACCCCTCTTTACTTTGTCACAACTCCCCTACCACCAGATCACGCGCCAAAGTCTTGACTAGAATTGGCACTTCTAGGCCAAGATCAGACACTAAATTCAATATTGGCCTCCAACCAATAATGGTAGTGGTAAAACCGATGGTACCTAGCTCATGTCACGAAGGACATCCTAAATCTGGCCTTGAAGAACTTCGGGAAATACCTCTGGTCTCGATAATTCTCCAATCTCAACTCTCTGGGGATCTGACCTACCTCTCATCATCAAAGCTCAATGCCTTTTTACACCAAACATAAATCTAAATACACTTCTTCTCACCAGCGACACAAAATGTAGAAGCCCTATTCCCAATATTCCACCAATGGTTTCCACAGACCAACCAAAATAGGAAAGAAAGACAAGAAGGGCAAGATATGTTGATACTAAAATAGCTCCAATAAAGCAACTACGAGGTGGAAGAGCTATTGAACGCCTTGGACGAACAAAAGGTAAAGACAGTTAAACTAGGAGGCATATTTCTAAAAGAGTTCAAAAATCCTTCCAAGGAGGCTATTTTAGCCCTTTGTCCAAAATTTTCAGACTCTGATCCTGAACTTGAGAAATCAGAAGAAGAAAATACAGCCTTTAGTGCTACTGAATCCTTTGAGTCACTCCCAGATGTTTCCCCATATGTGAATGGGGAAATGCGTAATGGAAAGTCCACTTTACCCAACTAATCCTATGAACATTATCATTTAGAATGTGAGAGAGACAAATAGTGTCTGTTTTCTCAGACAATGCTAAACCATGGCCAAACTCCACAAATCATCTATGCTTATCTTGTTGAAAATAAAAATGTCTGATCACAACAGACTCACTCAACGAATGGGGTATGACTCACAAATACAATTCGCGTCTAAGAACCTCTGAAAGAATCATGATTGTGTGGAAGGAGAATGTACTAAAGCTCAAAACATCTCCATTACCCCTTAGGGTATTATTGTGCTTATCAAGGTATGTGCCTCTTCAAAATCCTGGTTGTTTTTTCACTATTTAAAATAGTAAATTGTATCAAAACCACATCATCCCTTAGAAAAATCCAATAAATTTATCCAGAGTTTCAAGGGTGATTGGTTTATAGGAGGAGACTTCAATGAAGTTCTCCAATCTAGGGATAAACTGCGAGGTAGAGGACTTAGCCATAGAAGAGCCAACACCCTTCGGTAATACCTAAGTCAATGTGGGATGGTAGGCCTGGGGTTTAAGGGCAGTAAATATACTTGGACCAATTAGAGGTACAAAAATAGGTCATTCTTATCTTTGAAAGACTGGACAGGTGTTATGCTAATAACTCCTGGATTTTGAACTACCCTAAGGCAAGTGTAACATATTTGCCTAGGACGCATTCTGACCATTGCCCATTTCTTATTCATCTTCTGAAGGACTGGTTCAATAATCTCAACAGGGCCCTTTAGATTTGAGCCCATGTTGTGTAGGTATATATCCCTTAAGAATGTGGTTCATCATTCATTCAATTCCCCCTGCTCTCCTTTGGAATCTATGAGCCTCTTCCAAGAAAATATAATTAAGTGGAACCAATCCAATTTTGGAAACTTTTTTCACAAGATAAGAAGATTGTTAGTCAGGATAGAAGACATTCAGAAATCTCACAACTACTACCACAGTGCCTTCCTCCAAAACTGAAAGGAATATTACTGATAGAATACGATTCTATGCTAAAATTAGAAGAGGAATTTTGGAAAACCAAATCCAAAATTAGTTGGTTGAAGAAGAAAGACGCAAACACCAGGTTCTTTCACAACTCCACCATCAATAGAAGAAGGAATATGATTAACTTCCTCAAAGATGAATTTGGTATTTTGTACCAAGAGGCTAGGGAGGTTGAGACCCACATAATCCAATTCTTTCAAACTTTCTATACCACTAGCCACTCTCACTCTACCTAGTTCTTAGCTCCTCAATACCCTTCGGAGGAGTCCTTATGCCTATTTACCAAAATTCTATCCTTGATGCACCTCTTGAAATTGAGGAAATCTATCAAGCCCTTAAATCCTTCAAAGCTCTAAAGCTCCAAGACCGGATGGACTTTACCCTCTCCTCTACTAAAAATATTAGAGTGAGGTAAAAGACAAAATCATCCAGTTCTGCATGGATACTTTCAATAGTAGCAGCATGCTATCGGTAATGAACAAAACCCTACTTTGACTAATTCAAATGCCAGACTGCCACTATGATTAAGAACTTTAGACCTATTGGGCTATGTAACACAACCAACAAAATTGTGACTAAAATTATTACCTAGAGACTCAGAAAGTACGTGCCTGACATTATTGGGCCCAACTAGTCTAGCTTCCTAGCTGGAAGAAGAGCCTCTAACAATGCCGTAATAGTGCAGGAATACATCAACCACTTTAGGAAATGAAAGGGAAAAAAAGTCAATATGATCACTAGAATGGTCCATTAGGGACTCACTCTATTTTTTCCACTTCCCTTCCTAGATCATCAAGCTCATTATGTTTTACATCACCACCTTCTTCATCTTTATTCTTATAAATAGCTCAGAGACTGGCTACTTCTTGACCTCTAAGGACATTATACAGAAAAACCCTATCTCTCCCTACATCTTCATACTATGTATGGAAAGATTGTCTAAGGAAATAAATAAAGTTGTCCATAACATAACCTGGACTCCCATCAACATCTCTACTTCAGAACCAAAAATCTCTCATATCTTTTTTGTTGATGATCTTACCCTTTTTTTCACTGCCACCCCCAAGTTTGCATTGTAATTCTAGATACCCTTGATAATTTCTGCAAAGCTTCCGGCCAAAAGATTAGTCACACCAAGTAAAAAGTATTTTTCTCCAAGAATGCTACTCCTAATACTAAAATAGCTTGTGTCAACTCCCTAAACTTGATAACAAGTGAAACCTTTGGAAAATACCTGGGTTTCCCATATTTCACTCTAAGCCCCAACACAGGGACTGCCAAAGCATCATGGACAACATGCACACCAGGGTCTATGGTTGGAAAACCAAATTCCTTAATATGACTGGTCGCACAGTGTTTGCTAAAGCCACCCTTAGGGGCATACCCTCCCATGCCATGCAATATATCTAGATGCCTACCAAGACTCTTAAAGTCATTGATAAAATTCTAAGAGACTTTATTTGGGGCACAACAACTGAAAAAAAAAAGCCGCACTTACTCAGTTAGAACACTGTCACTAAACTAAAAAGTAAAGGGGGCCTTGGGTTGCAAAAGAGCAAGGTAAAAAATAGCTCTCTTCATGTTGTGCTTACCTAGAGAATGTACCATAACACCCAAACTCTCTAGGCTAAGACATTGTACTTAAAATATTGTTACAATAGGAGAAGTACCACTGCCCCCAATCAATATTCAAAATCTGGAAATGCATTAAAGATGGGTGGAACACCTGCACCAGAGCCTCCAGATCATGGATAGATGGGAAGGGGTACAGAATTAGAATCTTTGAGGACTCCTGGGTTTTAAACCATGACCCCATTCGAGATATCATGGTGAGCCCCATGTGGGGAGGAAACACTTAAGGTCAAATACATAATACAAATCAGTCCACTGAGATGCTAAAATAGTCCACAAAACGTGAGAAGAACAAACAACACAAAGGGATACAAGATGACAAACACAAAAACACACGGATTTGCAAAATAATGAAAGGATAGATAGTGAGCCCAAGATTATTAGAATATTAAGAACCAAGTATATTTCAAAATTAACCCCTAATGAATGTAATAATCAAAACCACACTCTTACAGTGACTGCCAAGGTAAGCGACTCACCGCAAGATCCACCGTTTCCAAGCAAAGAATAATATTGGCTTTTTCAAGCCCTATACTAAGGATGACTTTTCCAAGTCCTAACTAAGACTATACTAAGGTGGTCTACTCTAAAGAAAGAGGATTTCAAGTGTTTCAATCTTTCATCTTTCCTAAACTAACTAGCAAATGAACTAATAGAACCTATTTATAGTTTAACTTATTACATAACAAAATGACCACAATACCCTTAATTAAAAGGGGTGGTCATGGAGTGTTACTTAGACAAGGCTAAGTAACCAAAATTTCCTTAATGAAGGCCCAAAACCGTGAGTCCTCAATCTTCAATGCTCCAAGCAATCTTTTACACGTGGGATTGCTCTTTGGTGAACTCAAATCGGCCCCTCCATGTAGGATCCCATTTTCTTAATGCGACCAAATCTTAATGACCCACTTACTGACTTTGAGTGATGTCATTGAAAGCTAAGGCGACCATTTGAATCGTATTATCCTCCCCTTCTTGAAAAGGATTTGACCTCGAATCCAAACCTTGCAAAACCAAGAAAGGATACACAAATACAAACTCCTCATGGCATGAGGGTTAGGGTAAGAACGACAAATCACCTCAACATGCTAAGGTTGCACATGTTTAGAATATAACCAAGGATTCTTTGAACTAAATATTACATAATTAATGAAAAATGCACAAAGGATTTGGCTATAGAATTCACGAAAAATGATACTTTGCTTGTCATGTAAACCAAGCAACAAGTTGGGTGTACCATCATCACCAATTCTATATTTAACATCTGGGTCAAACGGGAAGAGTGTCCATAGACACGGGTCTAGACAACACTCCTCTTTCCCGTGGTCTCTATCCAAACTAAATGGCATACTCTCTACAATAACATATATATTATCTAGAGCAAATAGAAAGTAGAGAAAAGTATCACTCAAGTCGACTTCTACTAAGGTGCCCTCATGTGTACTCATTACTAGTTTCACAAGCATCACCATGAGTACTCACAATAATAAAGTCATACAAAGTAGAAGGAGAAGTAGTTTCCAAAACCATACATCCCTTACCCTTAAGAGCACTCTCATATTCTAAGAAGAGATTTCCATCTTTAGGAGGAATGTTGTCACACCATAGTGGGTTAGCATATCGTTTATAGCTTCTAAGGCACGCTATACCATCATTTTCACCACTAGGTTCATTAGGAGTGGTTATATCATCTTCAAACAAGACATTATAACTTAAGAGAGCATGATCTATTTCACAGGCAGATTCGGAACAAATACATTCATCACACTCTAAAAGATTAATATCAAGTTTCAAAGAGATTTCAAGTGCAAGATTATCCCAAGAATAGCTCTCGGGTTCACTCCTATTCCTTTGATCAATATTTTCAACATCATCACACACTTGACATTCATTAATCACATCACACACATCCTCAAGTGGTGGGCAATTTCACACAAAAGTTGATCAACATAAATTTCACAAGACGGTGTACTTTTATTTAACACAATGGTTTCAACACTAGGTGGACATAAATCGATCTTATAAGAAGAGTCTATTCGGTCATCAATAGGATCAAATAGTGTATCAACACTCACAACAAGTACATCATCATCAAGTGGCAAAGAAATAATAGACTCACATATAGGCAAGTTGTAACTCACACTCAATGGGCTACTAGCCACACAATTATCATTCACATGCACATAAGTGTAAGGGTTAGCTATTTTACCTTGAAGTTTATGACTATGTTCGTCTTTACCTCGGTGTGAAAGTCCATCACAAGATTGAGCAGCAACTTCCTTCAGAAAGATCTTATCGCAAGTTGTTTGGATAATTGGATTTTGAGGAAAGAGTTTGGGTAACAATTGGCATATAATTTCAATGTGCCGTTGTATATCTTTAAGATCGTCATGGATGCGATTACACGTGGCCTTACAATTATGGGCAGCCATGGTACCTAAACAAAAAAAAAGATAACAACAAACAAAATAAAATAAACAAGATTAGTAGTAAAAGCTCCTTACCATCACTCGATACACTCACCTTTGTGATTCTCACAATTGGAGCGGCGAATATTGAAAGTTGCTTATACTCCGGTAGCCAATAAGATGTCAATCCTACTTGGCGGTCGGAATGGATTATTGTTTTGATTGACTCAAGACACAAAACAAAATTCACTTACGAACTTGAAACAAAGAAGTTACTACGAGTTACAAACAAGAAAAGCACACAAATAACGAAGACACGAAAGAAATGTATTCAAAAACTAATTAACAACCTAGAAGGTGATTACTAGTTTGTCTATTAGTACTAGAATCAAGAAAATTAAAACTAAGGAAACAAGAAATGAAACTTAGAAATTTGAAATTTTGAGCCTAAGTGTCGTTTTTTAGGGTGATGACATGGCAACCTCCTATTGGATGTTAAAATGGTTGAAAGTTTGAGAAATTTTCTTGTCTTCAAATTGTATTGATCAAATTCCAAGTGGGGAATGGTAGAATTTCGGCTATGGGAGGGTAACAACAAGACTTTGGAGCCCTTTTTTCAAGTTCAAAAAGTGTTTGACTTTTTTGTACCTTTTTGGCTAAACACCTTTTTGAAAGACTTTGGCTCTTTTCCTTTTTGTAAGTCTTGGTAGGTGGACTTTCTCCCTTTTGGCAAGACAACTTTTGAAACCCTTTAGTTCCCTTTCCCCTTTGGATGTCTTAGAGTTATGTATTTTGAGACTAACAACAAGAAACACTCTCTTTCTTTAATTTCTAAGATCAAACAATTATTTTCTCTTCAACAAAATATGAATATGGTGAAGAACATCAAGAACACAACTTTTGAATCTTGGAGTTCTATGGTTCAAGTTGGATCCCACACATCAACAACACATTTTTCAAGCTCCAATCCTCAACAACAATATAAAAAAAAAGTGTTTTTTAAGACGCAATCTCAACAACAAACTTCAACAACACTCTTTCAAGCCACCAATCCTAAAAAAACAGCAACCTTCAAAGTTCAAAAACAACTTGGAATGACTCAAAATTTAGATCTAGACTCTATAAGTGTTAGTGAAGACGGGACTAACACTAGAAACAACAAAACACACCAAAATATCACAAATCTAAGTCTCAAATTTCAGCTCAAATATAAAAATGAGACAGATTTCTTTTTTTTTGAGATTTTCGGATTTCAATACTTTTTTTATTTTTCAACTAACAAGCCCAAGATTGATTTTGTTGGAACAAAATCAATCCTTGCTTGGATACCAAATGATACAAATTAGTCCACTAAGATGCCAAAACAATCCACAAAACATGAGAAGAACAAGCAACACAAATGGATACAACATGATAAACACAAAAACACACGGATTTGTAAAATAATGAAAGGATAGATAGTGAGACCAAGATTATTACAAGATTAAGAACCAAATATATTTCAAAATTAACCCCTAAAATGAATGTAATAATCAAAACTACACTCTTACGGTGACCGCCAAGGTAATCGACTCACCTCAAGATCCACTGTTTCCAAGCAAAGAACAATATTGGCTTTTCTAAACCCTATACTAAGGATGACTTTTTCAAATCCTAACTAAGACTATACTAAGGTGGTCTACTCTCAAGAGAGTGGATTTCAAGTGTTTCAATCTTTTATCTTTTCTAAAATAACTAGCAAATGAACTAATAAAACTTATTTATAGTCTAACTTATTACATAACAAAATGACCACAATACCCTTAATAAAAAGAGGTGGTCATGGAGTGTTACTTGGACAAGGTTATGTAACCAAAATATCCTTAATGAAGGCCCAAAACCATGAGTCCTCAATCTTCAATGCCCTAAGCGATCTTTCACACGTGGGATTGCTCTTTGGTGTACTCAAATCGGCCCATCCATGTAGGATTCCATTTCCTTAATGCGACCAAAGCTTGATGCCCCATGTACTGGCTTTGAATGATGTCATTGAAAGCTAAGGCGGCCATTTGAATCGTATCATACATCGCGGTGAATGAGCAGTGGGTGCTCTTCAACATCTCTCTTCCAATCCCCGATCAGCTTGCAATTGCAATAAAGGACACACATACCCCTAGTGGAAGTAATAAGGAGGATGCCCTGATCTGGGATCTCAACCCCAATTGTATTTTCTCCACCAGAAATGCTTACCATTTTATTGATAAAATCTACCAAAACCAAGCAGACACAGGGACATAAAACTTCACTTGGATCTGAAAACTCAAAGTCCCTAACAAAATCAAGATTGACCATTGACTAAACCATACTGTCAACCAACTACTATCTTTATAACATAGGGATGAATGTGCACCCAACCTGTAAGGTCTGCAACCATCTAAGGAAGGATATCACTCATATTCTCTTTTAATGCCAAGGTCATATCCTTTTGGAACCAGTTAGTCCTCTCCATCTCTGCAGTGGAGTTATTTGACTCCTGGACACCACCAATTAGATTAACACCTAGGTAACTCTCAAAAGGAAAATGTTCAATAGTTATACCTCCCGGGACATTATCATTCCCTTCAGCTTATGAAACCTCTGGCTGTCTAGGAATGAGTTGTCCTTTAACTATAACACCTTCATCCTTGACCCCAAGCATGTCATAGCCCGCGCTACTTGATATCAGAATACAATCATTGAGGGAACTGAGAGAAATAAGACTCAGGTCACACTTCAGGTCCAGTGCAATCTCCCAAACCAAATAGTTTTACTCTCAATACAAACTGGGAAACAAATAGAAGCAAAAGAACTGGAGGTATTAGCAGAGTAGTCAGGGACCACCATATCAAATGGGTAGTGGGATATGCGAAGCATTGTCCCAATACCAATGCTATCCAAGATGAGCTATTGGGAATCCTGTATGGCCTACGAACTGTTAAAGCCATAATCTCACACCATTGCAAGTTCAATGCGACTCAACTTTAGCCATGTCCATGATTAATCAAGGCAATCTAAGATATGCTAACATTATTTGTGAAATCAGGTAGTTGCTGCAACAGTTGAGAGCTTCAGCACCCACCCACATCTTCAGGGAGCAGAACAGGGTAGCGGATCAAATAACCAAGGAGGGCTCTAGGGAAGCCTCAAGGAAAGAACTAACGGTGTTTGAAGTCCCCTCAATGTTTGTGGAGAAAGAAGTGGAAGCAGACATTGTGGGAACTTCTTATCCTAGAAATATATCTCTAAACTTTGTTTGTAATTTTGCTACTGAACAAGCTTGTAATATTGCTACTTCTGATGGCCATCAGGCAGGCCAAACTGCACTAATCCCTCCAGATAGGGGTACTTTATGTCCTTAATGAACAACTTTTGCTGAAATACACTTAAAAATATTTTTAAAATAACTTGATCAAATAATAGTTGTTGCTTAAATGTGTTTTAAATATTTTTTTTGAATGATTTTAAAAGTTTGACAAACAAACTATTAGTCAACACGATTGATAAAAAATATTTATTGAATTTCTTTTTTTCCTTTCAAAAATCTACTATAATTCTTTGCTCAGGTTGAAAAAAATAGCTAGGTGAGTTTCCAAAGAGGTATGAGTATTATTATATGTTTTTTTTTTTTTTTTTCATATCACATCTAATCAATACTAAATTTATTTCTTTCAACAAGAAAATTTATTAAACAATTTCAAATGTTTTCTAAAAGATAACATTGCATGTGTATTAATTATTTTGTTATGCCACGAATATCTGGGACAATTACTTTATAATAGGATGAGATCAAATACCTGGATTTTGATAACCTAATCAGACATTTTGTTCCAATTTAGAGAGTCAATTTATAAAATGATGGGTCTACATTATCTAATATTTGTCCCTAATTAATGCATTACAATATTTTTCTCCACACTCTTTTAGAACAATAATTGAGTAGTATAACTAGGAACTTTTTTGCTTTTCTGACTAATATTACCATGTTTGATCAAGTTTTCAAAATCAATTTATTAATAACTTAACTACATTCATGTTATTCACCCATAATTTAAAAGTAAATAAGTTCTTTGGAAAGGCGTACATAACATGGATTTATAATTATTATTGTAAGGTGAACAAAGGAAATGGGATAAACATCCATTTTTTGAATTTGAATAGAGTTGACAAAAGTTATTACCTTTTAAAGTTCAAGTTTTAATAGTTTAACCTAACACTTGGGATTAAGAATTAGTAATTTTGTATTTATAAAATAGGTTAAGAGGGTCACACACAAGTGGATAAATATCATAACAACAATTAATCTTTTTTTTAGCGTATATCTGATTAAAATGATACGAGACAAAAAATAAAATATATATGTAAATATAACTGTATAGGGCTAAAATAGTCGTGAGATATTGACACATGGAAAGATAAAAGAGCACTAACTCAATACCAAAAGAAATCCATCTTGAAGAAGTAGAATGAGCCACATAGAAGCTCAATATCGAACTAAGGCTCAACCTCACAGAGAGAAAGTCATCAAAGAACGCTAGCCGTTAGACAAGAGAGAAAGTCATCAAAGAACGCTATCCGTTAGATGATCGATTTAGAGACAACGTGGTAGGTTACATTTTTCGTTTTGAAATACTATTTAATTAACCATGAGTTAAGAGGACCAATTCTTGACTATAAAACTCTGAGAATTCACCCCTAGAAAAGCAATAGATTCATCACATTGTACATCAACGAATTCTATTGAATATTTGAACTTTTCTCAAGTATACTTGTTACTTGTTCGTCAGTATTGAGCATTCATCAAAGATCAATCGAGGACATCTTCACAGAAGATATCATCAAAATCAAGCCAACACACTATAGACATCTAAAATTTGTGGGACTCTTCAAGAAGAATCCAAATTCAGTTAGAGTTCTTGGAGGCTATTGTACGTCAACCCTAAATTATGCTACATCAATCCTAAATTATGCCCATAAAAAGGGTGGCTTACTCTCTTGAAGAAACATATTTAATATCCCATAAATTCATGGTTATTACTAAAAGATCGGATCTCCAATATCCCACAAAATTATGGGATATTCATAAAGAGACCATCCTATGTTCGAGAAATACACTACTAACGACCCTCGAATTATGGAGAAATTCTATGTTCGAGAAATACGCTACTAACGGCCCTCAAATTACGGAGAAATCAAGAGATCAAGAGAGAGAGGAATCAAGGGATCAACAAATTTGTACTCATATCGTTTATCAATAAAAATTCTTGTTTCTGCATATTTTGTTTATGGTTGAGTTTATTTTTCATGAATTAAAAAATTTGTTGGAAACAAATTGAAACTCCCAATGGGGCGATCTTTACCTCTCATCTCAACTTTTCCAACTTCAAAGTTTAAGAACAACGAAATGACTTCCAAAAAGGTCAATTCTCAATCAACTGTTTCCAAGGCTGCTGATTCCAAATTCTCTACAGAAGTAGAGAGCATCATTGAGGTTACTTTTGGAAGCTTTGGAGCTGTCATAGGGAGCAAGACGAACAAGCTAGGACAATAAACATATCAAGTGTTGTCCGCGCCAACTTCAGTTTTTGAATTTTTAACCCCAAAAGGAGGGAGATCTCATGCAAGTGATTTAGAAGAAGGAAGCAATGTGGCCGAAACACTTAAGAAGACTCTTCCTCTACTTGAGCACTCTGATTCGAGATACTTGGGCACAAAGAATGATGGTCGTTCAACTAACACATCATCTCCACTTACACTGCATACGATGAGCACTTCAAAGATTAACTTATGCGACAATCTGTGTTACTCTCCAATGTCTCCAATGATCATGCAAGCAATGTGACTGGTGCCTCATTTGTGGAGGAGCAACTTGCAAATCTGATGGGGGCAATTGAAGGTCTCACTGAGTATGTGCAAATTCAAGACGCTTGAATTGATAAGTTGGGGGACAAAATGGATGGCTTAATAAACGAAGAGTCTAGACATGCACCTAGAAAAGATCCAGAAGGTCACGAGATGGAATATCTTGGAAAACAAACGCCACCAGCTAAGGAGGTACAAGTTTCTTTCGAGGGAATAATCTTGATTGATCAGTTGAATGAGTTCATTGAAGGTACCTTCAAAGACAAGTATGATATTGTCACCAAGTCTTCCTTTACGTATGCCAAGCCCTACACTGCGAGGATTGATAGCCTCAAAATGCCCGTCGGCTATCAACCCAACAATTTGAGGGAAAAGGCAACCCAAAGCAACATATATCGCACTTTATTGAGACTTGCAATGATGTTGAAACATATGGTGATTATCTCGTCAATCAGTTCGTATGATCTCTCAAAGAAAATGCCTTTGATTGGTACATCGATATTGAACTAGTTCTGTAGATAGTTGGGGGCACTTGGAGCAAGAGTTTCTTAATCGTTTCTCTAGCACAAGACGTGTTGTTAGTATGATTGAACTTACAAAGGCCCATCAATATGAAGAAAAGTCAGTTGTTGACTTTATCAATCGCTGGAGAAGTTTGAGCCTCAACTGTAAAGATCGTCTCGGTGAAGCTTCTAACATTTAAATATGCATTCAAGGCATGAATTGAATCTTGATGAACTGGATTTGAATGCTTGAGTTTTTTAGAGAAATTGTGGTGTTTGATCCACGAGTTTTCTCTTGCTTCTTGTTAGAGTTGTTCTTGGTTCTTTTTTCTGAATTATGAGGCCCCTATTTATAGTTGTGGAAAGGAAAGTGTCATGATGAAGATGAACTTCCTTTAACCAATCAAATTCAAGTGACGTGGCACCTTTTATGAGCTTTTGATTTCACTAGGCATGTTGCATCATTTTGACATGTGGCATGGTCCTATTGGCTCCTTCATTTGACTTGACATGCCACGACATTCGATACGTGGCACTAAATTGGGTCTCCAGAATATGATAATATCTTGGCTTAGCAAGTGGGCTCATCATTTGTAGCCTAAATTAATGGACTAGCCCAATAAATATTGGATTTTTTTTAAATCCATAAATGTTTGGACTTAAATAATTAATTCAATTATATTAATCCGCAATATTTATTTAGAACTAATATATTTTGAATTTAATTTAATCCAAATTTCATCCGGCTTTACATTTAATAAAATTTCATCGCCCACACACATGCTACATTTGCTTGATCTAATTAAATTCATTTAATTTGTCTTAACTTAATTCTTGTCTACAACTTTAGTAACTACATATTTCATCGTCTTGATCGATCTAATTTAATGTTCTTTAAATCTCGCATACAAATTCAATTTTATCTTTTTTGGGGGTAAACACCAACATGAATTGTGATTAATTAAATTGTTGAGACACCTTCGGCTTTAATTAGAGATTTCATATTTTCGTCTTGAAATGAAAAAATTCATTTAATTAAGAGCTTCATCCTTAGAAATAGACTTGCAATACGCAAATTCAAATTAGTTGGATTATAATACGAATATCGAATACCAAACAAAAAAATAATTGGAAAAGGGTACAGTCGTAATAAAGTAAGTTTTAAAAGATACAAAACTCACATTTTTAAAACAATCAATCAAAAGCCGCGAGTAAATTCATTAAGCTTACTGATGAATAATTAAAAAAACTGCAGGTTCCAACAAGATTGTTGGTTTAGTAAGTACAAATAAACAGAGTTCGATTCAAAATTTTAAACTTGTGGGTTCTCAAGGATTCCTTTCCTGCCACTAAGCTATTTCTTGGTTTAGTTATGGGTTCCACCTATTAATATTTATAACTTTTGACCATTTTTCTATGTAATTTTAAGCCTTACGGTAGCGGGTGTGGGTTCCCGGAAACCCACACCTTCTACTCTACATCCGCCACTGCAAATAAAGCTACTAATTGTATGTGAGATGTTTGTTTTTCTGCTTGTAATTCACGACCTCAGTGAAGAGACATAGTTCCTTTCAGAGGCGGAGCTAGAGGGTATTTGGGAGTTCGGTCGAACCCAGTAGCTTTTACGTAGACCCTGTATTTATACTATAAAATTCAAAAATAATATATAAAATATATAGTTGCGAACTCACATTCAAACGTGGGACATTGGTATAGTGGAGGAGAGGTGAGTGTAAAATGTCTTCCACCCCTGAGACGTGGGTTTGAATCCACTAGTATTTTTATGTTTTACTCTTGATTTTAAAATTCTGAACCCACAGCCTAAAATCCTGACTTCGCGTTCCTTTAACCTATTTATGTTATTGGTTGTATACCTGCATTATTATGATAATCTCATTCAGATTTACATTAATAGAACTGATATAAAAAATTGTTTAATATAGGTCTACTTTCCAATAAGTGGTGATGATCGTCCTTAAAATTGTCATAATATATATTTTTTTAATGTTCCATTCGATGTTTGGTACTCATATTGGAGTTCTGATTAATTCAGACCACGCACTGTAGGGCTCATTTTGGAGTGGCGTTCCCAAAAAGAATTTCTCCATATTCAGTGCTTGAATCCGAGATCTCTGGTTAAGGATAGAATCCATAACCCATGTTGGTAATTTGTCATAATATTTTATTTAGACAACGAACTAAATTGTTTTTCAATTGAGCACCCCATCTCCTAATTAATAATGTGTTTCAATTAGACACTTTTATTTTAAATTTTAATTATTTTTTTTGCATTTGTTTTAATTCATTATTAAGTAGTTAGGAGTATAAGTTAACCACATGAAATATATATATATTTTTTAAGTATCTATGTTTGCCTCAATAAGTCATAAAATTCTAGATATTTTCTATTTGATATTGATGTGTGTAATCAAAGGAGATATATAGTTTATGTGATTAACTTAAACATCTAATAGATGAGTACAAATGCATGCGAAACCTTTTTAAATTTTGAAATCAAAATTTTATTGAGAATGAAGATGTTCGATTGAAATATAACTTAGTTTGAATGTTAAATAAAATATTCTATAAAATTTTAAAGATTGACAATGTATCTATAATATATTAAAAGTGTGAAGACTCTTACAAAAGTGATTTGAACTTTTTGCCCTTTATTAAAAAATTTTGCAATAGACAAAATCGTCTTTTCACTATTTTGCTCAAATTATTATTTAATTATATTAGAAATATTAATTATAATATTAAATCCAAAAATGTATATGAAAAGAAAAAATTAAAAGTCCCGAAATTTATGATACTAAGAAAATACTAGGAAAGATTTAAAAAAAAAAAACTAATAAATTCCTAAATTTTAGGAACGTGCGTGTGTATAATTTTTTAATTGTTCTTTTAAATGTGGCAATGAAGCCTATTTTATATTAAACAAAACCAGACAAAAGTCTTCAAAGAACTATAAAAAAACGTACAGTAATGTCTTCGTAGTGGTTTATTATTTTTAGAATTCATATTCTTCTAAAATTAGTAGTTATTTTTTGGGGGAAAATATAAATTTATCATATTTAGATAATTTCTTTTTTTTGAAGCAAAAGGTTTTGGACTTCTATAAATTGACAATCCTTCTACAACAATGCAATAAAATCTTTAATAAATATATGAAATAAGATTATTTACTTTTGGTCTTAGATCATTCTTTATTGTTTGCTTTAGAATTATTTTTTACGTCAAGAAATATTTTTGTAATATTTAATTTACTTCGAGGTGCATTGATTTTGTAGATATCTTGAAGATTAATGATGATGCTATCACATGACAATTTTGAGTTAATTCCTCAAAATGTCATTGAACTTGTGTAAACATCGTAACTTTTTATTTCTTTTAGGACAATATTGTCACTGAACTATACATTTCTTTCCATCATAAGGTAAAACTAAGAAATTATTAAGGATATGTTTGGAGAACCACAAGGAAAGTGAAATTAGATGTAATTACATAGTCCAATTCTCAATTAGGAATAGAGAATTAGGTGCAATTACGTGATGTAATTACAAAGTTACATTTTTTTTTTTAATTTTAATTTCTTTTTCTTTCAATTTTATTTTTTATTTCTATTATTTTAATTTCTTTTTTATTTTTATTTTTTTCATTTTACATTATTTATCTTTCATCTCTTTTCTTCTCATTTTCCAATCTTTACTTCTTATGATTCAATATAATTACTCGTACTTTTTTCTTAACTAGTTTAGGTGGTACGCGCTTCGCGCATGTACCTCACTTTATTGAGTTTAAACCTTGCACTAAATAGAATATTTGTTTAAATAATAAAGATGAATACAATAATTAAATTCAATATCTTTTGGAGATTTATTTAATTAAACCTAACTTTTACCAAAAAAAATTATCAAAGCCAGTCGAGACATCAAAACAATATAATTAAATCTAATCTTTACACAAAAATTTTCTCAAAGTCGTCTGACACTCATCTACCACCTATGAACTATAACAAATAATACGATAATAGAGATATCAAAATAATAAAACTAAACTTAACATTTACACACACACAAAAAAACTCGAAATAGAGATATAAACACAATACAATTAAACCTAACTTTTATCTAAAAAATTCCTCAAAGCCGACCAACATTCATCTACTACCTAAAAATTCATCTACGGCCTGTAAATTACAACAAAATAATACAATAGTGACCACAAAGCTTCAGTTTTGATAAACATAATTCTTGTCTGAGCAAAAATTTTGACCCTAAAAAATGACTTGAATGAAAACAAAGAAAATATATATATACACACGTTGAATTCTATTATATTGCCAAAAAAGTGAAGAAGTTAAGGGTTAGAAAATTAAGCATTCACCAATCTAGACATGCAACCGAATCAAGTTAGATGAACATCAATCATATTTTTTTAATGAGTAAACCGATTCGGTAGTTTTACATGCATCTCAATATTTATAAAAGTATTTACTTTATAGAGTCCTACTTTAGGAGTATTTTCTATCCTATTTTAGGAATATTTTTCTAATTGATCAGTAAAAAAAATATTAATGTTCCAATATTTTAGGAGTCCCATATATTTTAGGAGTCTAGTTAATATAATAAAGAGTCCTATTTTAGGAGTATATTTTTATCCTATTTTAGAAATATTTTTCTAATTTATCAGTAAAAAAAATATTAATGTTCCAATATTTTAGGAATCCCATATATTTTAGGAGTCTAGTTAATATAATAAAAATAATTAATTAATAAATTAAAAAAATAGTAAAAAGACAATTTTGTCTAAGAAGAGTCTTTTAATAAAGGACAAAAAGTTCATATCACTTTTCTAAAGTTCAGACTTTTAATATATTATGTATGTATATGTATTATGTATTATGTATTATGTATTATGTATAAACAGCAAAACAATTGGTATAAAAAGAAAAACTCCGACTTAATTTTATAGGAAAGAGGATTTTTTTTTTTTTGTGTGTGATAAATACAGGAAAGAAGATGCACCGAGAGTTTTGGCACTATTACCTTAAAAACGGATTTAGTATGTTTATTTTTCCTTTTTTTTTTTTTTTTTTACGGATTTAGTATGTTTATTTTTCCTTTTTTTTTTTTTTTATCACATGTATTTTAATTGGAAAGGTTATTTTGCCAATAATATTAGACATTGCAAAAGATATTTTTGGATTTTTTATACCAAGCCTGTTTTACTTAGGAAAGATTTTTATTATAGTACTATTTAATATCATAATTTTCTTTTAAAAAAAAAAAGTATAAAAGACTATTTTGTCTATTGCGAAGACTTTTAATGAAGGGCAAAAAGTTCAAATCACTTTTATAATGGTCTTTACACTTTTAATATATTATAGATTTAGCGCATTATTGCATTTTTATTCTAGTGTTTGAATTAAAGTAGTATTTCATTATTGAATGAGATGACTTATGTGTTTTTCCTTTCTTTTGAATTATTTACTCGTTGGAATTTTATATAAGAGTATTGTGTTTTTTTCTTTAATTTTCAATTTGTGTTTTGTTTTATGTTTCAATTTATTTGTTTTAGTACTATAAACTTGTTATTTTATATTGCATGTCACTTCAAATTGTCGAGTTAATTTTCCAAATCACCATTGAACTTGTGCAAACATTCTACTAAAGTAACTTTTGTTAATTTTTTTTAGGAAAATATTGTTATTAAACTATGTATATCTTTCCAAAATAAGGTAAAACTAAAAAATAGTTAAGGACATATTTGAAAAACCATAGAAAAATTGAAATTATATGTTATTAGACAATTTGCAGTGACATGCAGTATGAAATAATATGTCTATAATACTAAACAAATAAACTGAAACATAAATTCAAAATTCAAGAGAAAAACATAATACTCTTGTATATAATTCCGACGAGTAAATATAATTCAGAAGAACAAAAAACACATAAGTCTATAATCCCATTCAATAATAAAATACTACTTTAATTCAAATACTATAATAAAAATTATAAAAATTCAATCATGCGCTAAACAAAGAAAAAAATGAGTAATTATATTGAATCATAAGAAGTAAAGTTGGGAAATGAGAAGAAAAAAGATGAAAGATAAATAATATAAAATGAAAAAAGTAAAAATAAAAAAGAAATTAAAATAATAGAAATAAAAAAGAAATTTAAAAGAAAAAGAATTAAATTTTATTTTTAAAAAAATGTAACTTTGTAATTACATCACGTAATTGCACCTAATTCTCTATTCCTAATTGAAAATTGGACTATGTAATTACATCTAATTTCACTTTCTTTGTGGTTCTTCAAACATATCCTTAACAATTTCTTAATTTTACCTTATAATGGAAAGAAATGCATAGTTCAGTGATAATATTGTCTTAAAAGAAACAAAAGTTACTTTAGTGGGATATTTACACAAGTTCAATGACATTTTGATGAATTAACTCGACAATTTTTAATTTTGAATGATATAAATTGTTGTAGCTATTCATTCTTATTCTTTTAATGTAATGAGTTTTTCTTTGCCTTCTTTTATGATATGATTTGTGGTTTATCAAATTTTACGACAAAGAAAAAAGTGATAGTTGGACTCTATCTTCCACTGGCTGTGACAAAGACATATCTGCTAGAAGAAGTGTGGTCATGAAGTATTTCTTTTACCAAGGGTAGAAGGAGTTCGGAATGACTATTTCTCTCGTCCAGTCCACGAGGATGAAAAACATAACTAAATCTGATCATAAAAAAAATATAACAATGCGACAGAGACACAACAAGAGACAAAAAAAGAACTAGAGACTTTTCTCCAAAAGTATTCACCGTACGGAAGAGTTGATAAACGTTTCTACAAAAGTATTGTAACACCCCGAGATCCCATCCCGAGACGTCACACGGTACTTATGGACCCAAAGGACCAAAAGCTAACCCTTTTCTGATATCTGTACCTGTACACTGCATAATATCTGAAATAAATGCGGAAACTTGCCATAAGGTTCAACACATCTATACATACTCAAAACTGAAAACTGAATACCAATACATCTGTCTGAAAAGCCTCTAAACTGTCTAAACTATGGAGTTGATGGGACAGGTCCCCAACTAAATCCATCAACTGAAAATAAACAAAATCTGAAACAATAATAGTAAACTGAGATTCGTCCTCGAAAGAAGAGGACTCACTACTACTGCTGCTGACGGGGACTGAACTGCTGAGGATAATCTGGATTCTGTGCCTCTGAACCTATGGTGTCAAATAAAACACCATATCGCAAATACGTCAGTACAAGAATGTACTGAGTATGTAGACGAGGTAGGCTAATATAAGGGCTCATGCATGCACAATATCTAAACTAAATAATCATGAAAGATATCGCATGAGAACACATGAATGCACAGAACATGAACACAATCATCGCAACTCTAGCTACTGAAACTCGCATACCACTTTACTGCAGACTGAACTCACTACTGACACTAAGATACTGAATAACTGACTTCTCTGATATTGATAAATGAGGATCTGGATGTGCTTACATCAAGGACTGTACTCTGAGCTTACTGCTTTTGACTGACAGAATTAAAGATCAACTTTGCTAACAGATTATTCTGGAAGCGATTATCAATGATAAGAAGTATGATTATATCTGAATCTGACGACAAGAATATTCAATAGAAATTTGATACTGTGATCAAGCTTGTCTGGCGGTATATCTCTGAATATGATATCAATCAACTCTATATGTGACCAAGCCTATTTGTCGGGATGATCCATGAATCAACGAAACAATCAGAGTTCCTCATAAAGATAGATGACTGTATCTAACAGTCCTGATTTCTGAAGATTGATTCTAAAACTGAGACTAAATCTGAAATTAAAACTGTGGGAAGTAGTCCCTTAACCGACATGCCCCAACCTACCACAGGTGGGGTCCCACCTCTACCCCCAGTTGGAAGGGTGCCAATACCGTGTCACAGGTAAAGACATTATCTTTATGTGCATTATCATTATGTGACCCTCATCTATCAGGTGCTCAAACGAGAACGGTGAAGCCCTCATCTAACAGGTCAAGCAACCTCATCTACTCTCATCTAACAGGTATAATGTCTCTCATCTACCCTCAAATAGTAGGTATGATGTCTCAACCTACGCTGGCTACATAGTTCTGGAGCACAAAGAATGCATCTAAGAATAATACCCTCTACTAGTAGGTGAGTTCCCATCCTTGAGCTCGCTCGGTGCTAGTTTCTACTCCCTACTAAAAGACTCTGACTGAATTCTTAACTGAGCACAACTGAACAGAATCTGATACTGATCATGTTTCTCAAAAGATCTAACTGAGTTACACTGAGATTACTAGTTCCGTATCTGACGGAAAAGACATCAAAACATAGTATCTGACTGACGATATAGAGCTTGAATAGATTACTCAAATCACTTTTGAGATTAGAATTGAATCACTTGAATACTATTAGATCTGAGCTGATTACAGTACTAAGGCTAGATTACTAGTGGTACAGAAATTACAGAGATTCCTAAGATTACTGAGCTTTCTTAAGTTCTGCACTTGTCCGAGGATACAGAATTCTATAGTTCATTGAGTTATGAGAATCATGGATCAACTAGAATTATCGAGAAACTGATACGGGCTCTAGACAATAGCTCTATTTTTGGGTATAAATACCCCCAGGACTCGATAGCATAAAGTAAGCATCATCATTCATTCATCATCACAAGCATTCATGCATCATCACAATCATTCAAGCATCTTCACAAGTAATTCAGGAATAGTGCCATATGTTCATTTCCACAGTCATTAAACATCACCTCAATCATTTAAGGATCTCAAACGTCTATTCATCGTCACAGTCACCATGGAGTCACTTTAAGCATCTCAGAATCATAATCATATAATAACGTAGGGCAAACATGCTACTAGATTGTACTCCCTTCAACAAGGTTTTACCTCAACTATTTCATACCTATATCGATATTGACATGTGTTTGGATTTTCCATGGCTTGGGGAGACTTCATACTATCACGTCATAACTTACTTGCTAACTACTTGGCATGTATTAAAAGCTTAACATATATCAAGAGCACATAATTGGGGGAATTTACAACCATCATATCTCGACTTGTTTACTAGGATCTTTCAACAACCACTAGACATGACCCATTTTACACCTACTTGAGAATTTCATGCTATCTTGGCACATTCACTCACTAAGGCATTTTATCAAACACTAGGCATGCATGCAATAACTCACTATTTGGGGTTTCCTATTCAACATACTATAGTGGCCCTTATGCTTCACCTAAGTTCTTTATCATACCTATGTGGGAAAGTTCTTCACTTATTCAATCATTTCTACACCCAAAAGTTATGAACACATCACATGGAAAAACAACTTCAAGAGGGTCTATCATAAACATCACATGAATTCCACATACTAGGGTCAAAACTCATAAATTTTGTAGGTAAACATAAATCAAAACTCAACAACACATTAAACATTTATTTCAACTCATACAAATCATTAACAACTCATAAACATATAAATCTTTTAGTTTTAAAAAGGGTTCTTGAGCTTCTTGGATGAAAGGGACCCAAGAATCAACATCTACATACCTTAACCTTTGAAATAGGATGAACTTTAGTTCTTGAAACTTTATCCACACTTGAATTAAATAAATTCTCGAAGCTCACACTATGAGGAACTTGATTCTTGAAGAAACCTTGAAGAATTTATGGATGAATTTTAGAAGATTAGGGTTCTTGAATGAAACCCTAGATATTCTTGAGAGAATTGGAAAAGAAAATGATTGAATTAGGGTTTCAATGAGGGTTCCTCATATTTATAGAGGCTCAAAACAGGTGAGAAATGGTTGAAATACCCTTGCAAAAATGCCCTTGAAATGCCGGAAAAATATACTTGACGCCATCCGTGATAGGCCGTCACAAATGGTCGTCACAAAAGGGGTCCAAATTCTTGATTTTCTACCCAGGGCTGACGACGTCGTCAGAAATGTCGTCATAATGTGACGACGTCTTCAAAAAGGTCGTAAAAAACGTGATAGTCCATCAGAAACGTGTCACCATTTTCCAGCTTGAGATGGTGGAATAAAATGGGGATAACTCTTTGCTCCGATATCAGATTTAGGCAAAATTGTATCGTTGAAAATATAATTCAAAGATATTTCATTTGATATATAGCAAGCCACCTTGTTCTTCATATAAAACGAGTTATGATCGATTGAAGTGACCCAAATTTTTACGGTCACTAAAACTTGAACGATAGGAAAGCTTTCAACTCGACCATGAATTAGAGGACCTCTATGATATTATTTCATGTTCAAATAGATTCCCACATGATTCAAAGTATTTCATACTTGGGAGGATATTTCTGAAACATTTTGACTCGACTTTTCTCTTTAATAAATATGCTCTAAGACTCAGACTGGAAGAGGATTTTGTGGGGCATTACATTACCTTCCCCATGAGAACATTCGTCCTCGAATGTCGCTTAATAGACTGAGATTACGAATCAACAGAACTTACTCAATAAATGGAAACATCTCAGATCAGGACTACGCAACTGGAACGACTGACATAAAGAGTTCTCACGCTGGGCATGCATATATGATGCATGAAATACTCGACTGATGATACTCATAGCTGAATTCTCATAATACACATGTATATCTGATGCATGGACTCATAACTGGGATGATCTTATGAATACAAGATAGAATACACATTGAAAAGATGAACTCTTTCTACTAAATGCGCATATCTAATGCATGAATGTCCAGCTAAGCTGACTTTTGAAAGTACGACTTGACAATTCAACAATGATTAATGCTAACTTTATAAGGAAAATCTGAACATACATCGAGATAAATATAATGGCATGCAACATCATAATACCATGGGCTATCTCTCTCTTGGGACTCTGTGTCCCTCTAAACACACTTCACAAAAATACTAGAGTAGTGCGCAGGGCACCTACAGACTGGGTCATAATTGACCGGTCAATATCTAAAACTTATGCATGACTCATGCTAACATATAAGCTCAAAATGAGAGCAAAGGATCTATCAATGCATAACATAAAGATGAAGGGCTCATAATATACCCAGGTTAATTTTAGGGGATCTTTCTTGATCAAGGCGAGCCTGAAGTGCATACAATCTATTATGAGCTGAAGGATGACTATGCTGACTTCGGGGACCTGGCTTAGGACAGTCTCAAACTTTGTGACCGGTCTCGCCACATCCAAAGAACACATCACTACCCAATCATGAGCAATATCTTTCAACCTATAAGATGCTAAATCAACACTCTCCTCCTTTGACACATGCATAATCTAGGTGATCTTCTTCACCTCCTTACAAAACAACTGCGGATTCTCACCTACTACTAACACAAAGAATTCGGGCGGCTTCATTTTAATGAGTAATCATGAAAGATACCGCATGATAACATATACATGAATGCACAGAACATGAACACAATCATCGCAACTCTAGATACTGAAACTCACATACCACTTTACTGCAGACTGAACTCACTACTGACACTGAGATACTAAATCACTAACTCCTCTGATACTAATAACTGAGCATCTGAATGTGCTTACATCAAGGACTGTACTCTGAGCTTACTACTTTTGACTTACAGAATTAGAGATCAACTTTGCTAACAGATTATTCTAGAAGCGATTATCAATGATAAGAAGTATGATTATATTTGAATCTGATGACAAGAATATTCAATAGAAATTTGATACTATGATCAATCCTGTCTGGTGGTATATCTCTGAATATGATATTAATCAACCGTATATGTGACCAAGCCTATCTGTCGGGATGGTCCATGAATTAATGAAACTATCTGAGTTTCTCATAAAGATAGATGACTGTATCTGACAGTCCTAATTTCTAAAAATTAATTCTAAAATTGAGACTGAATCTAAAATTGAAACTGTGGGAAGTAGTTACTTAACCGACATGCCCTAACCTACCACAGGTGGGGTCCCACCTCTTTCCCCGGTTGGGAGGGTACCAATACCGTGCCATGGGTAAGGACATTATCTTGATGTGCATTATCTTTATGTGACCCTCAACTATCAGGTGCTCAAACGAGAACGGTGGAGCCCTTATCTAACAGGTCAAGCTACCTCATCTACCCTCATCTAATAGGTATAATGTTTCTCATCTACCCTCAACTAGAAGGTATGATGTCTCAACCTATGCTGGCTACGTAGTTTTGGAGCACAAAGATTGCATCTAAGAATCACACCCTCTACTAGTAGGTGAGTTCCTATCCTTGAGCTCGCTTGGTGCTAATTTCTACTCCCAACTGAAAGACTTTGACTGAATTCTTAACTGAGCATAACTGAACTGAATTTGATACTGATCATGTTTCTCAAAAGATCTAACTGAGTTAAGCTGAGATTACGTTTTTTCGTATCTGATGGAAAAGACATCGAAACATAGTATCTGACTGACGATATAGAGCTTGAATAGATTACTCAAATCACTTTTGAGATTAGAATTGAATCACTTCAATACTATTAGATCTGAGCTGATTACAGGACTAAGGCTAGATTACTAGTGGTACAGAAATTACAGAGATTCCTAAGATTATTGAGCTTTCTTAAGTTCTGCACTTGTCCGAGGATACAGAATTCTATAGTTCATTGAGTTATGAGAATCATGGATCAACTAGAATTATCGAGAAACTGATACGGGCTCTAGACAATAGCTCTATTTTTGGGTATAAATACCCCCAGGACTTGATAGCATAAAAGTAAGCATCATCATTCATTCATCATTACAAGCATTCATGCATCATCACAATCATTCAAGCATCTTCACAAGTAATTCAGGAATTATGTCATATGTTCATTTCCACAGTCATTAAACATCACCTCAATTATTTAAGGATCTCAAATGTCTATTCATCATCACAGTCTCCAAGGAGTCACTTTAAGCATCTCGGAATCATAATCATACAATAACGTAGGGGAAGTATGTTACTAGATTGTACTCCCTTCAACAAGGTTTTACCTCAGTTATTTCATACCTATATCGATATTGACATGTGTTTGGATATCCCATAGCTTGGGGAGATTTCATACTATCACGTCATAACTTACTTGCTAACCACTTGGCATGTATTAAAAGCTTAACATATATCAAGAGCACATAATTGGGGGAATTTATAACCATCATATCTCAACTTGTTCACTAGGGTCTTTCAACAACCACTAGACATGACCGATTTTACACCTACTTGGGAATTTCATGCTATCTTGGCACATTTCACTCACTAAGGCATTTTATCAAACACTAGGCATGCATGAACTAGCTCACAATTTGGGGTTTCCTATTCAACATACTATAGTGGCCCTTATGCTTCACCTAAGCTCTGTATCAAACCTATGGGGAACATTCTTTACTTATTCAACCATTTATACACCCAAAAGTTATGAACACATCATATGGAAAAACAACTTCAAGAGGGTCTGTCACAAACATCACATGAATTCCACATACAAGGGTCAAAGCTCATAAATGTTGTAGGCAAACATAAATCAAAACTCAAAAACACATTAAACATCCAATTCAACTCATACAAATCATTAGCAAATCATAAACATAAAAATCTTTTAGTTTTAAAAAGGGTTCTTGAGCTTCTTGGATGAAAGGGACCCAAGAATCAACATCTACATACCTTAACCTTTGAAATTGGATGAACTTTAGTGATTGAAACTTTATCCACACTTGAAATAAATAAATTCTTGAAGACCACACTATGAGGAACTTGATTCTTGAAGAAACCTTGAAGAATTTATGGATGAACGTTAGAAGATCAGGGTTCTTGAATGAAACCCTTAATATTCTTGAGAGAATTGGAAAAGAAAATGATTGAATTAGGGTTTGAATGAGGGTCCCCATATTTATAGAGGCTAAAAAAATGTGAGAAATGACCAAAATACCCTTGCAAAAAATGTCCTTGAATTGTTGAAAAAATATACTTGACGCCATCCGTGACAGGCCATCAGGTCCGTGATAGGCCGTCACGAATGGTCATCACAATAGGGGTCCAAATTCTTGATTTTCTGCCCAAGATTGACGATGTTGTAAGAAATGTCGTCAAAATGTGATGACGTCATCAAAAAGGTCATCAGAAACGTGATAGCCTGTCAGTAACGTCGTCACCATTTTTCAGCTTGTCATGCTGAAATAAAATGGGGATAATTCTTTGGTCTGATATCAGATTTAGGCGAAATTAGTATCGTTGGAAAACTAATTGAGAGATATTTCATTTGATATACAGCAAGCCACCCAGTTCTTCATATAAAATGAGTTATGGTCAATTGAAATGACCCAAATTTTTATGGTCACTAAAACTTGCACGATCGGAAAGCTTTTAACTCGACCATGAGTTATGGGACCCCTATGATCTTAATTCATGCTCAAATAGATTCCCACACGATTCAAAGTATTTCATACTTTGGAGGATATTTCTAAAACATTTTGACTCAGCTTTTTGCTTTACCAAATACGCTCTAAGACTCAGACTGGAAGAGGATTTTGCGAGGCATTACATTATCTCCCCCTTGAGAACATTCGTCCTCGAATGTTTCTTAATAGACTAAGATTACGAATCAATAAAACTTACTCAAGAAATGGAAACATTTCAGATCAGGACTACGCAACTAGAATGACTAACATATAGAGTTCTCACACTGGGCATGCATATATGATGCATGGTATACTCGACTGATGATACTCATAGCTGAATTCTCATAATACACATGCATATCTGATGCATGGACTCATAACTGGGATGATCTTATGAATCCAAGATAGAATACACATTGAAAAGATGAACTCTTTCTACTAAATGCGCATATCTAATGCATGAATGTCCAGCTAAGCTGACTTTTGAAAGTACGACTTGACAATTCAACAATAATTAATGCTAACTTTATAAGGAAAATCTGAACATGCATCGAGATAAATATAATGGCATGCAACATCATAATACCATGGGCTATCTCCCCCTTGGGACTCTGTGTCCCTCTAAACACACTTCACAAAAATACTAGAGTAGTGCGCAGGGCACCTACAGACAGGGTCATAATTGACCGGTCAATATCTAAAACTTATGCATGAATCATGCTAACATATAAGCTCAAAATGAGAGCAAAGGATCTATCAATGCATAACATAAAGATGAAGGGCTCATAACATACCCGGGTCAATTTCAGGGGATCTTTCCTGATCAAGGCGAGCCTGAAGTGCATACAATCTATTATGAGCTGAAGGGTGACTATACTGACTTCGGGGACCTGGCTTAGGACAGTCTCGAACTTTGTGACTGGTATCGCCACATCCAAAGCACACATCACTACCCAATCATGAGCAATATCTTTCAACCCATAAGATGCTAACTCAACACTCTCCTCCTTTGACACATGCATAATCTGGGTGATCTTTTTCACCTCCTCAAGAAACAATTGCGGATCCTCACCTACTACTGACCTATAGAATTTGGGCGGGTTTATTTTCATTAAGCTTGTAATCCTGGCTGCGGTAGAATTCCCATCTTGCTGAGGTAGAACTGTAGCCTGACGGTTGCCATGAACATTAGTCACTGCCTGGGCTAGTGCCTGAAAAGCTGCTCAAAACTCTGCATGTGACACACTTTCATTTTCAGGATCTACTGGCCGAGGGGGCTGATCATTAACCCTATGGACAAAGTCTCTACGAGGAGGCATACTCTGTAAATGAAAGAATGAAGTGGATTAGACTGAGGATCAACTTGAGCTCATGCTCACTCATACGAAATGATCACTGAAAGAAGAGGAACTTCTCCTAAGAATATCCTGTAGCCTCTTGTACATAAATATGGCGCGCTACATACCCATGTACAAGACTCTACTAGATGCGGATTTTTAGACTCCCTAGGATACTCTTGAACCATAAACTCTGATACCAAGTTTGTAATGCCCCGAGATACCATTCCGAGACGTTACACAATGCTTATGGACCCGAAGGACGGCAAGCTAACCCTTTTATGATATTTGTACCTATACACTGCATAGTATCTGAAATAAATGCAAAAACTTCCCATAAGGTTTAACACATCTATACATACTCAAAACTGAAAACTGAATACTAATACATCCTTCTGAAGAGCCCTTAAACTGTCTGAACTATGGAGTTGATGGGACAGGTCCCCAACTAACTCCGTCAACTGAAAATAATAAAATTTGAAACAATAATAGTAAACTGAGATTCATCCTCGAAAGAATAGGACTCACTGCTACTGCTGTTGACAGTGACTAAACTGCTGATGATAATCTAGATCCTGTGCCTCTGAACCTATGGTGTCAAATAAAACACCATAGCATAAATGCGTCAGTACAGGAATGTACTGAGTATGTAGACGAGGTAGGCTAATGCAAGGGCTCATACATGCATAATATCTAAACTGAATAATCATGAAAGATGTCGCATGAGAATATATACATGAATGCACAGAACATCAACACAATCATCGCAACTCTAGATACTAAAACTCGCATACCACTTTACTGCAGACTGAACTCACTACTGACACTGAGATACTAAATCACTGACTCCTTTGATACTGATAACTGAGGATCTGGATATGCTTACATCAAGGACTGTACTCTGAGCTTACTACTTTTGACTGACAGAATTAGAGATCAACTTTGCTAACAGATTATTCTGGAAGCGATTATCAATGATAAGAAGTATGATTATATTTGAATCTGATGACAAGAATATTCAATAGAAATTTGATACTGTGATCAAGCCTGTCTGGTGGTATATCTCTGAATATGATATCAATCAACTCTATATGTGACCAAGCTTATCTGTTAGGATGGTAAATGAATCAACGAAACTCTCTGAGTTCCTCATAAAGATAGATGACTGTATCTGACAGTCTTGATTTCTGAAGATTGATTCTGAAAATGAGACTGAATCTAAAATTGAAACTATGGGAAGTAGTCACTTAACCGACATACCCCAACCTACCACAGGTGGGGTCCCACCTCTACCCTCGGTTAGGATGGTGCCAATACCATGCCATGGGTAAAGACATTATCTTTATGTGCATTATCTTTATGTGACCCTCATCTATTAGGTGCTCAAACGAGAATGGTGGAACCCTTATCTAACAGGTCAAGCAACCTCATCTACCCTCATCTAACAGGTATGATGTCTCTCATCTACCCTCAACTAGTAGGTATGATGTCTTAAGCTACGTTGGCTACGTAGTTCTGAAGCATAAAGATTTCATCTAAGAATCACACCCTCTACTAGTAGGTGAGTTCCCATCCTTGAGCTCGCTCGGTGCTAATTTCTACTCCCAACTGAAAGACTCTGACTGAATTCTTAACTAAGTACAACTGAAATGAATCTGATACTGATCATATTTCTCAAAATATCTAACTGAGTTACGCTGAGATTACTTAGTTCCGTATCTGACGGAAAAGAAATTGAATCACAGTATCTGACTGAAGATACAGAGCTTGAATAGATTACTTAAATCACTTCTGAGATTAAAATTGAATCACTTGAATACTATTAGATCTAAGCTGATTACAGGACTAAGGCTAGATTACTAGCGATACAGAGATTATAGAGATTTCTGAGATTACAGAGCTTTCATAAGTTCCACACTTGTCTGAGGATACAAAGTTCTATAGTTCACTAAGTTCTGAAAATCATGGCTCAACTGGAATTGTCGAGAAACTGACACGGGCTCTATACAACAACTCTATGTTTGGGTATAAATAGCCCTAGGACTCGAAAGCATAAAAGTAAGCATCATCATTCATTCATCATCACAAGCATTCATGCATCATCACAATCATTCAAGCATCTTCACAAGTAATTCAGGAATAGTGCCATATGTTCATTTCCACAGTCATTAAACATCACCTCAATCATTTAAGGATCTCAAATATCTATTCATCATCACAGTCGCCAAGGTGTCACTTTTAGTATCTCGGAATCATAATCATATAATAACATAGGGGAAACATGCTACTAGATTGTACTCCCTTCAACAAGGTTTTACCTCAGCTATTTCATACCTATATCGATATTGACATGTGTTTGGATATCCCATGGCTTGGGGAGACTTCATATTATCACGTCATAACTTACTTGCTACCCACTTGGCATGTATTAAAAGCTTAACATATATCAAGAGCACATAATTGGGGGAATTTACAACCATCATATCTCGACTTGTTCACTAGGGTCTTTCAACAACCACTAGACATGACTGATTTTATACCTACTTGGGAATTTCATGCCATCTTGGCACATTTCACTCACTAAGGCATTTTATCAAACACTAGGCATGCATGGACTAGCTCACAATTTGGTGTTTCCTATTCAACATACTATAGTGACCCTTATACTTCACCTAAGCTCTTTATCAAACCTATGGGGAACGTTCTTCACTTATTCAACCATTTATACACCCAAAAGTCATGAACACATCACATGGAAAAACAACTTCAAGAGGGTCTGTCATAAACGTCACATGAATTCCACATACTAGGGTCAAAGCTCATAAATTTTGTAGGCAAACATAAATCAAAACTCAACAGCACATTAAACATCCATTTCAACTCATACAAATCACTAACAACTCATAAAAATAAAGATCTTTTAGTTTTAAAAAGGGTTCTTGAACTTCTTGGATGAAAGGGACCCAAGAATCAACATCTACATACCTTAACCTTTGAAATTGGATGAACTTTAGTGCTTGAAACTTTATCCACACTTGAAATAAATAAATTCTTGAAGCCCACACTATGAGAAACTTGATTCTTGAAGAAACCTTGAAGAATTTATGCATGAATTTTTTAAGATTAGGGTTCTTGAATGAAACCCTAGATATTCTTGAGAGAATTGGATAAGAAAATGATTGAATTAGGGTTTGAATGAGGGTTCCTCATATTTATAAAGGCTCAAAAAAGGTGGAAAATGACAAAAATACCCTTGCAAAAGCGCCCTTGAATTGCTGGAAAAATATACTCGACGCCATCCGTGACAGGCCGTCAGGTTCGTGATAGGCCGTCACGAATGGTCATCACAAAAGGGGTCCAAATTCTTGATTTTCTGACCAAGGCTGGCGATGTTGTAAAAAATGTCATCAGAATGTGACGACGTCGTCAAAAAGGTCATCAGAAACGTGATAGCCCGTCAGAAACGTCGTCACCATTTTCCAAGTTGACATGCTGGAATAAAATGGGGATAACTCTTTGCTCCGATATCAGATTTAGGCGAAATTGGTATCGTTGGAAAGATAATTCAAAGATCTTACATTTGATATATATCAAGCCACCCAGTTATTCATATAAAATGAGTTATGGTCGATTGAAGTGACCCAAATTTTTACGGTAACTAAAACTTGAACGATAGGAATGCTTTCAACTCGACCATGAGTTAGGGGACCTCTATGATCTTAATTCATGCTCAAATAGATTCCCACACGATTCAAAGTATTTCATACTTGGGAGGATATTTCTGAAATATTTTGACTCGGCTTTTCACTTTACCAAATATGCTCTAAGGCTCAGACTGGAAGAGGATTTTGCGGGGCATTACAAGTATTCATAGTACGGAAGAGTTGATAAGAATTTCTCCAAAAGTATTCATGAATTAAGTAAAAGTTCAACGTACAACACATTCCTTGGGTTTATTTGACAGGACATATGAAGCATGAGGTTAGGCTAAATTAAATTCATCGTTTGAGATTTTTTTTTTTTTGTAATAATATTTTAAAAGGTGAAATTGGGAGTATTCATTATTATATGAGAGTAATTTTTCTTTTTGTTAAATTTTTCATCTCATATGTATTTAACATTACTTGAATTAAGAAGTGGTGGTTGATAGACGTTGTCACCAGGGTAAGTTACAGATGTTAGGTATTATGCTTTGGTTCCGGTTAAATTTTGTTAGCATTAAAATCATATGAATTACAAGTTCTTGGGACGTTGATTTTAATTTATGCATTTTTTGTTGTTAATTTGCGTAGATGATAATTGAATCATTTTCTGAATGAGATTAAATTTAGATTTTTTCATGTGCATTAATTAATCATTTTTCATAGTATGAAATGTCATCAGAGTCCATCTGAAACTCTCCAAATATTTACTTCGTTCATCTCAAAATAAGTGTCATTTTAACAAAAATCACGTTCATTATAACATGAATTAATATATAAAATATGTAGTTTATTAATTATTCTAATTCAACAAAGGTTTCTTGAAAATAGAACATTATTAAGAAGTGGAGTTTACGAGAATAGTTGAAAAGACATACGATAAATTTTTATCTTGAATTCCTAAAATGACACTTATTTTAATTTAAATTCTTTTGATAAAGTTACATTTATTTTTTATATGAAAAGTTTTATCTTGAATTCCTAAGATACACTTATTTTAAATTAAATTCTTTTGATAAAGTTACACTTATTTTTTATATGGAGAGAATATTCTTAAATTTCTACATGTGAAGTTATGTTCATGATAACCTCCTTATTTACCTTTAATAAAAGAGTGATTAGGTTAAAAGAAATTCCAACATGAGTTTTCAATTTTCCTAAACATCTAATGTATCCCTTCAAATCAATCGATTGCACGTTCTCCATAATGGAAAAACATTATTTGTGATTTGTGAGGCGTAAGTAGAAAATTAAGTGAATGTTTTATCGTGAAAGTCAAAAATTTTATTTTATTTAATTATTGAAGTTGTGTTTGTTCAAAAGGAATACTTACCATTTAAATGTACTTATTAAAAATATAGTGTATACCTCAATTTTTAAAAATTATCATTAAAATACAATTGAATTTTCTCTAAAATAGTTATATCCCAAAATAGACTGTTCATACATTAGATTGCATACACAAGCTACATACTATAAATCTTTAATGGTAAAATTGTATTTGATTATAATTTAATTATATTTGATTTGTTTGAGTGTACATTTACTAAAAATATATATATAAAATAACCTTTAAACATGAAATTTAGTGTGTAATTCGAAAGAAGAAAAAAGTGAAAATAAGAGTTTGAATGTATTTCAAATTTCATATACATTTTCAAGTTGTATTTAAAAATGTCATGATGAAACATTGATTTTAAAATAAAATCTAAAAAAGAAGATTCAAAAAGGTAAAAAATTCTCATGGTCTATCGCATTTCAATATAAAACTGCAATAAAAAAAATTCAATATGAAATTCAAATTAAGTTCCTAAACAATAACTATCATAAATATCACCTATCACATATTCAAATTCATTAGTCTTTTTCTAAGACATATTTATACGTCTTATATAGACTAGCACGAAAAAATTTACAATCAATCTTCTTTGTTTAGAGAATAACATTCTATTTAAAGAAATACAATTTAAAAGGAAGATCAAAATTTTGATTAAACCACATGGCTGCTTGAGAATATTTTATACTTTACATACTTTGAAATATATTGGCTATAATCCAACCGTAAGAATGAAAACAATTATAAATTTATCTAGCAAACATGAATGGAAGTTGGAGAGGAATCTAAATAACCAATTTTTTTATACTCAACCTTTTAATAGTTGTGTGATTTTGTAGATGATGTCCTTACCAATTCGTTTTAACAACTTATTATTTGGGAATAGCTTCAAGAATATTCAAAGAAACTACAAAGATGAGGGTCATGTCAAAATATGTATTTGAGATAGTACTCGATTTTTGAAATGTTGAACAATGAATCTTGATAATATCCACTTTTATATAAATTGATTGTAAAAAATATGATGTTATGATCCAAGCAAAAGTTATTGTCTAATAAATTCTTACAAAAAAAGTGAACGGTTCACGAATCCTTGTATTATGACTAATGGATCGAAAGTGTCACAGAAACATAATTGTTTGAAGACTTCCTACTAATTGATAAAATTGTTTTGTATAAAAGAGTTGCAAAATAAAGAGAATTATTAGAATTCGATAACGACATTTCAAAATGCTTATGTAAAGAAGTTTTATCTCTTCACAAAGTTTTAGTAGCGATCAATTTTGTGTTTAACTTCAAAATTTATCCGTCGCTAGGTATAATTTTTTCAGCGGTGATTATTATTCACTTTAGTCAACTCAGACATATAAAAGAACAATTGTCCAACGAAAAATGTTGATTATTCAAACATCTACGTGCTATTATTAATGTGCAACAGATATCGTAGATATTAAAAGCACAAAGATCTTTAGATCGTTGGCTGAATATAATAGATAAAATTGTCATTTATTATTTTTTAAAAAAAATTATTAAATTACTTTATGATATTTAAATTAAGGAGTCCTAAAATATATGGTAAGAGGAAAATATATTTTAAAAATTCAAGAATCCTAAAATATATGGTAAGAGGTGTTTGGAGCGTTAAAATTAAGAAGTAGATAAATTATATGGTAAGAGAAAAGCATATTTTAAAATAAAGAAGTCCTACATATATGAGAAAAGAAAAAATATATGAATGAGTTTTAAGATTTAAATATTGAAGTGCAATAATACATGTCTTTATTAATTACTTATTACACAATTCTTTAATTTAAATGAAATCAATTAAAGTTATAAAAATTAAAATCTTATCGTTACCTACTTGTAAGGGGTAACAACTCATAGTATTAGCACTTTAAAATTGACAAAAAGTTCACCTTATTTATATAATTTTCTAATTTAAATAATTGTAGAAAATAATTATAATTACTTATATTTCTTCAACAATACAAACATAGAATGAAAAAGATATACTTTCTTTAATGAGGCATCTTTTTTTCTTAATTAATTGTTCTTCTATCCATTGTTTAGAAATTTACATATTTTTATTCAATTTCTATTCTATAATTCAAAACAATTGTTCAAACAATTGATGTAATTTTAAAAAATTAGTCTACGACCATTAATTACATGCACACATTACAATGAATTAAAGTTTGTGGCCTATGACAAAATGTTGATATATCAAGATGTATTGATTATTGAATCAATTTGGTGATTGATTTTCCATATGCTATGAATTATTAGATATATTAACTTTATCAATAAAGATTGTGGTAGAGTGATTATTTTTTATATTTAATTTGAATTTTTGGATTTGAACCCCTCTAGATATGGAGTCACTTTTGTTAGAGAGCGTTTTTTTCCTTTAAGATGAACCTTTCGATATGGACTCAAATTTAATCAGGATGAAATTACCTCTCCATAGTTGCAGCATTTGTCTGAAAAATTCACAGCTACTATAGACAGGTGATGCTATACAAATATAGTGGCATTTGATGTTTGAATATCCTTTAATTGTTACTAATAAAAATATGAAAAATTATTAACAAATTTAACCAAAATAATAGCGGAATAAGGAGGTTCCAAATATATTTCTACATTTTTTTTTCTTTTTACCTTGTGATTTTTTGAATCTCTGCGCCCAACTGATTTTTCATAAGACTAATAAAAATTTAGGCATGAAACTTATGTTGTACTAAAGTATACAATGGTTGAAGAACTTAAAATTTTTTACAATTAACTTAGTTTAATGATGATTATCATTAATATTTTATTTTATATAGTACATAATATATTTTTATAAAATATAAATATTTGAATATGGTGTTATAGATAGGAATTTTACAAAAGAGTGTACCAATATAATAAATGTTATTGTTGTTATAGGTAAAATGACGTTATAAAGAAGTAACATATAACATGAATTCAGTTTCATAGAAAATTAGATCACTACAGTGAAATACCGTTATAATGCCGGATTGTTATAAAGAAATCTAATTGTATATATATTTTTAAAATCGTCTCTTCATTAATTTGAATATAATGAGTTTGTTCTTTTTATACATGCAACTTTCTTCGTTAACGTTGAATACACGTGCAACACACGTATCTTAGACTAGTAAGCCTATAACTATGGAGTAGAGCAAAGTAATTTATAACATAGAGATATTTTACACTTTGAATTCACCTAATGATTACAATGTAACACCAGCAAAAAATGGAAAAACATTAGTTAATATGACTACTTCATTTTATTTTATTTGATCTTTATTTGACATATTTCTTAAGAAAACTTTAGTTATGAGTAGGGGTGGGTATTCAATTTGTTCGATTTGATTGTTGAATATTGGTTTGGTTTTCCGATTTTCGGATTGACGAAAATTAAAACCATAAACAAACCAAAATTATTTCAGTTTGTTTCGATTTTTACAAATTCAGTTCGATTATTTTAAATTTTTATTTCAGTTTTAAAGATTAAAGTAGTGAGCATGTAAAATTGGTGATTTTTCTAGAAAAATAATCTTTTTTTCAAACCTATTTTTCATTCCCAAATATAATTAATTCAACACATGAAATAACCATAAATATCGACCTCGCCGAGTCATCACCGTTGGCGTGACAGCAGTGACAAACTGAGCAAACGACTGTCGTTGGCAATGTTGAAATTTCAAATAAACTGGCGAACTAAGGATGGCTGCAGCCTTCACGTTAATGTTAGGGTTTAAAGCAAAGCAGTGTATTGGGATTTAGGGTTACTAAATGATTATAATTTATATATATGTTATATCAGATTATATTATATTTTTAGTATATTTACATATATATTAAAGTTTATATATATATTATAATATATTATTTTTATAATTTTGATTTTTTGGTTTATTCGAATTTTTTTTGTAAATTCAAAAACCAAACCGTTTAACCAAATTTTTAAAATTTGAAACCGAAATCAATCCAAAAAAACTGAAAAACCAAATCAAAATTAAATTTCGATTCAATTTTTTGAGTTTTTCGATTTAAACCAAAATATGCTCAGCCCTAGTTTTGAGTGTATTCTACTAAATTGACCTTTTAATGGCTCTTTGGAACTTGAAAGTTTGAGTATTTTTATATTGTTAACGAAAAATGAATAAATATATGCATGAACTATGATAAATGGTTCGCATATATTCATCATTATACTTTGGGCACATGGATGCCCTTATTGTTAATGAAATGCCCTATCGTTAATGAAATGATATGTGTATGCCCCTTACACTAACGGTAGGGGTGTATTTGTACCCAAAGTATGATGAAGGGTCTATACGTACCATTTATCATAGTTCGGGAGTATATTTTTCTATTTTTTATTTAAATTTTTTATCCCAAATAATTAACATAAACTCACTACCTAACCCAATAAACCCACCAAATTCTATTTCAAATCAACTTGACCCGACCTCTAATTTTTATTCCAAACTCGATACTCCCTCTTGTTTTTCTCTTAAACATAAACCTCAATCAAATTGTAGTGATTGATAACTATTGCTAGTTGATTTTTACTTGTTAGAGGGAGTGGAGATTAGGTCGGCGGTAACTGAAGCTAGGGGTAATGGTTCGCTTGTGGGGTGTTTTCGATTCGACGAAGAATGTGACTGTGCGGTGTTGACCAGTGATGGATAGTGTTTTTTTGATGAATTTTTTTTTGAAAATTAAAACGTGGTGTAACTACCCTTCAAGTCATTTTATGAAAATTTTTCTTATTTTAACTTCCTCGTAGTTTGTAGACGTGATTTATGACTTATGGGGGCAGGTAGTACTAATCCTCGAGGTATTCGAAAGTGGTTTAAGGTATTGGGTTATTGAGTTTTAATAAAGTTAAGTTCAATCATAATCAACCTTAGATCAATATGACCGCAGATTAGTGTCATAATATTTTCAATAGATTCGAAATATACTTTTTAGTCAATGTATCTATTTGATTTGTTTTCTCGAGGTTTTGAATAATACCTGAGGATCTATTGAATATTTTAGATATTATTTTGATTGATGATTAATGGGTCAAATCGATATTTTCTTATTATTTGATACCTATGTATAAGAATAAACTTAATTGGGAAGGGTTTATAAATTATTAATAATAGTAACAAAAAGAAGAAACAGTGTTACTCTTCCCTTTTCTTTTCACGGTTACTTCATGTTTTATTCCTTTGTCGAATTGTTCCTAATATTATAGTGTCGGTAACTTCTTGAAAACTTCTGAGTATATAACGTGAGGCAGTGTGAAGGAAGTTGGCCAAATACTTGTCTTTTAGGTAGTGTTAATTTTAATAATTGATTTAAGTTATTAATAGTCATAATGGTATAATAGTTACTGGAAACTAATTGTATATAAGGCCAATGAAATTAGAAAGCTTGTAATGGTTGCGCAGGTTACATTACGGGTGTTCGATAGTGCCGAGGTAATTGAAGGAACGATACTACGATTTACTGTTTTCGTGTATCGCTTCAAATTCTGAAATTTAGAGAAATTAAGTTTTAGGTTTACGATTCTTTTTAGAATAAGAATTTATTAAATTGGGAATATTATATTTGATTAGATTGGGTTCGTTCGGAGGCGATCAAAAAGGGCAAAGCTTTCATCTGACTCGACTCTGGGTTAACTTCACGGATCTTCTTTTAAAGCAAGTTAAAATTTTTAGACTCTTTTTTAAAGTGTTTATTTGTTAGTTATGTATAATGGGAATAATGAGGAATGGGGGTTCCATATAGGTGAAGTGATGAGCATTTATGTGGATACCGATGTTATTTGAGAGGTTAAAATATGTCAACTGTACATTTTGAATAATTTTTTGCGGAAAGAACAGAAACGACACTTCAAATTAAACTATTTCCATGAAAATGGTCATGAAATTTAAATTTCACTTTCTAGCCATTTCAATTTACTGGCTCGTTCTATACCATTTTTACACACATTCTATACATATCTTATACATATAAATATTCTATACGAAAATCATACAGTTTTGATACACAATTTATACAATAACTGTACATTTTTTTTTTACATGTTTTATACAACAATTATATAATTTTCATACACTTTCTATATATTTTTTATATATATTTTATACATATACATATTCGATAGAATTATACAATTTCTATACATATATCTTATATAAATACATATTCTAGTTAACAATTATATTATTTTAATATAATTTAATTATTATTTCTAAACAATAAAAAAAAACAGAATATCTATTCAGTTAAAAAATCTATAGCAAAAAAAAATTAAAATATTTTTAAAAGGGTCAAATTGCCCAAATTGAATACTGTATCAGTATTGTATATAAACTATATCAATATTGTATTTGGACTACGTAGGACAAAATGACCCAAATTAGGAAATTGCTATAAAGCGAAAATAGTATATCTGACTGGCCACTTTTTGAAAAGTGTTAAACTTGGCTATTTGTCTTAAAAAATGCTATAGAGTGTCTTTTTCCCTTGTTTTTCCTATCTTCTAGCCCGATGGACTGATTTGCTCTGGTTAGGGGTGTGCATCGGTCGGTTCGGTTCGGTTTTAAATATAATCGATTTGATTTGTCGGTTTTTAATTTTTTAATATGCTAAACCAATAACCAAACCAACAAGATTTTTTAATCGATTTTTAGTCCTTAACGGTTCGGTTTAACCGATAAGAAAATACTCATAAAATAGAAATAGTAGTAAATAGTAACTGACATGAAAATAAATCGAATTTTAGTTGCAACCAAAAATCCTATATGGTGTGTTTTAATTTACAAGAATCTTCAAGCTTGAACTAAATGTTGTTAGGAGAAATTAAGAGTTTGTATAATTGAAATAATATATTTGTTAATTTGTAGAAATTAAGAGAAATATATAACAAATCATACACACACATATATATACTAGTTTAGCCACACGTGTCTCGCATATGTGACGTTTGATTATTTAAATTAAATGATTTTATCTATTGCGGAGATTTTTAATGAAATATAAAAGTTTAAATTAAATCACTTTTCAAAGATTTTTCATGCTTTAATATAATAATTTAAACATAAACATATATTTTAATATAAAAATTTAAACATAAATATATATTTTAGTATAAACATATATATATTTTAATTACATCATCAAATTGAGCTATATTTGTGATACGATTAATTTTTTCTATATTTAAAATCTTTCCTTATTTTTAAATTTAAATCTTTATAAAATCATTAATTATATTTTAAAAAAAAATATGGCGTTACTAAATCAGCCCTTCCTCACCTACAATGATTTTTGGAAATGGAGGACATGTAAACATTCATTAAATCCCCATTAGTTTGTTGTACATTAGCAATTAAGTTCATGAGGGTTGAGGTTAAAAGAATATGAGCACACAGAAGATAAATTGCTACTTCTTTATATTTGTAATAAAACTTACAATTGTGTTATATATTCGTGATACAAATTATATTTGATACAATTATATTTGTTGATACACTATAATTATAGGAAAAATTACACACCTTGATAATATAATTTCATAATTACATGATGTGATTAGGGTTTTAAAAAATTGCCTTACATAGTTATTTGTTAGTTATAAATTTTTTTTTTGTGGCCCCTATATACATATATAATATGCAATGTATATAGCAAATAATACCCCCTTTCTCTCATGTAATTAATTTTTCATAATTTCTCTCTTCGCTAATTGGCTAATATTGTGACATTAACTTATGCGCGCTTCTTGAAAATATTTCAAATAAAATTTTTCTCTCAAATTTTTTTGTCTTCACCTAAATATTCATTGTGGGTTTGCATTGAAGATTTTTTGGAGTAATTTCTCATCCATAAATATCCGTTGGGATATGCATTGAAGATTTTGCGGTAATCTTTAATTTTTTGAGTATGTAGATTTGTTTTCTTTTGATTTTTTTAGGTATTTTCTAAATGAGCCGTTAAGTTTCTTCAAATTTCATCTATTTTCATAGAATAAAATGTATAAATTGACAATCGAATTGTATATTAGTGTCAATTTTATAGAATAATCTTGATGAATTATTTTCATAGTTGGGTATTTGATTCAATTTTAGTGAATTTGATAATTGTATATAGGTGATTTAATTTTATTCAGTTGCGTAGATTTTTGTATGTGGGTATGCATTGTATATTTTTATACACATATGAATATATTGGATGTATGTTTTTGATGTATATATATAGATTTTTATATAACTAATATGTATACAAGTTTGTTCTGTGTTGGTACACATATACGTATGTATGCGTTGGTTTATATATACATTATGCATATATATATATACTAGTTTAACCGCACGTGCCTCGCACATGTAACATTTGATTATTTAAAATTAAATGATTTTGACTATTGCGGAGATTTTCAATAAAGTGTAAAAATTCAAATTACTTTCCAAAAATCTTTCAAACTTTAATATAATAATGTAAACATAAACATATGCACTTAGGTTTATCAGTTCCGAGTTGGTGATGGATCATCACTTTTGCATTTGCATACCTTTTTCCCTTGTTGTCACAGGCTAAAAGAAACACATTAATTTGAACCATATTTGTGTTACGATCATTTTTTCATATATATTTAAAATCTTTCCTAATTCTTAAAGTCAAATCTTTAAACAATTATTGATTACATTCTTATTACGTACTTAAAATTTTTAAAAATCCGGTACTTCTTGAATATTTCTTATTCTAATATTTTTAGATTTTTCAATCTTCTTAAAATCAAATTTAGTTGATTTAGAATTCTTAAACTAATGGAAAAAGTACCAGTTGTCATTAGTTTTGATGACTTCTAATAAGGAAATATTTTATCATAAATATATTTAATTAATTTTCAATTCTTAAATTAGGAAAAGATATTGAAATTCTGATGATTTCTAATAAGGAAAGTTTTAACCATAAATATATTTAATTAATTTTCAACTCTTAAATATTAGAAAAAATAGTGAAAAGGCGATTTTGTCTAAAGCAAGGACTTTTAATGAAGGGTAAAAAGTTCAAACAACATTTGTAAGACCCTTTACACTTTTAATATATTATAAATTTTATATATATATATATATATATATATATATATATGTTAAAATTTCATTGTAAAAAATATAATTGTTATAAAACAATAAAGAACAAGAAGAAGAGTAAAGAGAATAGAGAGAGTAATTGTTATTTCCCTTGATAGATGTCTTGATGGGTTAAATTATAATGAAGCAAAACCCTTTTATTTACAGGAGAAAACTAACCTTGGGGTTTGTAACTTTCCCATAAATAGACATACACAATAAATGGTAAAGTAGGTATTCAATATATATGGTAAAGTAGACATTCACTATATATGGTATATTTATAACACTCCCTCTTGAATGTCTAATTGATAAATAATGTGTCTCGTTGAAACCTTACTAGAAAAACCCAGTGGGAAAAAAAATCTAGTGAAGGAAAAAGAGTACACATCTCTAACAATACGCATATAGGCTGCCTCATTAAAAACCTTACAAGGAAAACCTAGTGGAACAAAACCTTGTAAGAAAAAAAGAGTACAACGCGTATTAACTCCCTCTAATGAGAACATCCTTGAGCCTTTGCATCCCGATCTTGTGCACCCTCTTCTTGAAAGTTGCAATTGGAGGAAACTTGGTGAATAAATTAGCCATATTGTCATTTGAACGAATCTGTTGTACGTTAATATCATCATTCTTTTTGTAGCTCATGTGTATAGAAAAACTTTGATGAAGTGTGCTTCGTTCTATCTCATTTGATGAATCCTCCATTAAGATGTGTTATGCATGTTGCATTATCTCCGTATAAAATTGTGGGTATATTGTCATATTTCACACCATATTTTTCTCGAATTTAGATGTATCATGGACCTTAACAATACATATTCTCGGCTTGCTTCATGAATAGCTATTATCTCAGCATGATTCGGTGAAGTGGCTACGATAGACTGCTTTGTATATCTCTAAGATATTGCAGTACCACCACATATGAACACATAGCCTATTTGAGATCGAGTATTATGTAGATCAAATAAGTACCCAAAATCAGCATGCCCAATAGGATCGGGACTGCAAACTTGCTAACAAATTAACTAAGAAAAAGGCTATATTAGGCCTTGTAGTATTTGCAAGATACATTAGTGCATCAATTGCACTAAGATATGGTACTTCATAACCAAGGAGTTCCTCATTATTTTCTTTAGGTCGGAATGGATCCTTATTCAATTTTTGCATGCTTCTCATTTAAGCAAATACTCTATTGCTTTTGAAAACTCTCCAAGAATTTCACTGATACTCAAATCATCAAATTATCTCTTATGAGGATAATAAAAAGTTTTCCAAAAACTTTATATGCTTCAGGCATTTTGAATCCTTTAGAGATTTTCATATGGATTTTTGTCAAGTGACAATATCTAACATGTCAAGTGCGACATCTTCAAGTGTCTGGACTGCAAATCAAATAAGTTTTATACTTACCAAAATGCATCCTTTTGTGTCACTTGATAAATGTTTCTACGTCAGCATGCTTAAATGAACGTAGAATTCAGATCCCGGTAATCTCTTACAATATTGCGCCAATATCGTATCAAATATATTGATGATTTATCATTTCATATAGATTCATAATGTAACCTAACATTTTGAGATCTCATCTTCATTATTTTCAGGTACCTGAACCTTTCACAAGGTTTTATGAAGTGTTATGTCGTAGACTCTTCAAGAGAACATTGCCTTCTTATTATGATTATTTGCTCCTTATCCTTTTCAAAGATTATTTCATTTGGAACCGATTTGTCTACCACGCTTCCTGAATGCGTAAACCTTGTGCTTTAAGGTCACAAAATAGGAGCACTTGCAGCTTAAATATGATATTAAGTTTGAGTCAGTAAATGCTTTCGGTATATGACTTGAATTATCCTTTTCACGAGGATCTGATGATAATTCCTAACATATTTTATAGCTGCTTATAATCTCCCCCCTTATATTAGGAAAACTAACATATATCCTTCATTCTTTGAGGAATCCATCTTTGTGCATCATAGTATATTCACTAATCGTATACCGCACATTAAAAATATTAGATGGAATAGTTGGTTCCCAACCTTGAACCAGTTGAGAGGGAAGAAATAATCATAATTTATTGGTCTAATGCATACAAGTGTTATTGTATGCAACATATCATATTTTGGACCAACACATGAAACTTTGCTCTCATTAGCAATGACTTAGCTATTTATTGAAGGCATTCAATGCCAAACCATCATCATCAAGATGGATTTTCTTGATTACAAAATCTGAAAATTATGCTTTTAACTCAATTTTATTGAGCAAGCAACTTTACGAATGTCAAACGTAGGTTGACAATAAATGTACATGTGGTCATCTTATTGATGCATCTTTTCAACATAACACATGATAGGTGAACGGGCCCAAATTCACCTTTTATACTTTTCAGATTTAAGGGATTTAATTCCAACATTAGTTGGTCCAACCAACTTATCATGAGAACAAACAACATTAAAGTTCATGAAGAATTTTCTAATTCTTCAATATATGTTCAATACTCAGTATGCACATCTTTGGGATACTGCAATCGTTCATGCCAACTTATGAACTTTTAATCTAGTAAACTGCAAGTTTACCATGATATGTGTTTTTGCTTTAGTAAATTTCAGATTTACTATTACATGAATAAATTTTAGATTTACTACTTCAGAAGTAAATTTCAAAATAACCCATCTCAGTTATTATGCCTCTTTCGGAGGTGAGTTATCATACCATCACAATCAAGTACACGTTTATATTAATAAGCTTCACTAAATATTATCACATTCACTCAAGGGAATGTATCTGTGCTTGTAATAATCAAAATTATCATTCCCAAGAATAGAATATAATCATGTCTTAAGCCTATCAAATTATGATAGCTTATATATCTTATAACCTCTTTCATCATATTGCTACTTCAGGAGCAAATTGAGGCATACATATGATGTAGAGAATTTTTCTCTAGCATATCTTATAATCATAATAAGCGTGTGAAATATTATCACTTTTGATAATTATTATCATATTGTCTCTCCACGCTTATATTCGTGCATTCAATCACTTGTCTTCTTTCAACAATGAAGCAAGTTGTCAACTTTCAGATTTATGCTACCATATTCACTTCATGGAATAGAGCATATTAATGGAATATGTTTCATGACTTTTTATTAAATAATCATTATTTTGCCTTAGCCATCATAATATCATCAATATGGTGCATTGAGATTCAAACTCAACGTCTTACCGATATAAAGACGTCTTAGGCATAAATTGATGGGACTTAGACCTAACATATTATCATCCTTTTTGATAATATTGTTCTTGAGAAGTAAATTTAAAACATAAATGGTTCCAAACCAAGTATTTTTCCTCAAATCCAACAATAATTATATATTAGTAACAAAAGACAGATAACATAAGAAATTACTAACCTTGTCTTACTCTCAAACACTGGCATAATAAGCCAAAGTATAATAATATAACAAAATTTTAATATCCAGAAAATCCTCTATTGATGCGTTTCCAATATGATAGATTTAATTATTATAAAAATAAGAAGCACTGTATAAGCTGAGAACAAACTTTAGTCACATGTGCACATACAGTAATCCATGGTTGATATATTCTAAGCATAATAGATGTGTACATTTATCGTATAATACTTACTGTGTTAAAAATATGACAACCAGAGATTCTTCATTCATATGACACTTAAGATTTTAATACTAGAAGCAATAAAACAGAGTTACTTTGTCATATTACTGATCATACCTCCGGTAAATCCTTTGCTTTTTTTTTTCGTTTCCAATCTTAGTATACTTTTAGAGGTTCGTGCTGATAACGTGTTATAAAATAATAAAAAACAAGAAGCAAAGTAAAGAGAATAGAGAGATTAATTGTTATTTCTCTTGATGGATGTCTTAATGGGATAAATTACAATGAAGCAAATCCCCTTTATTTATAGGGAAAAACTAACCTTGGGGTTTGTAACTTTTCCATAAATAGACATACACAATATATGGTAAAGTAGGTATTCAATATATATGGTAAAGTAGACATTCACTATATATGGTATATTTATAACGATAATTAATTTTTATACGTTTGTACTAAGAAAGGGTCAATTATGGAAGGAGAATATTGGGGGAAGTTGGATATAATAATGAGCATTAATTACTATTGTTTTCCTTTTAAATTAATATTAATTATACTGTATAAATGAGTCCTAAATACATTTAGTCACTAACTAATGTCTATAGAATGTAATTAGTAAAACTTAGACCATAAAGTTAGTTAGGAGAAATCTAAGGTGTCTATATGTAAAGTTTTGCCATAATTATATTCAGCGAAGGATAAAGTTAAGAGAGTCAAATAACTATCTCTTATCGGATCAAGATATAAAATAACAATTTCTTTATTTCATATAATTAGATTTTCTAAAATTTTTGATAAATAAATGTTATTTAAAAGTTCCTCATAACAAAATATGATTATTATTTTTTTGGGTGATTAAGCAAACAAATGGGTTTCGTAAGATTGAGCTTTGCTCTTGGCTTCCTTATTGTTTGTTTGTGTTGGTTGGTAACCAAAGAAAAATTGTGTCACAACTTCGTACTTTTTATAGATGAAATATTATTTGAATTAATGAAATTAGAGATAATATTTTAACAAACTTCTCACATCTTCCTCCATACTTAGAGAGGAAAGCCATGAAGATACTAAGGTTAGCAAGAACCAAAGGGCTTAATCTTCCAAAAATAATGTAGATCATCTTATGGCAAGAGAACATAAAACCAAGCTCTTTCCCATAGTTTTGTGTGATGAATTTTTCTTCTTCAAAGAATCATAAGGTGCGGTGTAATTGCTTAATGTGCAACTTCAAATCCTTTGCCAAGTACTCTTTCTTCACTCATTGCTTCCTAAAATTTGTAATTTTTAATGTAGAAACTAAGCATGCAATATCTATATGAAGTTTTAAGATCAAACATAAGAAGAAAAAAGAGGTATAGACAGGTTGAATTATTATATTTCAGCTTCAAGAATAATGTTGTATCTTCCTTTGGGATGCAATAACGTCAGAAGCTTAAGTAAACGGCAAGGTCAGAACCTTCTGAGTGCGTCTAGACTTACAACCACAATTTCTCGAGTGTCACTTCTATCGAACTTGGGTTGCTTTAGTAATGTATGCTTACTTTTCGAGCGTCACAACCACAACCTTCTGATGGTGCTTGTGAGTCGCATATTTTCATCACTTAATGTTCCTTCTTCTTTGAATCGTTTAAGACACGAGCCTCTGAAACTACTCGTGTGTGTATATATATATATCCACTCCAATTTTGTCATCTTTGCAAATTTCACAAATACATCACTTCCATCATTAAATTGATAGTCATGAAAATACCTTAGAATAGCATCCCTGTAACCACATTAAGATGTTAGAACAATAAAAAAGTAATATCACCATAATTCAACATTCATTATTTTGTTTCTCCATATACTTTTCTTCTTGCATAGATAGCGACAAAAAAAGTGAAAACAAAACAATTATTTAGCTTTGTTATCGATTTTTCAAAACAGATTACAATTCAAGAATCACTTCAAACTGTAACATAAATAGAAAAATAAGAAGGAAGGTAGATACAATTAAAACAAAAACAGAGAAAGATAAAAGAAAAATACACAAGCTTGTTGTCTACACTATGAAGAAATAAAACGAATGGAAAGAAAACAAACCAACTTTATGGCTTACCTACGTATATATTCTTTTTGTATAAACAACATAAATTTCATCATTAATGAAAGTAATTACATAGAATTTCGGATGTACTTTCTCTCTCCCATCTTTAAAAAAATATATATACATTATTTTGTGCCTTATACGTTATTACAATGTATGAGATAACTGTTTTTCCAACAATTATGAAAATAAAATCAGCTACCATTATTCTCTCTCACAATTAACTCCAGTAATTAATGTGCTGATTTTATGGAGGCTTGAAAATAGGAACTGCAATACAAATTCAAAAAATTTCCAAAACATCAAAAAAATTAAGTTACAATCGGAAAAAAAATCGATTTTTTAAGTTATCAAAACTATCACAAAAAAATCAAGTTACAACCGAAGAAAAAAATACAAAAAAAGGGAGCACCATATGACTGCCAAAAACAAAAACAGATAACCTCATACAATAGTTCGACATGTATGTGTGCACCTTATACATAGTACTTCTATGTATAATGCTATTATGAAAGCTAATGTAAAATATATGCTTTCTAAATGTATAATGTAACCTTATACATATTATAAGAATGTCATGAAGACTAATATCTAATGTAAATTTTCTAATGTATTATGTAAAAATCTAAAGTATAATGTGACCATAAATATATGAGGTTAACGCAGTCGATTAAAACTTATGTACATTATATTGTATAAGGTTACAATTTATTTCCTATAACTATGGAAATAAAATCAGCTACCATTATTCTCTCTCACAATTAACTCCAGTAATTAATGTTCTGATTTTATGGAGGCTTGAAAATAGAAACTACAATACAAATTAAAAAAATTCCTGAAACATCAAAAAAATGAAGTTACAATCGAAAAAAAAATGATTTTCAAAGTTATCAGAACTATCACAAAAAAATCAAGTTACAACCAAAGAAAAAAACACAAAAAAAGGGAGCAACATATGACTGCCAAAAACAAAAACAAATAACCTCATACAATAGTTCGACATGTATGTGTGCACCTTATACATAGTAATTCTATGTATAATGTTATCATGAAAACTAATGTAAAATATAAGTTTTCTAAATGTATAATGTAATCTTATACATATTATAAGGATGTCATGAAGACTAATATCTAATGTAAATTTTCTAATGTATAATGTAAAAATCTAAAGTATAATGTGACCATAAATATATGAGGTTAACACAGTTGATTTAAATTTATGTACAGTATATTGTATAAGGTTACAATTGTAAAGTATAATGTACCCAATGTATGTCAAAAATATATCAACATAAAATATTATAAAAATGTATTAACGTATAAGAAACCATTTACTGAAGTGAATAAAGTATTATAAAAAATATACCTTTCTAATATATAATGTAAATATCTAAAGTATAATGTGACCATAAAGGTTAAGCTAGAGTTACCGAGAACTCGAATTGAAAGTTGTGAAGCACTGGCAATGAGCGAATTGAAAATATGGCATTGGTAATAACACCTTTTTAGGTGAATTTATAATGTTTTGATTTTGAAATTCTTCATTCTACACCAAAACGTCATTGTTGTGCCTTTAGTACTCTCTGTAGTAGCCCTAGCTACCCCAATACATTGAAATTGGAAACTGGAGAAATATTGCTCTGAAAGGAGAATCTAGTTATGCTGGAGGATCCGAATTATTTATATACTTGGCTTCCTAAAATCAATTCATGTGAATTCAGTTTTAGGCTTCTAACTGGAGCGGGGGTGGGGGTGAGAAATTTGAGAACTACATACGCAATAAAGAAAAAATTGGAATAATTTTTTATTTAAAAGAAGAAAGTGATGGAGTTAATTACTTGATTAGTTGATGCTTGATAAGTGAAAGAAATTAGAAATTCCCACATCACGTTAGCGAAGTTTTAATAAGGTAAAGTTACCTTGTGTATATATGTAATTTCATGTGATTTTTTATTCTAAGTAGGATAGTATTTATTTACCTTGATTATGAATAGAAGTGCTTAGAATTTAAGGGCCCTTCCATAAACGTGGGACTTCTAATATATGTGGAAAACCTTTTCAGTTAATGTTTTGCTATAGAAAAAACTTACTTAGAGCAACAACAAAACCTTCTAATAAGGAAAGGTTTGACTCCTAATAAGGAAAGGTTTCATCATAAATTTATTTAATTAATTTTTAATTTTTATATTAGAAAAAATAGTGAAAAAATGATTTTGTCTAAAGAAAGGATTTTTAATAAAGGGTAAAAAGTTCAATGCGACATTTCTAAGGCCCTTCACACTTTTAATATTATATATATATATATATATATATATATATATATATATATATATATATATATATATATATATATATATATATATGTATAAGTAGGTGTAAAATAGTAATTTAGTATATTCTTATCGATTTATCCAATAACCCAATAAGAAAAATTGAAACCGAACCATAACCCAATAAATTTTTTTTATAAAACCGTTAATTCAATAACTCAATAACAATAAATCAATAACATTTTTATCGATTCGATTTATTAGTCGGTTCGATTTTTGCACACTCCTAGCTATGGCAAATGAATTGTTGAAAATTCTATCTAATGAGAATACTCCCACTTGATAAGTTGAGTTGGTTTTGAAATTGATATTTATTAGGAATAAGACATGAAATGCTTTGCTTAATGTTATTGTTGATTTGGGATCGAAGTTATATGCCTGCACGTCATGCGCTGCATTACATATGGGATCGGGGTGTACGCTTGCACATTATTATCTATTATTGGTGTCAGAGTGCATGCCTGCACAATATTTTTTTTTTGGGATAGGAGTGTACGCCTGCACAGTACATGGACCTTGTGTGTCCCCCATGGGTCCTGATCTTGAAGTTATTGCTCGGTAGGTGTGTACACAACACATGCATTGCATTCATTCATTCCTGGGTCGGATTAAGTAAGGTTGAACTATCAACTTTGTATTATTTATTAAGTAGTTGACTATTTGTTAATTGATATCGTTGTATTGAGGAATTCTTAAACAATGTTATGATATCCTTATGACTGTTAGACTTGATTATTCAATTAGAATAGGGGAATTTTTCTGAGTACAGGTTGTATGATTGTTTTAAATAGTTGGCGTGGTGTTACTCATCACCACGTTGAATTAGGGTCAGCCGACGATGCTTGCTGAGTACACGTGGTTCTGTACTCACCCTTGCTTTTTCTGCACTGTACATGCACGTACCGATCCGACAATCTCTAGGCACTGATTTCTCTGATGTCTTGAGTGTTAGCGTCTTTGGAGATTCGACATAGCTACTATTGATTTCTGAGACTATTGAGATCTTCTTTATCCTTATCTTTATGCATTTTTTGCATTTTGGGATACTCAAACGCTTCTTTGATTTCTGTATTTAGTGGCTTGTATTAGTGACTATCAGACTTGAATTATTTATGTTTTAACTATGACTATATTACGTTGATAATGTGTTGGAGATTATTCAGATTTTATTCTAATCTTATCTTCTTCCACTTCTATACATTTGGGCGTTATATTTCGGATTGGGTTGGCTTACCTATCACGAAGGGTTGGATGGGTGCTATCATGATCTCGAATCTTGGGACATGACACGTGAGGGGTTCAATTTATTTGGTATTATTTTTTGGGTGTTGTATGTTAATTAATTTTTTTGAAATTAGTACTTTTGGGTGTTACTTTATTGTGTGTGTTTATCGTTAGGGGTGAAAAAACGCGTCTGTTAGATAGGCGTCTCTTGGATTTTAATTAGAGTCAAATAGGATAGTGATTTATTGGGTCCTTTAGAGCCCGTTTGGGATTGTTGTTACAAAACAGCTTATTTGAGAAACACTTTTATAAAATGGCTATTCAGAAAAGTGCTTTTAAAAAAAAACAGTTTGTGTTTGGTAAATTCATTTGAAAAGTGCTTTTGATAATCAAATTATGTTTGGATAATCTTTTTTAAGAAGTGTTTTTTTGAGACAAATGACCAAAAATGACATCTATCAATAGACTTTTATTACTAAAATCTTTTTTAATAAATTTTTATTGTGTCAAAATTTACTACGAATAAGCAGTCACCATATTCTCATATATACACACTATATTGTAACAAATATGTCACTTTTCATGAATTATTTATTTAAAATTAAATATTCAAGAAATATTTTACATGTGCTGTCAAAATACAATCTTGTAACGTGACCCATCTGTCAATTGTTATCATTAATAATAAAAGATAAAAAAATTATATATTCTTTAGTCATCATCATCAGTGATACTTTCAAATTTATTTAAAGAAAATGAGTGAAAATAAAATAACAATATATAAATCATAAAGAATTATGACGTAAATATGAAATGTAAAATTTTAAAAATCAAACGTTAATCAAAATTGTAAGGTATGTTAATTAATTAATAAAGAATATATATATATATATATATATATATATATATATATATATATTTGTGTGTATGTGATAGGGATATTTTTGTCATAAAAAGATAATTTTATGCTTCTGCTTCTGCTTGTTTTGTAAAGCAGAAATTTTCTGCTTCTTCCCAAAAGCAGAAAAACTGTTTCTGTTTATTTTTAAAATCACTTTTGCAAGTTTACCAAACAACCTTCTTTTTAAAAAAATATTTTTTTTTAAAAAAAATTAAGTACTTATTTTGAGAAATAAGCAATCTCAAACAGGCACTTAGTGGGTTTGTGTTAACTATTTATGATACCCTTAAACTATGATAAAGAGTACGTGTATACCCTCCATCATATTTTGGGTACACATACGCCTCTACCGTTAGTGTGAGGGACATATATGTACCATTTCATTAACGGTAGAGTATATGTGTACCCAAAATATAATAGAGCGTATATACATATCATTTATCGTAGTTGAGAGGTTGTCCATTTTTCGTTTTGTTAAAAATTTAATAATAAGGTAGAAAAAAAATATAATAATTTTTTTTAATTTTATAAATTAGGCTAGTAAATTAAAATAATTATTTTTAGTTTAAAGATCAAGTAAAATGAAACCGCGAAAATAATTTTGTGTTTGGTTGACAAACATTCCTATAACTTCTTTTATTACACTATATACTCTCAAGTTCAAAAAAATTGCAAAAGAAACAACTCTAAACTCTGTTTTCTCTCATTCTTAATGAGTTGTTGTCTATAGTGATGACTGATATTTCAATTCTCAAACACATTTGAGGTTTACACTAGATATGTCATATGTGTCTTAGAAAGAATTGATGGCTGGGATTTATTATCTATCAATATCAAAATATAAAGAGAAATAATTTTAATCAAAACAAAAAAAAAAAAGGAAAAGAAAAATCAACGGCAGCTAACTACAAAAAAAATTTCCGTGGCTACATAATCTATTTGAAAAGCTACATAATTTTTATACAACTAGTCAAGTGTATCTGCTTTGCACGTGTGTCTCGTGTTAATAATTAAAATTATATATAAAAGAATAAAATTATTTAAAAATGGCAATTAACTTTAAAATAAATAAATACCAACTAAAAGCAAAAAAGAAGAAGAGAGAAATACTTATCTTATGAACCACATAAGTGCATATATAGTAAATATTGTTTGAAAATATTTAGCACGTTTGATTAGTAATTTAAAAAAGAGATATACTCAATTACCCCCTGAACTATATCCAAAAAGGCTATGACACACCTCAACTTAAAGGGGGTCCTATTACCCCCTGAACTAATTAAAAGTATATTTGAGACCCTTAGTGCTTACGTGGTGCCTACGTGGCACACACGTGTGCCTACGTGGACACGCCAGTGTGTTGTGCCAGGTATGTGCCACCTAGGCACCATGTAGGCACTAAGAGTGTCAAAATTACACTTTTAATTAGTTCAGGGGGTAATAGGACCTCCTTTAAGTTGAGGAGGTGTGTCATTCAGGGGGTAATAGGACCTCCTTTAAGTTGAGGAGGTGTGTCATAATCTTTTTGGGTATAGTTCAGGGGGGGAATTGGGTATCACCTCTTTAAAAAATACCAAATTTTTATGTTGATGAAAACAATTGAATAGATAGTGTATTGCACTTTCGTTGTAAGATATTATAGCATGGAGTCTTCCACTTCATGATCAAAATGTAAGTGACTTGCAAATATTTAACTTTTTATATAGTGCCATAGTGGTATGAGATAAATCAAGTGTTTTATTCATGTGAAAGTGAAATTCATATACTCCAATTTGTATATTTTACAATAGATAAACAATTGAATGAGTTTTAGAGGTTTTATGCAAATTTATATACACACTCCTGTTAAGAAGAGGTTTTAAATTACTTAAGCAAGACTTGTCTATTATTACATATTTTTTAATTCAAATGACAAGTTTAAGTTCACAAGATTTAAAAGACTATATACATCTTTTACTTAAGATCATAAGATCCAAAAATCTCTTTATATTTCTAAAATTTCATGTTTAACCAAATTAAGACACTTAATTTGAGACAAAGAATGCAACAAAAGTTTTCCTTTTTGACCAAGTCCATACAAAGATCATATTTGATGTCACTTCTAAAGCTCTCAGGAAGGTTACTTGATCTCGCAGTCGTCAATCCCATGTGTTGCTGTAAATCTTTGTCGCTCCTAATTTCAGATCCTCTGTTTGAATTCTTAAGGAAACCTTCTTCTCCTCATCCCCTATATTACATTCCTCATTTTTAGTTATATTACTTGTTTCATTGCTATTGTTGGATGCAAGAATACCTGCACAAACATGATATCATCATATACCATAACAAAAACAAATCACTATTAATTAACTAAAAGAAAGCGACGAAAAGAAAATCACATTAAATGCAAAAAAATAACTTGAATAAAATCAAAATCAAATAACTAAAAGACAAACAAAGAAGAAAAAAGAATGACACGTTAGTGAGGATTAAATAAGAATTTGTAAAAGAAATGTCACGCTAATGAGGGTTAAATAAGGGTTTGTAAATAGAATTGTAGTTTAAGTAAATAATTTCATAAGGTAGTATTTTAATTGATTTAGAAGTGTATTATTAGGAGTTCTTACCTATTATAAATAAATAAATAATAATATAAGATAGTATTTTTAATTGATTTAAAAGTATAATACAAACCCCAATTTTTTAAGAACAAAGATTCAAGTAATAAATTTTCATCGAGCATTAATTGAAATTAGTGACTATTACACGCATAGATTTTCTTTGTTAAGTACACATATAGGCATTAATACACAAAATTTACATAAGGTAAATTTGATTACATGCAAAGTTTAATAAAAGGGAATTCCTACTTAAATCAAATTAGGAAAAACTTAATTGTGAGTTTTTTAATTAATAATAGTCTTAAAGATTAAAAAAGTAGTAAATGACAGTTTTGTCAATTGCAAAGACTTTTAAGGAAGGGTAAAAAGTTCAAATATGTTATAAATGTATTTACATTATAGTGAATGTCTATCAAGATCTAATAAGATCAAGATTTGAAGTATCTGTCTTTTAATCAGAAACTAAGAGTATTTTTCCCTATAAATAGAGGAGTTTTATTTATTGTATTATCAATCTTATGATCTCTCATCCTCAAGAAAAATAAATAAGTCTCGTGATCTCTTCTCTCTCCATTCTTTTTCTTCTTTGCTTTATATTTCATAATACATTATCAGTACGAGACTCTAATGAATGAGTTTATACAACTTACAAATTTGTTGCGCGGCTAAAGGTTTGGTAGCAATTGCATCTGCAGTATATATGTAAAGGAAAGGTCAGATCTCATATCCAACAATCCTTTATTTTAAATTTGTGATAAAATATGATCCTTCTGTTAACGGATATATAAATTCAATGGTTGCATCTTTATCTTAATCCGTTGATATTGTGGATCTCTGCACTATCACTTTAAAGTTTATTAATATTATCTTATTAAGATAGTTTTTGTTTTACATCAAAGCAGAGTTACACAAATATTTTTAATTTCTGATAATCATATTCCAGTCCCTTTTATTCATGTATTTGGTATTAAATCTGAAAATTTTTATTGAATTGGCCTATCATCTCATTATTGGTTGAGGGTAAGATGGTATATTTAAATTCTATCGTATCAAGAGCGTAAGACATCGGATTAGATGAACCATGATGATAAAATGTTGGATTAAGTTTCATCAATTTATGAGCCTAGGACGCCTTTATATGGATAAGACGTTGAGTTTGAAACTCAATGCACCATATTGATGATATTATGATGGCTAAGGCAAAATAATATATTTTTGATGAAAAGACATGAAATCTGTCCATTGAATATGCTCCATTCCAAGAAGAGAATGTGGTAGCAATATATGATGAATCTGAAAGTTAACAACTTGCTCCATTCTTGAAAGGAATGTGATAGCAGTGCATAATATGTCTGAAAGAAGACAAGTGATTGAATGCACGATATAAGCGTGATGGTACAATTTGATAATCATCATCAAAAGTGATAAAATTTTCACACGTTTATTATGACTATAAGATATTTTAGAGAACAATTCTTTACATTATATGTATGCCTCGATTTTCTCCTGAAGTAGCAGTATCATGAAAGAGATTATAAGCTATCAAACTTTGATAGACTTAGGACACGATTATATTCCATTCCTGGGGAATGCGGATTTCAATTGTTTCAATATAAAAATGTACTTGATCGTGATGGTATCACAACTCACCTCCGAATGAGGCAGAATAACTGAAAAGAGTTATTTTAAAATCTACTTCTAAAGTAGTAAATCTAAAATTTATTCACGTGATAGTAAATCTGAAATTTACTAAGTAAAAAGTACATGTCATGGTAAACTTGGAGTTTACTAGAATAAAAGTTCATAAATTGATATGAACGATTGTAACATCTCGAAGATGTGCATATTGAGTATTAACCATGTATTGAAGAACTAGAAGATTCTTCGAGAATTGTTTATGTCGCTTGTTCTCATGATAAGTTGGTTGGACCAACTAATGTTGAGATTGAATTTCTTAAATCTGAAAAGTATAAAAGGTGAATATAGGCTCGTTCACCTGTCATGTGATCTATTAAGATGCATAGATATAAGATGATCACATGTACATTTATTTTCAACCTGTCGTTTGACATTCATAAAGTTGCTTGCCCAATGAAATTGAGTTAAGAGCATAACTTTCAGATTGTATAATAAAGACAATTTATCTTGATGATGATGGTTTGACATTGAATTCCTTCGATAAATAGCAAAACCATTGCTAATGAGAACAGAGCATCATGTGTTATCCTGAAATGTGATATGTTGCATACAATAACACTTGTATATATTAGACCAATAAATTATGATTATTTCTTCTCTCTCAATTGGTTCAAGGTCGGGAACCAATTATTCCATCTAATAATTTTGATGTGCGGTATATGATTAATGAATATATCATAATGCACAAAGATGGATTCCTTAAAGAAGATGGAGGATGTATGTTAGCTTTTCTAACATAAGGAGGAGATTATAAGTGGCTATGAAAAATGTTAGGAATTATCACCAGATCCTCATTCAAAAGATAATTCAAGTCAAATGCCGAAAGCATCTCATATTTAAGCTGCAAGTGCTCCTATTTTGTGTCTATGAAGGACAAAGTCTATGCATGCATGAAGCGTAGTAGACTAATCAGTTCCGAATGAAATAATTCTTGAAAAATGAGGAGCAAATACTCATAATAAGAAGGCAATATGCTCTTGAAGAGCCCACGACATAACACTTCATCAAACCTTATGAGAGGTTCAGGTACTTGAAAATAATGAAGTGATAAAATCTCAAAATGTTATGTCATAGTGTGAAGCGATATGAAATAATATATCATCAATGATATCTTTTGTACAATGTTATCGCAATATTGTAAAAGATTACGAGGATTCGAATTCTATGTTTATTTAAGCATGCTGACGTAGAAAAATTTATCAAGTGATCTAAAAGGATGCATTTTGGTAAGCATAAAATTTATTTGATTTGCAGTCCAGACACTTGAAGATGTCACACTTGACATGTTGGACATGGTCACTTGACAATAATCTATATGAAAATTTCGAAAGGATTCAAAATGCCTGAAGCATATAAAGTTTCTGGAAAACTTTTTACTATCCTTATAAGAGATAATTTGATGATTTGAGTATCATTGAAACTCTTGGACAGTTTTCAAAAGCAATAGAATATTTGCTTAAATGAGAAACATGCAGAATTGAATAAGGATCCATTTCGACCTCAAGAAAAGAATGAGGAACTCCTTGGTTATAAAGTACCATATCTTAGTGCAATTGATGCACTAATGTATCTTGCAAATACTACAAGGCCTGATATAACATTTTTTGATTAATTTGTTAGCAAGATATAATTCTGCTTTTACCGAGACATCAAAATGGGATCAAAAACATGATCTTATTTTATTTTAAAGATTGCAATCCTGATCATATTGGTCATGTTGGTGTTGCATACTTATCTGACCTACATAAAGCTCGGTCTCAAATAGGTTATGTGTTCACATGTGGGGATACTGCCATATCCTGGAGATATACAAAGCAGTCTACCGTAGCCACTTCATCGAATTATGCTGAGATAATAGCTATTCATGAACCAAGCCAAGAATATGTATGGTTGAGGTCTATGATACATCTCATTTGAGAAAATGTGATTTGAAATGTAACAATGTATCCACAATTTTATATGAAGATAATGCAGCAAACATAACACATCTTAAGGGAGGATTCATAAAAGGAAATAGAACGAAGCACATTTTGCCAAAGCTTTTCTACATACATGAGATACAAAAGAATGGTTATATTAACGTGCAACAGATTTTTTCAAGTGAAAATGTGACTGATTTGGTCTTCTCCAATTGCAACATTCAAGAAGATGCTACACAAGATTGGGATGCAAAGGTTCAAGGATGTTCTCATTAGGGGGAGTTGATATGCGTTGTACTCTTTTTCCCCTACGAGGTTTTGTCCTACTAGATTTTTCTTGTAAGATTTTTAATGAGGCAACCTATATGCGTATTGTTAGAGATGTGTACTCTTTTTCCTTCACTAGATTATTTTTTCCACTAAATTTTTTCTAGTAAGGTTTTAACGAGGCACATTATCTATCTAGACATTCAAGGGAGAGTGTTATAAATGTATTTACATTATAGTGAATGTCTATCAAGATCTAATAAAATCTGGTTGATACCTATCGGGATTTAAAGTATCTGTCTTTTAGTCTGAAACTAAGAGTATTTTTCCCTATAAATAGAGGGATTTTATTTATTGTATTCTCAATCTTATGATCTCTCACCCTCAAGAGAAATAAAGAAGTCTCCTGATCTCTCCTCTCTCCATTCTTCTTTTTCTTTGCTTTATATTTCATAACAAAATTATTTTTCTAAGAGTCTATACACTTTTAATATGCGAAGACTTTTAATTAAGGGTAAAAAGTTCAAATCATTTTTCTAAGGGTCTTCACACTTTTAATATATTATAAATATAAATTATAGATAGATTATAGATATAGACATATATGATAAAATTCTAATTAACTTAAAAGTATCAAATATTACCTACATTAAATAATCAAATCCAACTAATATATGTTAGTAAATCCTACAACTCATGTGTAGGAAAAGCAAAAAAAAAATTTATTCTATTTATTAAGTTTTCCTTTTCTTAAATACTACTTTAAAATACGTGCGTTGCATGTGTATTTTTTTTCCAAACTTAATGAGAAGTTTGACACAAATTTATAAAATCAACTTTATTGAAAAATCATCCATCTAATAATTTGATCTTATTGGAGTTATTTAATTATATGGTATTATTGGCTTATTTCTTGTTTGATACCATCACACATTGTTATCAAATTGTGTGAGGACTTCTAACCAATGAGGATATTTTATACCATTGAGCCAATTTGTTATGGTCATTTTACTTTGAGAACTGAGACTTGGTTGAGAAAAACTTGTAGTCTATGAGTCTATGGATGTTGAAGAGATTATATATTGTTTTCATCATCAAGAATGATCAAAACATCAACTATTATTTGAATGAATATTGAGAAGGAAGGTGACAATTTTTTCTTTGCAAGAGTTTACATTCTGGTCGTGAGTGACACAGATCTTTTACACCATAGTAGATTATAAAACATATAATCATCATAGTGAACTCGGTATACTAAACATGCAAAACACTATCAATTTGTTTGTCTTTTTTTTTTAGTCAATTTTAAAAAGAATGTCTCTTTTCTTTTTTGACAGTTTTTAAATTTTAACTTTTCACATGACACGTTTAGACCACAAGATAAAAGTATATTTTAATACATTCTTCATTTTATTTTAAACTCTCAAGGATTAAAAAACCTTCATTACTTTTTTAAACTCCATACTAAGTTAAGTCATGGCATACAAATTAAAATAAAGGGAGTACATATGTTACATGTTATACTCTAATTGATCAAAATTCTTTGTAATAATACTATGTCATCGAATTTTCTTGTCTTTTTCATAGATTTTCTTCTTTACATGAGTAAAGCGCATTAGGTTGATGAAGAGCTACTACTCATGTGCTTGGCAATGGTACGCTGCAGCTCATCTTTTTTGGCTCCTACCACCTTATGTCCTTATCAATAATCTTTCCCACATTGAGAGTGGCGAACCCAGGATTTAAGGAGTGTGGGCGTTTATATAGGAAAAAAATAAAAAATTACCTCAACCAGGTTTGAACTCGAGTACACCTACCAATGGAGAGCCTTAAAGATCAACCAAAATGTCAGTGCACCTAACCAACTTCTTGTTTAGTGGGTGTTTTTATATAATTTATACCTATTTTCGTATATTTTTAATGTAACTATACCTATTTTGCATAGAATTTAGTGGGTGCCGGAGCACCCAAACATTATGCATAGGTCCGCCCCTGCTCATTGATGAACATGAAGGTTGGCATTACTTCCACAGCCCAATCAGTGGCTATTGACTTCATTTCATCCACATCCACTTTAAGGAAGGCAATAACAGGTAGCATCTTGGCCAACTCTCCAGGGAATGGGCAATGAACTTACAGGGATCACATCAAGAAGCAGTGAAGTCCACGACTATTAACTTTTTATTAACAATGCCTCTTTGGAGATGGTCGTTTCATTCATCAACAGTGTGGATGGCAAAGACTATTCCCCCATCATTTTAATGTTGGACTGTAGGTCAACGTCCAAAGCAAAGCTTAGTCATTGTAGCGCTTATAAGCACATCTGATATTTTCAATAACAACAATAATAATCTGATATTTTCAATAACAACAATAGTATATATGTACACAAAACTTACCCTTAACCATCTATTATTAAGAGGTTGTTTTCGACAAATCCTCCACTAATATAATAATAATAATAATAATAATAATAATCAAAATATGATCTATATAAAATTTACTGAACCTATATCCGACCATGCAAAGAATAAAGAGAATTTTACGATTCCATCTAAACTTTTCGATGCAGTTCATGTAAGGCTAGCTTCTCGATCTTTATATAAGGCTAGGTTTTTGTTCTAAAATTTTAGGAGTCCTTAACCATATACATCTCTTACCATATAATTTAACATAGTTTTTTCACGTCTAGAAGAAAAAAACTACAATTGGTTAACTTTGTAGTTTTGATGTTGTTAACCTTATACATATATTTAAAAAATAACCCTTTTTGTTAAAAAAAAAAAAAAAAAAACGCCTAACACCTAGCAAATTTGAAAAATTAAAAAAAGCCGTGCTTTTGTATGTCAATAAAAAATTTCCATCAAATTTTCCTTTTTTCACTTATTATTATATAATTAAGGAAACCTTTTTCAACTACACAAGGAAAAAAATTCTATCAAGCATTAATTTTTCATACTTCTTTTACCATATATTTTAGAACTTCTTAATTATTAGAAATTATAGTTAATAATTAATAATTTAAGAAAAAATAAAAAAACGATTTTGTCTAAAAAGGAGTCTTTTAATGAGGAGTAAAAAGTTCAAATCACTTTTCGAAGGCGTTCACACTTTTAATATATTATAGATATAGATTATAATGTTAAATAATTAAGTTCTCCTTCTTCTCTTTTTTAGGTGCACGAACATCTATTTCATCTTTCTTGGTTTTTTTTTTTTTTTTTTTTTTTTTTTTTTTTTTTTTAACTTGTACTGTAATTTTATTATAATATTCTACATATTCTTCTTTTATTAAATTTAAAATGCTAAATATTAGACTTTTTTAGTAGTTTATTAGGGCTCTTTCAATATATTTTAGGAGTGCTTAATTTCTTTTAAATTTTTTTAATTTAATTTAATAATAAATTAAAGAAAATAATAAAAAATAATTTTTTTTATCACAGATTCTTTTAATAAAGGACAAAAAAATTACACATTTAATTGATTATAAACCTATCCAATTTTGACTTCTTCTATAATAGGAAATTAGTGCATAAACGTGTATTTCTTTTTAAAAAATTTCCTTCTTCTCTTGCTATATATTTTAATACTCTTAACTATTAATTTTAATAATATTTTTTCATATATATTTTGATAATACCATATATTTTAGGACTTCTTAATTATTAATTTTTATAATAATTCTTACCATAAATTTTGTTGTTATAGACTTCTTAATTTTTAAAACTTACCATATATTTTAGGACTCTTACTATAAAATATTATATATATATATATATATATATATATATATATATATATATATAAAATTAAATAATAACTTTTAAAAAAAATTGTGAAATGACAATTTTGTCTAAAACAGATACTTTAAATGAAGCACAAAAAATTCAAATCACTTTTCTAAAGTCTTCACATTTTTAATATATTATTATAGATATAGATATAGATTTAGATTATAGATATAGATATAAATTATAGATATAGATATAGATATAGATAATTAGTAGTCGTGAGATAATTAACTTAACTATAAACTGTATAACAATTTACACTATTATCTAATGAAGGATAATTATATTCTAAAAATGCCATGGTATTTTCCAAAAGATTAATTTAGGGATCGTTTGGTAGAGTGTATTGTAAAATATAATGTATGCATTAGTTAATGTGTACTGCTAATACCTTGTTTGGTACGACTTTTTGCCTATGTATAATCACTACAAACATTAATTATACGCTCTATTGTGTATTAAAGTGTGTATTAGTAATACACTCTATTTTCTATGTATTAGTAACACAGACTTTAAACACATGCATTAACTTATTAAATGACCTTAATACCCTTCAATTTCCCTCTCAAAATATTTCACCATTCCTTTTTCCGCCATTTTAATTTGCAATAGTGAATCTTTTCAAAATATTTCACAATTTCTTTTCCCACCATTTAAATTTACAACAATGAATGGTTGATTTAAATAACTATAACATATTTTTGCTTTGCTTCGAAATTCTTTAAAAAGATTTAAAAAAAATTGAGACTATTTCTTAATTTTACGTCTTGCATTTTTTTTCGACTATGTTAATCCGTCGGCGTAACATTTTTGCGCAAAGACGAAGGTCTTGCAATTAATTCTAAACCTCTATATAATAGTTCAACAATACTAATTATGTTTGAAATGACAAAAGAACTTTGTTGCCAAAAAATGTACAAAATCAAAAAGGTATTTTTGTAAACAAAAATTTCTTTTATAGAAATTATGTAAGATGTATTATTTCTTATACATCAAACCAAACAATGTATAAGAAATAATACATGCATAACTAATACAAGCATAAATAATACAGGTATTACTAATGCAAGCATTGCTAGTATACTATATTTTACATTGTTTTTATACACTCTACCAAATAACTCCTATATTTTGCATTGTTCTTATACACTTTACCAAACACCCCTTAATGTATGTGCACTGCACGCCTGCACGTGTGTATAGTATCAATTAATTGCATATGAAAAGAATGAAGTATACAGAATTGCAATTGAAGTTACAATATATGTTATATTATATTCATTTATATGACAAAAACTGTGCTCTAATAATTTTAGTATATTAATCGACATAAGATAAAAAAATAATTAAAAAATAACAATTAATGCTAAAATGAATGCAATATTTGCTTAAATGATGAAATGAGAGTCGTTAATTTTTTTTAATAACAATAATTCTTTATTCTTTTTTCGATTATGCATTTTCGGGGAAGGGGAATTCAACATATTAATGTAAAATAAAGTTACTCTTTGATTTATCTTTTTGTAACACGAGTTAAAAATTTGCGATAGATAAATAATTTATTTAAAAAGAAACTATTACAATAAGTTAACAAAACTATATTTGATTTTAAAGTCTAAAATTTAGGACTTTTAATATAATCAAAATAAAGAAAGATTCAAAATAATATTTAGTCAAGTTAATTTTAAATTTTGAAATATTTGGAAAAGAATGCCTAATTTTTCACTTTATTTAATTTATCACTTATACTTAATTTAAGTGTGAGATATATAGAAGGTAAATTTTAATGTTTTAAAAATATTTACACAAGTTAAAACTTAATGATTTAAAGTATTTGTATTACGGCTTTCAACACAATTAAAATTAGAAAAGCTTTCATAAGAGATGGATTTAGTTGATTCTGAATTTCTAGATTATAGAATTGTAATATAGAATCTTTTTTTAATTCAATTAAAGTTAGTCGAAAATATTACACAGTAAAGAGGTTTCCACAATAAATCTTGAATTATAATTTACTTGACGATTTCTAGAAACCTGTTCCTGTATCAAATAGTTGGTAGTAATTCTTCTCAATGCACAAATAAATATAATTGATAGACTGCTAGCTATGTATGAGCAATGGAACTTTAGCTCCGAAGTGAAATAATCGAGACAATAATTATACCTGGTAATTAGCTCACAAACCATATTACTTGTAAAATCTCCACTAAAAATAATTCAAAACGGTCAAATCGTTGACCCTTATATCGATAGTACTCTCTCTTATCTTAAAAACAAAGTTTTATTTTTACTGTCATTTTTAACATACCAAACAAAAGATATTTTTTTGATGTTTTACTCTTAGAATCAATTATCTATTCATCAAATTATTTTTCAAAATTTAATACTACACATTAATTAATAATGAGAGGAAATGAGATCTATTGTCCCCTTACAATTTTAAATTAAAAAAAAATTACCTTTTCCGATCTCTTATATATAAAAAAAAATATATATCTTTTTTCTCTTATGTATAAAAATCAAGATTTCTTATAAAAATTAAAAAGGACATAAAAATTAAAAATAAAGTATTTTAATAAAGATATATATAATAAAATATTTATATCAGTATTGTTTTTGAAGAAGCGTAAAACGATCAAAATGGACAAATAAAAATGACTATAGAGAATTGTTGATATTGAAAATAGCAATCACGGTTAGGATACTAGTCTTCTCTCTAGAAAATTTCCTCTGACTTCTCTCCACACTCTTAACCCAAAATCCGGTATCGCCGATGTACCACCAGATCCACCAGATAGAATAATGGAAGACGTTAATCCTGAGACAAATTCTATCAACTACAAATCTGCACTAACTAAGACAATGCCATTCACTGATGGACAAGCTGTGAGCATCTCTTCTCTGTTAACTTCAAACCAAGTGCAAGATGCCTCAGCCCCCTAAGATACCGATGTGGCCACAGAAATGGACTCAGATTTTGGTAAGGACCAAATTGCGTTATCTGCATCGGACAAAGAGCGAATATATAGACCATGGACGTACTCAGTCATTATAAAGTTGGCCACCAAAAAAGTCATCCATGAGTACTTAAACAAACGCCTAATGCAGTTATTGAAACCCACTGAGGACCTCGTGCTAATAGATCTGGGTTCAGATTATTACACTGTAAAATTCCTCAAAGAGGACAATATGCATACTGCATTACAAAAAGGGTCATGGTTCATAAACGATTTTTTCTCTATCTATCAAGAGATGACACCCAAACTTTGTAGCTTCAGAAGCTAAGGAACACCATTCAGCCATATGGATTAGATTGCCGGAACTCCTAACAGAATACTATGACCATTTAATTCTATCTAGCATTGAGAGTAAACTCGGGAGACTAGTGAAGATCGGTATTTGCACTTCTGCTATTCTAAGAGGGAGATATACTAGAATATGTATTGAAGTTCTTCTTGGAGTACCAGTGAAAACCCATATCCACATAGGACATCTAAGACAACAAATTATCTATGAGGGAACAAATATTCTATGCAAGGGATGTGGTTTGTTAGGCCATACCCTCTCCATGTGTACAAAAAGAGTACCTACTGGGCCCCAAGATATCGTAACTGGCAACAACTCTAAAGCAAACCAGCAACACAAATGTCCCAAGTTCCTACGGGGGATGTGCGAAAAGAGGAATGGTTGTCTTTATCTTTCAACAAAAAGAAAAAATCAACCAACAAGCTCGTTAGCAGTTCACACCCTAAATCCGATGCTACTCCAAGCAATCCCTTAAAAGAGGCTTCAGGTGAGCCTATAAATGTCAAAATTTATAGCCCTGATACAGGTAAGTATCTAGAAAATTCAGTTCTTAAATACGTTGATAAATCTAAAAAACAATCGCTAAACGGTAACGCTACTACAGGTCCAAAATCGAGACACAACACTCCTAACATAGTTGACACCATCATCTCCAAGAATAGTTTTATAGAGCTTCTCAAAGAAACTGAGTCAACCCAATATCAAAATCACAATTCCACAAGTACCCTTTCTAGATTGGCTCCTAACACTTCAGGGAAATATACCAAATTACCCCTACCGCCAACAGTAATTGACCCTTATATTGCCTCTGCCATTTTGGCGCCTCCTACGGCTCCAATAGGGGTCCACCAGATGTCAACTCACCCCACAAATGACCCCTCGCTTCCCAATGAGACCCCTTCTTGCTCCTACATGGATAATTCAGTGACCACAAATGTAATAGGCTAAGATTTGCCTATTGAGAAATCTTTAATCCACGTAGATACTACAAATAGTAATATTTCGGCACATGCATAATTGCTAGAATTAGAAATAGTTGGGACCATAAAAATATCCTATTGCTTCCACTTCCTACATTCGAGGAAACTTAGATTCACCAATAAATAAGAACATTCGCTTCAACACTTATTACACAAACACTTCCACTTCTCTATTTAAGAATTCCAAGGAAACCTCAAAGCTCTCACTAACGAAGGATCCGATAACGCAGACAAAACCAAACTTCAGCCATGGACCAAAACTACTCCCAAATCACCCTCTCAATCATCCATCTGTATCCAGTACCGGTCCTTCCGGCGGGCACTATCCCGATATACTTGACCCCTCCAGCTCTGATGAACCCAAACCCATCATAATAGGTGGAGATGGCCCTCGAGGGTCAAACCATAATGATGCGTGCATTCATGGAGGACAGGGAGGTGATATTTCTCATCTAAACACCAAAGTTTCTAGCACATTTGGCTTCGAAGGAAATGCGTCGTGCTATGGAGATTTACAATGCCCATGTGTGGATGTCGACATTGATCCAGCCACCACTGAGCTTCGCGGTTCCATAACTCCCATCCTGTCATATCCCGTCATGGGAGACTCCGATCTTAAATGTCCAATAACCACCTGCTCCAATGAAGACTCCAATGGTTGCTCCGAGCTTTTCCAACTTTTAGGATATAGATCTGTTATACCACCATTGACAAATGAGCGAAGGGAACTAAGGGGATAGGTTTGCAGACCTGACTCTAGGACAGGCGGGCCAACTGATGGAAAGCCCTCGAACCACGCTTCCCAATAACTTAGCATCGTCATCCCAGGTACTACCCAACCCAAACTTAGTTAATCCTTTAAGACTAGTAAGTACCACCACAAGGGAAATAGAAGAAACTCTAGAGGTGATGAGGGAAACTAGGACAAAAATATCAATCTTAAAAGATATAAAAGTTATGGTATTCAACGAAAATTTTTCTAAGAAATTCATTCTTATATTTCCCTAGAATTTAGTGAAAAACTCCGTAGACATACGCCGTCAATTCAACCGGGAGATAGGGAATTACGTGTTAGTAATGAGTCCAACAATGTTCAACCCGAATATCCTCTTGAACAACTTCTCAGAGGAAGTCTGCCTGTGAACCCTCCTCGTTTGAACAGATCAATGAATTTAATAATATGGAATTATAGGGGGGAATGGTTCAAAATTTAGGAGAAATTGTAGATCCCTTGTAGATTGGCATAAGCCATCACTTGTTACTCTCCTGGAAACCAAAATGAAAGACCATTTGGTCCTCCTAAATGACTTTCTATTTAATAGAGTCATTGAGGTACTAGCTATAGGCAATGCTGGAGGAGTCCTTTGGGATGATTTCATTCTGGAGTTAAGTGATATGGCCACCACTAAACAAGAGATCCATGCAATCGTGAAGGTAAGCTCTCTAAATGATTCTTTTCTTTTAAGTTGTATATATGTTAATACCTATAGGTATAAAAGATGAACTCTTTGGAGTTCCTAAAATGCATTAAAGATAACTACAATGGTAAGTGGCTCCTACGTGGGGACTTTAACGATCTCCTCCATAATTCAGAGAACCAAGGAGGCAGAAGGATCAACAATTCACGTACCTACGAGTTCTCTGAAATGGTTAACTATTGTGAGCTCATTGATATGGGGTTTAAGGGAAATCAATACACATGACTTAATAAACATTTTAAAGGCCGAAATTCCCTTATTTTTGAAAGACTCGATTTTTTCACTAATGATACATGGTTGACCCAATACCCGAATGCATATATAAAAAACTTTGCTCGCACACACTCTGACCACTTTCCTCTAATTTTAAGCATCTACAATGATGATCCAGCTCTGAGGAAAAAGTTCTTTAGGTTTGAAACTATGCGAATGTCGCATTCGGAGTTCCATCATATTATTCAGCATGCTTGGTATAATAGTAACTCATTAATCCATGCAATCAATAATTTTAAGGATGCCGCAGTAGTCTGGGCCAAAATAAATTTTGGCAAGGTTTCAATCAAAAGAAAAGGATTCTCTTCAGATTGCATGGCATCCAAAATCTAAACATCATTACTGCAATATCTTCCTTTAAAATCTTGAGCATCATCTCATAAATGAATTTAGTAGAATCCTTAAAATGGAAAAAGATTACTGGAAGTTGAAATATCGTATTAATTGGATAAATGATGGAGATACGAATACCAAATTCTTTCATACTTCTACCCTAATTAGACATCACAAGAACCGTATTGTTAGTCTAACTCTTGATGATAACTCTAAAATTCACGACCAAGCAACTATATTACACTATGTCCATGATTATTTCTCTAACTTATTCTCCTCAAATCATTCTAAATCTCTTGTCCTCAAGATTCCAAAAAACAAAGTTTGCCTATCAGAGTTACAAAAATTGGATCTGGAACATCTGCCTACGAATGAGGAGATAAAATGGGTGGTCTTTTCTTTCCAACCTTATAAAGCTTATGGTCCTGATGGACTACACCCTGTCTTTTTTCAAAAATATTGGAATATAGTGGGATCCTCACTTATCCTCTTTTGTAAAAAAATCTTTTTCGAGGAAGTTATCCCGAAAGAGATAAATGCTACCCACGTGTGCCTCATACCTAAGATCCCTAATGCGTCTAATCTAAAGAAGTTTAGACCCATCAGTCTATACAACACTTACTACAAAATAATCACCAAAATCATTGCCCAAAGGTTGTGTCAGATTATTAATAAATTAATTGGGCCCTATCAAACAAACTTCCTAAAAAATAGATAGGTTGCAGATAACGCTATAATTATCCAAGAAATCGTGTGTCACTTTTAAAAAAAATAAAAGGAAAAAAGGACATTTGAAAAAAGCTTTTGACAAAATCAAATGGTCTTTTGTTAAACATACTTTGACATACTTCAACTTTCCTAATAAGGTTATCCGCCTAATAATGTCTTGCATAAGCACCAACTCTGTGTCAGTCCTTATTAATGGTACCAGAATCAACTACTTTGAACCCTCTAGAGGGTTACGTCAAGGAGACCCAATCTCTCCGTACATATTCATCCTGTGTATGTAAACGAAGATGTAGACCATGATAAATGGGACCCAATTAAAATTACCAAGAATGCTCCATCCCTATCCCATTTATTTTTTCATCTCTATCCCATTTATTCTTTGTTAATAATCTGGTCCTAATGGCAGAAAATAACCTATCTAGTTGTCAAACAAAAAATGATACCATAAAAGTTTTTTGCAACTGATCGGGACAAACGATTGACAACAACAAATCAAAAATCCTCTTCTCGTCAAATGTCTCAGCCAGTAACATAACAAACACTGCAAAATTTTTCAACATGAATTACTGTCAGAATTTTGATAAGTATATAGGCTTTCCAATCTTTGATAAAAAAACATGCCTCTGCGGATTACGAATTTATTCTTGACAACTTAACCAAGATATTAGGAGGATGAAACATCAAGTTTCTTACCCTCGTGGGTCGGACTACCTTGGCTAAGGCCACCCTTAATAACATCCCTACCCATGTTATGATTTATATCAAATTATCAAAAGAGATAACGGCCAAAATTGATCAAATTCAGCGTAACTTCATCTAGGGAGCCACGTGTGAAAAGAAACAACTTCACCTCCTAAATTAGAAAATTGTCACCGCTAGTAAGGATAAGGGGGGCTTGGGTCTTCAAAGTGCAACTATAAAAATCTAGCTCTTCTTACAAATTGAAAATCCAAAAAAGAGAATAAGTCCCTTTGGGCGTCAGTCCTAGCAAATAAATATGCCAAATGGAAGAACTATGACTGGCATCGTGACCCAAGGAAACCCATAGCTGGTTGTAGTAGTACCTGGAGGAATATCCTCGTAGGATGGACAATATGTAAAAAATGATCTAGATGGGACTTGGACGATGGTAAAAAATTTAACCTTTGGAGAGACAATTGTATCCCAAATACAAATGCCTTAGCCCACGTCTTGAGTACTTCCCTAAGTGAAAATAATGAGTGTATGTATGTAAGTGACATAATTGACAATGAAAATTGGAACTTCACTAAAGTAAGCTATGTCCTTCCTCAGGAAACAAAGAACCTAATTAAATCCATGCTTATCCCTCACAGCTGCTTCGTCACTGATAAACTTAACTGGGCCATCATGGACAATGGCCAATTTACCACTAAATTCGCCTATGATCACATCACATCTACTACCATATGCAACACTACTGTGGACAAAGATTTTAATTGAATTTGGAAACTCCCATGCCCTAACAAGCTGAGATACTTCATCTGGCTTTGTCAGCATGACATACTTCCAACCAAACATTACCTTCACCACATTGGTATTAATATTGATCCTTTCCTCCTATTTGTCACCAAAAAGAAACTCCTAAGTACATTTTCTTGGAATGAAAACATGTTCAAAAATTCTAGGATAAGGATAACCTATCCAAGCCACGAACTAATTCTACCAATGTTAACACTGATGACTGTCTGGGAAGCTTACGAAACATTAAGAATTTTAAGAGTAGAAATTATTTAAGTTGGAAGGAAGTGTTTACCTTCTTTTTTTGGTATATATGGCTCAACTGTAATACGAACATCTTTAATAAAACAAACCTTGATATCCCCACCAATACTGACTACTAGAGAGTAGTTGAGTATCACTTTCTTACTGCCAAAGAAAAGGCCAGCAAGGACCAGGCTGAACCTAATGTTAACTGGATCCCCCCTCTGTTTGGTATAAAATTAAATGTGGATGGCTCCTTCATCAATAACTCAAAGCAAAAGGTTGCGGGAGGGGTGTTTATGAACAAAGAAGGTAGTTGGCTGGTTGGTTTCAGTGCTAGTATAAATGTCCAATCTAGTTTTGAAGCAGAAATATCTGCCTTGATAATAGGGCTTAAGATGGAACTGCAAATAAAGCTATCCCAACTTACTGTTGCTACTGACTCAAAAAAGCTAGCAATAACTCTAAATGACGATCGTACTTCTGTTTGCAATGTTGATAAGTCTAACTTAATCTCCGTTTGCAGGGATCTACTGGTTCAAATGGGAAATCCAACGGTCGTCCATGAGATGCAGAGTGCAAACGCTGTAGCGAACTTGCTAGCAAAGGAGGGCAATAAGTTAGGATCTGACTGTTTTTGGAAGGAATGGATAGTTCCACTGTTGTTTGTTCAAAGCCAGTACCTAACAGACAAGGACAAAACTTATTTTGTAAGGCAATCTATGCCCATCTCTATGAATATCTGTACTAATATTGATAGGCCAAAACATTCTCCGTCTAGCAAAAGGCCGCTTGTTTGTACTAATGACTACTTTCTCGTTTAATTATTAAATAATATCCCTATTAACCAAAAAAAAAGCAATCACAGTTGAGATATGAAGTCAGTTATGAAATATTGGTATGTAGTTTTTTGGATACAATTGGATGTTGTAAAATAACTATTCACTAAAAGAATTAAGGAATTAGTAACAGACAAAATTCTTAACTAAACAACAAAAAATTTATGCTAATTTCATTTAGCTATGAATTAGCGACAGACTGTAAGAAAATTGAATTAGCTAAGAACTACTTTGATGAATTACATATTTTTTTTATTAGTGATTGACACAGATAAGATGCAGTTCAATCCTAAAGCAAAGCTAGAGTTGCGAGGAAATGCCACTTATGATTAGGCTTGAGAAGTCCGTAAAAATATGATACGTCCAATTTATTTATTAGTTCAGCCTATTTTAGACTAGTTTATTTCACCCATTGGAGCTACTATAACCCAAATTAATTCATGAAGAACTTTGTTAAATATTTTATTTTATAATTATATATAGCTATAGCGAAAGAGAATTTTATAAAACACTTACAAATTATAAATAAACAAATAAAGAAACTAAAACTACATAAAAATTGAATAAATTGAATTATGACCTATTTCTTAGTGCATTGCAGTTCATATAACATCTGAATGAGCCAATTTATTTATCTATTAACTTAATTCATTTAAATTCATTCAAAATCAATCTTACCATCTATTTTAGATATATAGTCACATTTTTTTTTTTTACAAAAGTCACTTAACCATCGTTTCTACCATAATCATAACTTTGAATAAACTAACACAAAAATTACATAAGCAGAAAAAGCTTAGTTTTCTTATGAACAACTCTTTTTTTATTTTAAATCTAACAAATAAAAACTAAAGTAAAAATCATCTGATCTAACCCGAACTCAACCTACAACCCATTTGGAAAAACAAATATATATTTTCTAATTGCTAACATCATAGTCTTCCATTTTCTCTGCCGTCAAGACTATCTCAATAAAATTAATTGTCTAAAAAAAGATTTTAATGATCTAGAGTTGTACAAATACCAAAAATAAATAAAATTTAGATTTATCTTTTTTTCTTTTTACATATTGTTTTTAACGCAGTATTCTTAAATTACAATAAAACTTGTAGTTAACTTCATATAGTAATGCAAAACCAAAAATTAATCCTACTCAATAAGATGTTAGTCACATATTTGCAATAAATTATCTTGGATGTTATTGTAAAAACTTTATTTATATATATTCAAAAAGTTCTAAAAAATTTTGGTTGGTGGATGATTTTTTTTTATATAAATATAAATTTAACCCTTTTTATTTTCACAATTTTCAACATTGTTTTAAGTGAAAATAAGATCATAAATACATCGTTAATTTTTTAATAAATTACACAAAACCCCATACATGATAGTCATTGATACATAAAATCTCACACCTTTTAAAATATGACAGACAATTTGATAATTTAGTTTTTCTCTTTCATTAACACTTGATACATACACATGCCTCATATATCGCTTTCATTTCACCAAAATCTCCCCTTTCTGCACATTGAAATATTTCATTACCTAAAATATCTATAAGATCTCACAAACGTGTTTTCTTTGAATTTATTTTCAATTATCTTCAACTCCCCACAATTCAACAAACAGTCTCGGTGATAGCTCGTTGGTGGTTGTTGGTCAGCGGCTTTCAGTGAGATACAGGAAAGTGGACGAAGAGACGAGGAGGGTTCTGATATGAGTGGAGAAAGAAGAATCTGATACGATATGACACCATTTTTTTTACTGAAATGGAGTTTGATTTTGCTGGACTTTCACCAATTTCATTGTCTTTTTCTAATCCTTTTATCAATTTTGAATCTTTTTTCAACCCTTTAAGTTAATACCCATTAAGAGAAAGAGGAAAAATTGAACAATCAGTTGCTAGGTTTTTCATGAGAACGAAAAAAGTGTCAGTGGTGGTGTCGGCGAATGATGGAGGTGGAGGTGATGGTGGATTAATATATCAATCACAAGTATCAAGTATACATGCATCAAACATATGTATCAAATATATATATTCAGGGGTGGATCTATTAAGGCCCATGAGGGTGCTACGCTACCCATAAATTTCAACGGAAACTCTCTCTATATAAGTATAATTATACTGAACGTATATAAATAAAACACATGTCACCCATAGGACCAAAGGGGTACTTGGTTGTTTATTTCACCCAAGGGGCGTGGGTTCAAATCCCGCTGGCAACTTAAATTTTGCTACATAAATCCAATTATGCTTTTTTTTTTCATTTGTTTTACTACCAACTTGTTAAGTTTGCTACATAAATTTAGTTATGTTCTTTTTATTTTTTTAGTTATTTAGTTTTTGACTTGTATTAATTCATTTATTTTTGAATAATTTAATTTATTAGTCTTTGACTTTTTTATTTATTATTAATTAATTAGTATTTGTTTAGTATAAAATTAAAGGTACAATACATAAACATGCCATTTATTTTGACTTCATATCACATCTATGATCTTCAATTTTGGGTGTGCACAAGTAGGCCCTTAAACTTGTATAAAGTTGAACAAGTAGACACATATGTCCTATATAGCATTCTATGTGGACAATTCTTGTCCTACATGGCATACTAGGTGTATTATGCCACGTAGGACGTATACGTCTACTTGTTCAACTTATACAAGTTTAAGGAACTACTTGTACATACCCAAAGTTGGAGGTCATATATATAATTGGAGGTCAAGTTAAAGGGCATGTTTATGTATCATACCAAAATTAAAAGATGAATAAGTTCTTTTCCTCTCTCATCAAATTAAAAAAAAATGTCCAGGTATTAATAAATATAAAATAATTATAAACAAAATCAAGGTCAAATATTGTGAAACGTCACAATTTTTGCTTTCTAAAGAAAGATAAATAAGTAAAAATTGTTGCAACCAAATTTTTTACTAAGAAAGTTCAAAATCAAAAGAAGTAAACACACGAACTAATTGAAGGGGATTCAATATCTATTATATATTTATAAAAGTAATTTTAATAATATATAAATAGTATAATTTTTTGTCGAAGGGGGACCTTGACCATAAGCTGGTTCGCATTCAGAATTCGGAGTCCTTGATTGATTTAATTGATGAGTCTACTTGGCACTCAAAGACTCAGAATCCTGAATTCGCCTCTGAATATATTTGATACATACACACACATATATATATATATAGATAGATAGATAGAACTACAAATTCAAACTTTATTACATTAAATACATATATAAAATAAATATACAACACCATTAAATAACCTCCAACCTTTCCCTTTTTCTCATTTTTTCCGATGACCTCAACCATCACAAGAACCCGTTTCTTTATCATCCTCTTTTCTTGAGGCCTGCCATGATGAAGCTTCGTGCTTCAACCAAACAGATCCATTTTTTTTTTTTGGTGAAATTCAATCCATCAACGAGCTTCAAGTCCACTGGAAACGCCTTCGACTCTGATGAATAACAAACCTACAAACTCCGACGAACAACCATGAACCAACAATAACCTCTCCGTCAAATCATCAATGATGTCCTCTAACGATAACTATGGTGATGTCCAGATCTGGTCAGAACATAATTAAAATTAAAGAAATTAGTCAAAATTGAATAAAGAGCAAAAGAAAAATAATAAAATAAATACAAAAATAAAAATCGTTTGAATATGTGTTGAAGTTGAATGATAAATTGTAGGAGAAAGAATAGGTAAAGTAAGAGATATGAAAATTTAAAAAGGATAGAAAAAAGCACATGAAATCTGAGTTTTATCAAAGTATTGCTAGTTTTTCTATCTAAATTAATTATATTAAAATATTGCTAGTTAGCTTAATCATGAACTTAAGTTTGTTATGCTCTATACTTTTCTCATAATTTAACCTTCATAATTGAATGCTTTCTAGGTCTCTCTCTGTCCATCCTTGCTTATTATATTTTCCCGTTATATATTAAGTTATGTATTTGGGGAATGACTAATTGGCTTGTCAAGACCCGAGCCCTTTAGATTTAGTTAAATTTTAATTTGAATATATTAAATTAATCTAATATAATATAATTTAGCTTTAAAAATTAATTAAACTGACTCTGAAAAAATGACAGCCATTTTAGAACGGGGAAGTAATTGTTCATGAGGTTATGCAATTTATTTAATTTTGTAGTAAGCGTTCGTCACTTCCATCATTACCAATTTTGATAATTAGTTTTCTTTTCTTTAACAAGTTAATGAGAATAAGATTTGCATATCACTTAGCTATGCAACAAAAATCCAATGGAAAGGAATGAATGTAGGGAAAAAATCAATAGAATAATGTCAATCTGAGGTAAGTACCAAAACCCCAAATCTTGAGACAACACCCGCGCAAAAATTGACAATTGAGGCAGAAAGTGTGAGAAACAAGAATGGGGAAGGTAGTGCAGGGCAGGAAAGGGCGAGTATCGTCCCGGTCAAAGAGAAAGTACAAACCCATGTGGTATTAACTGAGGATAAGCAGAATAATACCAACGAGGCAGAGGAGCCAAAATGGGCAAATCTATTCAAAGATAATTATCTTGCTGCAAGAGGAATGATACTCCAATATGTGGCACCTATTGTATGGGATGGAGAAACAATAGTGGAATTATGCAAAACAGAGGTAGAAAATGAGACCCTCAAATGGAAACATGTGTTAATCTTATATGTGGTGGGGGCTAACTCGACTATTGCAGCAGTGGAGTGATATATTGCAGCTACTTGGAATTACATTGCGAAGCCGAAGGTCTACTACCAGAATGATAGGTACTTCCTTATTAAGTTCACTTGTATTGAAGATCATGATGAGGTGTTGTACTCGGTCTCCCATATGATGAATAATAAATTAGTCATCATAAAAATGTGGCAGCTAATTTTGATTTTAACAAGGAAATATTGCAGACAATCTGTAATACCTCGTACTTTTTTCTAGCTCAGTTTAGCTCCTAGAATGTCAAGGGTTATCTTTGAAAATGAATAAATCTTGATACATATAGAATTTTCAAGTTCTAGACCCGCCAATGTGTAGATAATTAGTTCAGCTTTCCAACGATATCAATTTCGCCTTGATACAATACTCGATTGAGACGTTATGAAATTTTTAGTAAAACAGTATGACATTTTGACAGGCACCGCATCGCGGTGAAGGACGATTTTGTAATTGTCAAAATCCAGTGGAGCACCTCGATTACATCGCGTCGCGGTGAAAGTCTAGTTCCCACTTGTCCTTTTTCCAGTAAGGCAACGCGATTTTAGCGCATTACAGTGATGTAAAAAATGGGACTCATCCTTTTCTAGTAGCCCAACATGATAGACTCGCATCACGTTGATGGGCAGAATCGAGCTCATTCCTTTTCCAGTGAACCACCGCAATAGTGGCACATCACGGTGGGTAGCCAAATCAAATTTTTCCCAGTTTTCAAGTTAAATTTTGAAAGGAAAATTTAGTCAATTCCCAAGCTTCCAAGTCATGAATAAAACAGAATTAAACCTATTCTAAGCATTCTATGCTCACTTTTCATCAATTCTATATCAAGGAAACCCTAGAACCTCAAAACTTAACCTCTGAGAAATCAAATTTCCTGCATTCTTTTTCCAAGATATTTCAAAAATAAGGATTCCCAATTCAAGAGATTCAAGAATTCCTCTTCAAGAGCACAAAGATTGATTCAAGTTCAAGCTTTCTTAGTAATTACATCAATTAAGGTATGTGGGGTTTATGAACAAGGATCCTCTTTCATCCTTGTGCCCAAAACTAGTTTTAATTACAAATTTAAGGTAATTATTCATGAATTTTAAATTAGGGTTCATACCTAATATTGCTAATTGAAGGATTTTGAGCTTTGAAGTGAGTTAGATGATGAATTTCATGTTTACTTTCGTATTTCCATGTGTATTGCAGTAATTTCCAGATTTTTAGTTGAATTATCAATGTCTTCATTATCAAGCATGAGAATTATTATATTTTGACGTGAATTTGATGCATGGGTATTAAGCCCCAATTGAATATTGCTATTTCAAGATTGATTATGCTATAAGCACCCTATGACTAGAGTATTTTCAGATTTTCAATTAAGATTTGATCTGTTGATATCATCTTAGCTATGAAATCTACTTTTCAGTTTCAGACTATAGTTTAACTTAACAAATATATAATTGGTTTTCGTAATGAACCATTATACTAGATTTTAAAGTGGATTTCCAACAGAATGAGCATACAAATTGAAAAAGAGTAGTATTTAGCATCGAGTTAGGTATGTTCTCATGCCCCAGAACTACGAGTCAACGTAGGTTCATATGATTAGATTATTCTCATTTCTATATGGATGACAGATACAGATGTGATCACTCAGATTAGGTTATACGTCTTGGCAAGAGTATGACACCTCTCCCAATGTGAGGCTTTCCCATAAGGAAACTAGACATTGGACTCCATGATAGCTCACATGGTTTATGTCGGTTAGAAGAACCTCCCTACAAAAAAGAGTAACCTTACAGAAAGCTTTTAAATGAATTCCCTACAACCTAACAGTTAAGACTTTCAAAATAGTTTTTTTAAAAGTATTTCCCTACTAGTAAAACCTTACAGAACAGAATAATTTTAATAGAACAGCTTTTAGAAACTAAGTGTAAAGGCTCACAGTTTTATTCAGATATTGTTTTATATATGGCTTTAGCTATATTTCAGATTTTAGTTTACAGATATAGAAGTAAGTCCCTTCTACACTTAGACAGTATGATTTAAAGACAGAATACCAGTACAACTTTTAGAAACTAAATGTTATGAATCACTAGATTTATGCAACATGTTTAGCTATTTCAGCAGTGTGAGTGATTTTGAACATCTCCATCTACATCCCGATAGTTGGTGAGTCCTCATAGTTCGAGGACTTAGTATTTCAGTTTTTCAGCTTATAGTATAGATGATTCAATAATTTCAGACAGTTCGAGTCAGCTGGGGGTTTGTCCCAGTGACTTTCTAACATTAGTAGTAGAGGTTTGTCAGACTGCTAGATTATGATTCAGATTTTCAGTATTGATTGGTTAGACCCTTGAGTTTAGTATTTTTTAGAGATTATATTCAGATATTCTCAGTTAGCTCAGACAGATTTCTGCATTCTAGTTTTGATGTTATATTTATATCTCCTTATTATGAGATTCAGACTCAATAAAAGGAAAATAGGATTAGCTTAAGGCTACTCATAGTCTTAAGCACCGTGTGATGTCTCGGGATCCGTTTTTGAGGTTTTATATAATCCCACTATGGATTAAATTCCCAAACTTACCTTTGAACTGCTGGGAAGCACAATCACTAAGTAGAATTGCAAATAGAATTAGGGTACCTATATATTTTGGTGAATGTACTATTTAAGAGGATATAATATCATATGCTAGAGTTCTAATAGATATGGATATAACAAAGACCTTACCTAAAGAAGTGAACGTTGAAGATCTTAATGAAAGGCAATTTCTGTAAGCTATAACATATGAATGGACTCCAGTATACTATCTAACTTACCTAACCATTGGTCATAAGTGCCAAGCAAAGGAAAATCCAGGGGTCCTCTACCCACGTTGAGGAAGCAGAAACTGGAATGACAGCACAAGGACAAAGATGTAGAGGATATCCCAGAAAAAATAAAGAAGGATACAGATGTTCCAAGCACTAGTACAGAAGTACGGGGTAAGAATACTAGTGTGGAGAAAATTGGGCAGCCTAACGGGACACAACCAGTGAGTCCCTGAAAGGAAGTCTGAGGAAAAATTGTAGCAAAGGGGGTGGTAACTTAAAGTATTAAAGAACGGCTCAACATTACAAATGAATTTAGAGTCCTTCATGAACACGATACTCGCTTTATAGCTGGATAAAGTAGAGTAGTTAGTGGAGACAGTAGGCTGGAGGGCAGAGGTATTATTATACAATCCAAATAAATGAAGTTAATTACATGGAATGTCTGAGGGATGAATAAAGTCTATAGACCAAAAAAAGTAAGGTTGTTTATTAGGCAAAATAATGTCAGTATCATAACTCTTATAGAGCACAAAATAAAACAGCAACATGCTGCCAAAATTCTTAGAGTAATTGCACCAGGATGGAAGATGTTAGACCACTATCGAGTAGCAGCAAAGGGAGGATCTGGATTATTTGGGATCCTTAAGTTATTGAATGTGAAGGGATGGAGAAGGATAAACAATACATACACTCTAAAATAAGGCTCAGAACTATAAATTACAGTTTCTCTTTTACAACCATTTATGGCCTGCACACAGTTGATAGCAAAAAACTACTATGGGTCAAGCTAAAACATATTGAATCAAACTAACAGGGGCCTTCTAGTGAGGTGATGTTGTTGGACCCAGGGTACTCTGACTACTCTCCTTTGAGCCTGAGTTTTGTACAAGAGGATACAGGTAAGGCAAAACCTTTCAAGTTCATGAATCATTTGACTCAACATAAAAATTTCCAGGAGATAGTATTGAGAGCTTGGAATCAAAGACATAGCACTGGAAAACTATATGATACGTGGCAAAAGCTCAAGAATGTGAAAATAGCTATGAAAACGCTAAATATCTCTGCATACCAAGGGGTGGAGATGAAGATAAGAATGTCTAGGCAACAACTAAGAGATATTCAAATCCATATGAGACAACCTAGACAACCTCAAGATGTAATTGAACTAGAGAACGAGGTTAAGCACAACCTTAAAAAATGGATGAATGTTGAGGAAAGTATAGTGAGACAGAAGTCCAGGGTGCAATGGTTACAGCAGGGAGATGGTAATACAATATACTTTCATAAAAGCGTAAGAAACAGAGTTAAACAAAATAAGTTCACTAGCCTTACTGCTGGTAATGGAAGAATTATGACTAGCAACTCGAACATTGAGACAGAAATCCTAAGTTTCTATAAGCAACTCCTAGGATCTTGTGCTTCATAAAAACCTGAAATTAACCCGAGTGATGCAAAATAGAACAATGTTGAATAGATGTCAATAGCTCAAACTCATGGAACCGGTGACCAGAGAAGAGTTGTTCATGGCTCTACAAGGGATAAGTGATCAAAAGGCACTAGGATGTGATGGGTTTAATGCAGTATTCTTCAAAAAAGCTTGTCCAAGTATAGAATAGGATGTCACCGCGGTTGTACTGAATTTATTTGCCACGGGTATGATGTATAAAGCTATCAACTGCACAACTGTCACTCTGCTCCCTAAAATAGCCCATCCTACTAGAGTTTCAGAATACAGGCCTATATCTTACTGTACCATGCTCTACAAGATTATTGCTAAGGTGCTAATAAGTAGAATGCAGTGGGTGATTGATGAACTACAACAACAACATCAACAACAAGAAAACCAGTATATTTCTACATAGTAGAGCGGGTGATTGATGAACTAATAGATAAAAATTAGTCTTCCTTTGTACCAGATGGATTGATTAATGATAACATAATCTTAAGAAATGAGCTAGTAAAAAGATATGGAAGAAAGGGAGTCTCCCTACGATGTATGCTCAAAGTAGACATGAGAAAGACTTATGATTCTGTAGAGTGGGGATATTTAAGACAAGTCATAGTGTGCTTGCAATTCTCTGGGAAATTTATTGACTGGATATATCAATACATAAGTATAGTTTCTTACTCAATACTTATAAATGAGCATCCTAGCATCCCATTTCAGGCAAAGAAAGGACTAAGACAGGGGGACCTTTTATCCCCCTATCTCTTTGTGATCTGAATAGAATACTTAACAAGGCTGCTGAAACAGTTAAGGCATTAACCTGACTTTAATTTCCATCCCAAGTGTGAAAGAATGCAAATAATCCAACAGAGTTTTGCTGATGACCTTTTACTATTCAGTAGGGGAGATACTGGATCAGTTAAAATGTCGTATGATGTGTTTCAGGAGTTTTCAGTAGTTTCAGGAGTGGTTGCTTATAATGATAAGAACTCTATGTTGTTTGGAGGAGTATCACCTGATATTCAAGCTGAAATACTGCAAGAGCTAGGATTTTCACAAGGACAGATGTCTTTTAGGTACTTGGGAGTTTCCCTTCATACTAAAAGGGTAGGTATGGTACAGTATCAACCACTGATTGAGAAGATAATGGCAAGAATTCATATCTGGACCACCAGGTTCTTGTTATATATAAAAAGGGCCCAACTAATCAAGAGTGTGTTGTTCTCTATACAAATTTTCTGGTCTCAGGTGTTCATCATTCTAAAAAAGGTCATTAAGTGCATTAAGAAACTGTGTAGGACTTTCTTTTGGACTGGTAGAGTAGATGCTTCCAAGAAAGCATTAATTTCTTTGGAACATCTATGCAAACCAAGAAATGTAGGTGGTTTAAACCTACTGGATGTGCAGACATGGAATAAGGCTGCAATAAGTAAGCTATTATGGAGTCTGAGCACTAAAAAGGATAGATTATGGGTGAGATAGGTGCATATATACTATGGAAAACAAGAGATGATATGAGGTGTGGATGCACCTCAAGCATCATGGATGGTAGAGAAGATTCTGCAAATGCATAAAGTGTATGAGCAACAAGGCTGGACTGAAGAAGATGTGAAACAAATAGACAAATTTTCTATCAAGAAATTATACCACTACTATAAAAGTGCAGATTACATGGATATTTACTTAGGACTTTTATAAAAAAACCGCAGGTAATTTAGTTTCCTGCGGATTTATCTGCCAAAAGAAATTCAATGAAAAAATCTTCATAAGTAATTATTACCTGCAAATTTTAAATTCCCCAAGTACATTACTTGGGAATTTTGATTCCGCAGGTAAGTTACTGATGATTTTTTTGCAATAAATACAAAAAAATCGCAACAAAGTTTCGGTAAAAATTCATAAAATAGAGGAACTTTCTCATGATCTTTTCTGTGAATAATTCTGCATGTAAATTTATAAACAATTATTGAACAAATTTTTGAATAATTAGCAGCTATTATCATTATTCTATATACTTTAATATCTTTTCTTTAAGAGAAAATACATGGTTTTCCCCCTAAAGTTGCAACGAAAACTCACTTTAGCCATTAAATTTCACCTTTAATTATTTACCCCCCTAAACAACTTCAATATGAATTTTTTACCACCCTAAAAAAATTATACCACTCTCACTATGGAGAGTGTATCACACTCGCGCCACGTTGGAGCCATGTCATTGCCACGTCGGATCCACGTCAATGCCACATAAATAAAATATTTTTAAAATAAAATAAATAAATAAATATATATAATTTTTTAAATTTCCATCTTCACTACCTTCTCCGGCAGTTACCACCACCGGACTCTGGCAAATTTAGCCTCCACTTTTTCACCACTGCTTTGTCGCAGGCGTTGGCCGGCGAAGCTCCGAGCTTCCAGCCACCACCGTCGATGCCCCTCCCCTCTTCTCTTGTACCATCCATGTCGTTTTTTTCTCTCTCAAATTCGGAGCCCACCACAATTAACGCATCTGCGAAATAACTCACCGCCACCGCCATCGCTGACCGACGAAAATTCTGGGTAAGCAAAACTCCAACTCGCCACCTCCCTCACCAGCGCCGCCCATTTCTCCCCCTACACCGTCATTGCTTTATCAATTAAGTGATGCTGACAAGATGGAGAAAATAGATAAAAAGATTTGTATAATGGGCAATTTCTCCGTTCATCACAAACTGCTTTTTGTAAAATGCTTGAAGCTAAAAGGAAAAGTAGTTCTAATGCTTGGAGAACGCACATTTGATGGTTTGGTAATTCAAAAGGCGGACTTTGAAATAAAAAAACATTAGTTTTATCTTTGATTTGTTATTATTAATTAAATTTGATTTTGATGTGCGAAAATAAAATTAATTTGTTGATTTTTGATTTTAATAGAAAAACTTATTTGTTGTATAATTTGTGTATTTTATTCTTCTTATGATTGTGTATTTGATTGATAGAAGTGAAAAAAGAAAAGAAACGGAGGAAGGAAAAGACATGGGATGATGGGTGTGAGGAAGAAGAAGCCAGGGGGTGGTGGGGAATGAGGAACAAAGGAAACGAAAATAAGTGAAATTTTAAAGTGAACCCCATTTAAATTATTTTCACACTTTTTTTTCACTAAAATGCATCCTATTTTTTTTGTCACATCTCGTTAAGAGAGAAAAATAATACATTTTAAAGAAGGTAAACTGGAGTCAAGTAGTGTAGATACTTACCTACACTTCCCAACACCATCATTATATGAGTGCAGATCAAACATTTAGAAGCCAATGTAGCTGCCCATTTAACTCTTCCAAAATTCTTGCCTTACTGCATGCTAAAGGCGGAAGCATTATAAAGGCAAAGTTCTTCATATCTTTTTACGATGTGGGATAAATTTCACCTAAAATTCTTCTCTACTCATTTTCGTCTTCAATAAATTAATATGTAAAAGAGTACTCTCTCCGTACATTTTTACTTATTTATTAATGAGTTAATACAAATCTTAAAATAATTAGTAATAGAGATAATTCTATTATCACTCTTTGAATATAATAAATTCAATATTTTAGAAATTCATTTTGATAATGAATACAAATGGACACAAGATATTAAATTGTGCATTGATTTCCCAAATATGACAAGTATTGTTAGATATCTATTTTTAGTATATTGAATAAGTATAAATATACCAACGGAGTAATTATTCTTTAAGATTTCTCTAAATAAGAATCGATAATATAAAGTAATTAGTATTAAATTATCTCGCCAACTCTAATAATGGACTACAACATTCAATTATTTCAATTTTAATAATCAAGTGGATATTTCAAAAGACTAACTAAAATTATTTTAAAACATATTTTATGTAACATACTAACATTAAATGACATTATTATCTTTTACATATGTAAAATAAAGTAATATATAAATTAGGACATTTATAAAAAGATATTTTTCACTTAATTAGATCAATCTATTAAAGGAGATAATTAAACGTCATGTTAATAATAAAAAAGGATATAAATGGAGAAACAAAGAAACAACAATTCCTGATCGAGACAGAGGAACCGTCGTAAATTGAGAATTGAGAATGAGGAAACTACGATTGAGAGGAGAGTTGCTTAGAGAATTGGTGAAATCACTTTGTTACTTAGGGGTCGTTTGGTAGAGTGTATAAGAACAATGCAGAATATAGTGTATTAGTAATGCTTGAACTAGTTATACTTGTATTAGTTATGCATGTATTATTTCTTATACATTGTTTGATTTGATGTATAAGAAATAATACGTCTTACATAATTTCTATAAAAGAAATGTTTGTTTATAAAAATGCCCTTCTTTGATTTTGTACACTTTTTTGCAACAAAATTCTTTTGTCATATCAAACATAATTAGTATTGTTGAACTAGTAAATAGAAGTTTAGGATTAATTGCAAGACCTTCGTCTTTGCGCATGAAATGTTACACCGACGGATTGACATAATCGAAACAAAAATAAAATATAAGACGTAAAATTAAGAAATAGTCTCAATTTTCTTAAAGACCCTCGAAGCAAAGCAAAAATATGTTAGAGTTATTTAAATCAACTATTCATTGTTGTAAATTAAAATGGTGGAAAAAGAAATTGTGAAATGTTTTAAAAAAATTCACTATTGCAAATTAAAATGACAGGAAAAGGAATGGTGAAATATTTTGAGAGGAAAATTGAGGGGTATTAAGGTCATTTAATAAGTTAATGCATGCGTTTAAAGTCTTTGTATTACTAATACATAGAAAATTGAGTGTATTACTAATACACACTTCAATACACAATAGAGTGTATAACTAATGCTTGCATTAGTTATACATAGGCAAAAAGACGTACCAAACAAGGTATTAGTAATACACATTAACTAATGCATGCATTATATTTTTCAATACACTCTACCAAACGACCCCTTAGAGAATTGAGAGAAGGTGGACAGTTAGACAATGATGAGCTGTCAAGAAGGGAAAAAGGAGGGAATACGTTTTTGTCGAAAATTTTTATATCAATTACTATAATTTTGGTATATTTTTTAGTTTAAGTTTTTTCTTATGCTACTATTTGTTTTCAATAGATAAAAAAGTAAACATTAAAATATAAAAATCTTAATTGGACTTATAGTACTATCTAGTTAAAAATATTTTTAATCAAAAATAAATACTCGATAAAAAGAATTGAAAGTTAGTAGACAAATATAAGAGATTTTTTTGTTAGGAATAAGTTTTTCTAGAATTAAATATCCCGGTTATCTCATTTAATGTTCATATTTTGGTTCAAACCGAAAAACCCAGAAAATCAAATCAAAATTTAATTTTGATTTTTCGAATCGATTTTGATTTTAAATTTTAGAAATTCAGTTAAACGGTTCGATTTTTGATTTTTTTTTTTTAAAATTGGTTAAACTAAAAAATCAAAATTATATAAATGATATATATATATATATATATATATATATATATATATATTATTGTATATATATATATATATATTATTTTTTATATTTAGTATAAATAATATTTTTTTGTTATTTCATTTCATCCATGTTGAGTTATTTATATTTGAAAATGAAAAATAGGTTTGAAAAATTATATTTTTCTAAAAAAAATGACCAATTTTAAATGTCCGGTCATTACAAAGAAAGACTCACTACTTTAATCTTCAAAATCAAAATAAAAATCCAAAATAACTTAACCCCAAATCGAATTTATTTCTTTTTGGTCGTTACGGTTGTCATTTTCGTTAATCTAAAAATTGAAAAACCGAACCGATATCAAACAAGCAAATCGAACAAACAGAAGCCTCCCCTAATCTCATCATATATAATTCTGAAACTACCTAATACTTTCAGCTCAATGTAAATTAATAAAATAATTTTTTATTTTATTTTGTGATTATTATACCTTATATCTCACACCAAACGACTCCTAAGTGTCGTACATTATATTGATATATTATATTACCGTTCGTAGTATGATGCCTTACAATTATATTGAAATTAACCAAATACAAACCAATAAAAAACACTCTCTATTTGAGCCCTAGGTCATTCTTCACCATATCTTAGGCCAACAAAATTTCACCTCTTTAATTTTTTGGTGATAACGTAACGGATCAAGCTAAGGTTTATTCAGCTCGAACATTTGTGATACCATCTATATGTCAACAAACTAATTTTAATTTCTTGAGCATCTTTTGCTTGATTATGCCTGTCTGCCGATTTAATGTCTAATTTCTTTTTATTCTATGTTTTTTATTCTTCAAGTTTATCCTTTTCCTATTTAAAATTTTCAAGTCACAAAAAATCTTACGTAAATTATCAAGAAATAATTTTAGCTAAATTTGTAGCAACACAATCTCCCAATAATTTTTCAAGTAATAATTTTTTTAGGTAAATCCCTAAGAAATAATTTCAGCTAAATTTGTAGAAACACAATCCCCAATAATTTCTCAACTAATAATTTTGCAGGTAAATCTTCAAGAATAAATCCCCAGCAAAATTCGCAGAACAAAGTTCCCAAATAATTTTTCAGGTAATAAAATCCATTACATAAATTTCCACCAAAATATCTCTATGTAAATCCGTAGGATAAATTATCTGAAAATTTTCCTATTAATTTAAAATATATATATATATATATATATATATATATATATATATATATATATATATATATATATATATATATATTTGTCCATATACCTGCGGATTTACCTAGAGATTAAATAGCCATCGATACATTTTCCCAGATAATGTTGCAAGTACGAAATTTGCGCAATATGACGCCAAATTTACCTGCAAAATTTGTTGCAAATATATAGGTCGCAAGTAATATATTTTAATGTTGAGGAATTTAATATTTTCGTAGATAAATCTACATGTATTTTTTGTGATATTATTTCTTAGGTAAAATTCTCATGTAATTTACAGTTTTCTAGTAGTGTACCAAGCACTTAGAGGGGACTATAAAAAAATAGAATGTAGAAGATTGATTTGCAACAATGCATCATGTCCAAAATGGATATTTATCTTGTACCTAGCCCTGCACAATAGACTACTTAAGGATAGAGTAGTTGAGTGGGGATGTGCGAAGGACATGCAATGTGTGTTCTGCTGTGCTAAAGAAGAAAACCATAACCACTTGTTCTTTTAGTGTGAGTATTCAATACAAATGTGGAAAATGGTGCTACACTGGGAAAGAGTGTACCAACAAGCATAGGGCTGGACTGATGAGGTGATCTGGGAAAATACATACTATAAAGGCAAAAATTCAAGAGATGAGGTATATAGGATGGTGATGGCTGCAAGTGTATATCTTAATGGCAAGAAAGGAACCAAATAATTTTTCGAAAGGTGAGCAAAACTCCTGCAATGCTAGCAAAGCAAGTTATACAAGATGTGTATGTGAGAGGAAGGTCAAGGCCAAGGCTTCACAATGTGCTACAAACTCTAAACTACTATCCTGTATAATGCAATTTGGATACTGGTGCAGCTAATTGATAGAAGCTGATAACTTAGGAGGATAAGTAGGATGCAAATGTAAACTGGGCCTGTCCAACTTACTCTCTTTTGATTTGTAACTGTTACTTGGTAATAAAATCACTTTATTTACCAAAACAAAAAACTTTACATTAAAAATTTGGGATTCATTTCGGGAATATAGAATGTAAAAGAAAATCAAATGTGAAATAATACGTTAGCTCTTTTACTTGAAATATCCTTCAATTATGAGCGAAATCTTTTATTTTATACCCATGTTTCAACAATTGTCTCTCAATCCTGGAAAGTAATAACAAAAGAGTTTAACCAGTATCCACCGTTAGTGAAAATTATTTTTTACATAAGCAGTACTTTAAAGCCTATTATAGGCAAGTTTCAATTATTCTAACTTTTTAATCTTAAAATTATAAATAAGGAAAATTGTTGTAGAAGGCAACTTAGACTCTATATTCATTCTACCATTTTTTTTTTATAGTAGTATGACATTTTTACTAAAATTACAAAGGATCAATTGTATCTTTTTGATTGATTGTCAATTTCTACTTTATTGTTATTCAACACCATCTAATTTGGATCAATTGATGTCATTAACCTTCAAAGCAATCACCAAAATAAACATAAACAATATATCACTATTCTATAATATAGTAGTCTCAATGTCTTAATTTTTATGAGACTTTTCACCTTTTCAGATTCAAATGTTTTAATATTGACTGTAAAATTGGAACTATAAAAATTATAATAAAAAGTAAACTAGTTTAATTTTGACGTTAAAATATATCACTTTTTAACAGACTTGTAAAATAAATTATAATAAAAAGTTAACCCGTTTAACTCTCCAAATTCAAATATCAATAAATAAATTGAGACTAAAAAAATTTATAAGCATGATTTTAATTCATTATAAAATTACCGGTTTGAGAAATTTTTGAGATAAAAATGAGTACAACAATTATTTTTTTTGGATTAATAAAAGTTTAAGGAGAATTAGCAAATTCTAAAATTAAAGAATAGAGAGAGAAAAAAACCAAATAATTAAGGAAATGGTTTTATGAAAATAATGTCTCGATTATATATTACCTATTAGAATTATTATTTGTGTAAAATAAAGTTTTCACGGATGGTGGACATAAGTTAAACAAAATAGCTAACGGAATAACAGATTCCGCAACTCACATTGTTGTGACTTATTATTAATTCATTGTTAAAACAATTTGAGTATAAGAACTTGTGTTAATGATTCTTGTTGTATAAGTTTACAATATGCAATTAAATTAAAAAAAAAGGATAAAATGATCTTTTTTTCAGTTGATTTTGTTCCAGTGTTGAGCCAAAGTATTGATAATTATTTCAAAATAATAAAAATAGATAAAAAAATTATTCATTTTTACTAATGAACCGCATGAAATTAGATCAACTAAATAACTCTTTATATTAGATAACATTTTAAAATTTTGAGTTATACTACTTATGGCTTCATATAATAGATAAAATTTTACACAACATGATCCAAGAAATTATTGTGCAAATAAATAAGTAAATCTTATTAAAGTTGAATTAATTTTGAATTAATCTTGACCAATAATATTAGGGATTATAATAGCAAAGTATGCCTAACGAATATGAACATGAGAAGAGTTCTTCCACGATTTATAATTCATATCGGTCAGGTTAAGTACGAAAGGCAAAATAATACCTAGCCAAAAGAATTTATAAAAAAACAGGGAAAAAGCTCAAATATGCCATTAAACTATCAGAAATGACTCATTTATGCCATTCGTTAAAAGTTGGGCTCATTCATGCCATCGCCATTATAAAATTGGTCCATCCATGCCATTACTTTTTAACGGTGGTTTTCTGAAAAACTGCTTTGCCACGTGGCCTCTTATTAGAGGTCCACATCATTTTTAAAATAATTTTTTAATTTTTTTTGTTTGATCCATTAAGAAGAATTCACCCACACTCAGCCTATCACCTTAACCCACTTTAATATTACTCTTAATTTTGACCCTAGATTTAAACATATATATAATCATTTAGTCTTCGAACATAAAATTTACACACTTGAATACTACGTTTAAAATAATATAGGTTAGAATAATTAATAATTTAAAATGATAAATGAATAAATTGTGATTAAAAATTAATTTATTTTGACTCTCGAAATCCGAACATCATCACATAATTTAGGACGAAGAGAATACCACATAAATGAAGGACCACAACTTTTAATTAGGAAGAATACCTAAAAATTCCTTCTAAATTTGGATTATAAGTTTTATAATTGAATTATTGGTTGTCTTATTTCGTGAATTTGGCTATTTGGTAGCCTTTATACTCTTTAACGTGGACGAGACGTAGAGCATAACTTTTTTTCTGCGTGGGTGGATTCTTTAATATACACATTAAAGATCCATTAATATACACATAAATAGTGTCTGCGTGAGTAGGTACCAAACAACACTAAAAAATATGTGGACTGAAAACACCATACGTATCTGGATGGTGGTCTTTTATTTATTTTATATTTTTTTAAACTCTAACACGCTTAAAAATAAATTATGCTCTACATCTCGTCCACGTAAAAGAGTATAAAGGCTACCAAATAGCCAAGTCCACAAAATAATTAAGACTAACAATAATTCAATTATACAACTTATAATCCAAATTTAGAAGGAATTTTTAGGTATTCTTCCTAATTAAAAGTTGTGGTCCTTCATGTATGTGGTATTCTCTTCGTCCTAAATTATGTGATGATGTTCGAATTTCGAGTCAAAACAAATTATTTTTTAATCACAATTTATTCGTCTGCCATTTTAAATTATTAATTATTCTAACCTATATTATTTTAAATGTAGTATTCAAGTGTGTAATTTATGTTCGAAAACTACATAATTATATATATGTTTAAATCTAGAGTCAAAATTAAGAGTAATATTAAAGTGAGTTAAGGTGATAGGTTGGGTGTGGGTGAATTCTTCTAAATGGATCAAAACTTAATTTTTTTTTTTTTTTAAATTTTAAAAATGATGTGGACCTCTAATAAGAGGCCACGTGGCAAAGCAGTTTTTTTTGAAAACTACCGTTAAAAAGTAATGGCATTGATGGATCGATTTTATAACGGCGATGACATGAATGAACTCAACTTTTAACGGATGACATAAATGAGCTATTTCTGATAGTTCAGTGGCATATTTGAGCCTTTTCTCTAAAAAAAAATAAAATAAAGTATAAAAAATATATTACAAGTATTGTAACTTGGTCCAACCCAAATTTAAGACTTGAAAATACCACTTTGTAGCCTTCAACACAGGAACAATTTTTCTAACAATAATCTATATCTATATCTATAATTTATAATATAATATAATATATTTAAAAATGTGAAAACCCGTAAAAATGTGATTTGAATATTTTGCCCTCCATTAAAAGACTCTGCAAGAGACAAAATTATATTTTCACTTATTTAATTATTATTTATTTTTATAATATTTAAAATTAAGGAGTCCTAAAATATTTTGGTAAGAGAGTAATATATTTTAAAAATTGAAAAGTTCTAAATTATTTGGTAAGAAAAAATATATGGTAATAAATATTAGGAGAATTAATATTTAAGGAGTTCTAAACTTTATGGTAAGAAAAAAGAACTATTTTCTCAAATTAAAAATTCAAACCAAATAATATTCTTTTTACAAGATTTTTCTATTCAACGTTAAAAACTAAATTTACAATTGAATACTATCCAATACTCATCATATTATAAGAAGAGAAATAATCATTCCATCGATTAATGAACACTTGCTATTGTAGTTTTAAAAAAATATACCAAAATCACATAAATTTGTTATTTTTATATTTAAAACGTGATATACAAGTGTAAAACACGTACACTTAACTAGTTATGTTAAGGGTTACAACTACAGATTTAACTTTCTGTAGTTTATATAAATTAGCAAGATTGAAAGAAAAAATTGCAATAACCGCTTGCCAAAGTGCGAATTGAGAAGCATGAAGCAATATTTAATATTAAAGTCACACTCGGATCATATCCTATATTGTTAAATAGAGAAAAATGGAATATGTAGCATAACACTACCTCTCATTCCATTTTCTCAAATTCCTCTTTGAAATCAAAAATAGAAAATTAAACATAGGATATAAGAATGGTAAGCCAAACCAAAGATTCCTAAACAACCAATAACTTACAACCAATCTGAACTTTCTGGTTTTGCCCACAAGCATGGTAGAGTAATAGAGTTCGATGAAACTTTCATACCTTTCCACGAGGTTGATAAAAGGACTGAGACAATACCTCCCCGTCTTAGATTTTCCCGTCGAATATTTTCTCTTTTTAGATGAAGCCAGTTCAACATCAGTCTTATTTTTAATCTTACTAAAAGTCAGTAGTTCTGAAGCAAGACTAATAACCCATTTGACTAAGCTTATGTTTCTCCAAAAATGCTTATTTTTTCTCAAAACAACTTATTTTAAAAAATTGAGGTGTTTGATCAAGATTTTGGAAGAAAATAAGTGTTTCTGAGGAGTAGCAAACGTTGTTTTTCATAATCTAAAAAAAACAATTTCTCTCCAAAAATACTTTTTTTAAAAAAGCACAATTGAAAAAATATACTTTTAAAAGCTTGGTCAAACACTAATTGTTGTTTAGAAGTATTTCTTTTTAATTTATTGATAAACACAAACTTCTGCTCACCGAAAAAACCTTTTTGAAAATCACTTTTTGTCACGATTCGACTTCTTCAGTCATGATGGCGCTTATCCCACCAATAGCCAAGCTAAGCCATATCTCAAAATGATATGTAATGGGCTAACGGGCAGAAACAAAAAAAAAACAATATGAATTATAAAGCGAAAATATGAGGAGAACATATATAATATATTAAAAACGAGAGAAGGAAGAGGACCAAAATATACAAATGAATTCCTTTCAAGACCTGGTAAGGTCGTTACTAGAGCCACCACTAAAAGATACCCAGAGTACTAGACAAAATCCAAAATATACATAATATATAAAAGAAGTCTAGAGTACAAAAGACTAAATTGAAATATATGGAGGAGGATCAGCCTCAAAAAACACAACAAGCTCACCCTACTCTAAATCAGTACCGGAAAAGAGGAATCACGTCAACCTCCGCTGCTAGTATTTGGATCTGCATCAGGAAAAAAAATGCAGAAGTGTAGTATGAGTACCAAAGCAACGGGTACTCAGTAGGCATCATCGACCGATTGATCTTAATACAGAAAAAGTATAACTAAAATGCGATGGTATAGTCTAAGTCAATAGTAAATAAGGATGGGCAGGCAAACAACTATCGAGCTACACAAATGCGACAAAGGAATAAGTAAAAACAATAGAGAAATATAAATAACACAGTAATAAGAAGGACAATCAAACATAACCTAGCTGGGCTCGATAAGCCTGCCAAACACACTGAAGAAGACAATTAACCCAACCGTGCCCCCATAAGTCGATGGGACACACAAGATTTAATCTAAGAAAATAAATATAGATAATCCATAACTGAGCCAACCCCACGAGACTATAGTGGCCATCCAGATGTGCACCAGACTTGAACTTACATCAATGGATAATAACGGGAGGCCAAACACCGAGCTCAAACCTAAAATAGTGAAATAATAATAAGAGGCCACATATATGATATACAACGAAACTCATAAACAGATGTCAGACTCAAACCCGAACTTATAGTAACCACAACTCCTAGAACAACAGTAATCAGTACCACAACTCTCATATAATATCATAGCCAGATGTCGTACTCGAATCGAAACTCATAGTCACCATACTCAGCTATAAAACCAAAATTCAAACCCTACCGTAATCAATGTCAAAATGGTGCCAAAATTCACAATAAATAACATAAATAGAATATATGGTGGTCCTGAACCGTAACTGAAATGTATTTAAATAAACATTCACATAACTTAGTTAAAAGGAAGAAATTCAAGGTTTCACAGCTTAATACCACGCCCTAAGATCATAAATACTACATCATACTAAAGATAATGGGACCGAAATTTACTAAAACGGAGTCTTAAATGGATAGTAAGACATCAAATATTTCAAATAGTACCCGAGCTACAACTACCTGTCCAAAACTAGTGTAATAACAGACTAATACCATACATAAGCTCAATCTAAAGATAGGATAAGCCTGACCTATATGGATGACAAAATTAAAATATCTCTCCGAGAAGACTCTGAATAGTATCCAACCTGAACCCGAGCTTCAATGACTTGATGTATATACTTTGCCAGAGAAAAATTACAAGAACTCAAAATATAAATGTGTACAACTCTTATTTCGTAGCTATATGCATATTCAATTGTGGTAAATATTAAAACAATAGTCATATATGTGAAAATAGATTAAATTGTTAGTTGCTATATAATGATAACAATAACAAGTGTCATTAAATATATTAAAATGCTGCCATATTGGATTCTAATATATAATGGACTCTCCCTCCACTTCCGTGAAAGTGGAGGTGTCACCTTATCAATATTAATTACCCTATTATATATATATATATATATATATATATATATATATATATATATATATATATATATATATATATATATATTCGGGTATTGTATAGGTTCGTGGTAAAATAAATATAATATTTTGAATATACCATAATTAATAGAAAATTATTTCTAACAAAATCCGTGTTATATAATAATATTTTAACACATTTAGATTCACCATCTCCACTTAAAATATTAATAAGTTATAAAACTATTTATAAAGTAATATAGATATATTATAACTAAAGAATTTTATACACATCAAAAACATTTTAGAAATGTAATAAATTATATTTCTACCAAATGCTAATTTAGATTAAATATACCATAATATATTTGGTATCACTAAAATTCTCAAATGAACCGCCTGAAAATCGAACTGTCAGTCCTAGCAAGTCATAAATAACTTGCGCTAGTTATAGAAATACTCTAGATACCGAAAATACATGAAAATGAAAAAAATAAATGAGGAGTACCTGAAGGCTCGAATAGGTAGGGGCAGACACGTATCTCACGCTCGATCTCCCAGGTAGCCTCCTCAGATGGACGGTGAAGCCACTGAACCTTAACTACTGAATGTCCCTGGAGCGTAACCGTTTGACATCTCTGGCCAAAATGGACACTGACTCCTCTACTAATGCCAACCTCTCGTCTAATTGAATTGATTCCCATCAAAGTACGTGCAACTTATGTGGAATATATTGCCGCAACATAAAAGCATGAAGAACAGGATAGATGGCTGAAAAGGCAGGAGGCATTGCCAACACATATGCTACTTCCCGAGCTTTCTGTAGGATTTCAAAGGGTCCAATATATCTGGGGCTGAGCTTGCCCCTCCTTTAAAACCTGATCATGACCTTTATGAGTGATACTTGTAGAAAATTTTTATCACCAACTCTTAACCTCAATGGATGACATCTGTAGATACCTAATTCTGTCCCCCCCCGAAGACCCAAGTTTTCTATTTTACCCTCGTCTTACCATGTGTACTACCCCATATAATAACCTCCGTACAAAAGGACAAAATAACCAACTCTAAGAAAATTGATAACAAATTTTATCCATTCCAACAACCATACCCATCACCTACCTCACCCAACCCCCTACCCCACGTCACCCTACCCCCCCTCTCTTTTCTTGTCAACAAAGAAAAGACACAAAAAATATATATACACACTCCCATACACAAATGAAGGGTAGGAAAAAAGAGGAGGGTAATAGGAATCCAAAAAAATCTGCACTTTCTCTCTCTAAACTCTATTCTCTCTCTCCCTCTCTCTAAAATTTGAACTTCCACCACCGCGTCGCCGCCGACCGGAGCTCCGGCCACCATAATACCACCCTCTTTCCCTTCTCTATACCATCTCTCTCTCCCTAAAACTAAAAAAAAAAATAGAAAAATCCGACTAACGCCATCTCCGACCAGATCCGCCTCCGTTCGCCGTCCGAAACAACCACTCGTCGCCATTCGGCCGAACACGGTCAGAGCCGACCAGTTCCCGCGGCCCGTCGTTACCTTCACCGTCGCATCTCCAGCCGCGGCGCGTCGGCCAGATCCGACTGGCTGGCCGCCTCTCCACCCGAACGAGTCACCGTCCGTCGACTCAGTCACCATACCGGTTGACGCCAGATGTCGGCCGCGGCCAGATCCGCGGCTGTGACTGTCTCCGTCACCAGATCCGACCAGCTCAATCTATTTGGCTTTTGGGATTCTTGTTGTCTCTTGTTGATTTTGGTTTTGTCTGTCTCATGTTTCGACGTCGATAGTGATTTTCGAGTCGCTTTTATCATATCTCGTCGTCATTCTCGGTTGTGTTTCGTATATTAAGGTTTTATTCGCGGGTTTTGGAGCTGTCCGGTTATTATTATAATACCGAGTTGGTTGTTCGTCGTGAGGTTCTCCGATCGAGTTTTGGTCTTCGGATTTCTTTATTATCGACAAAAGCAAGTGTCAGTGAGGTCCATTTCTTTAGCCCGCTCTCTTTTGTTTATTTTGTTATATTGAATTGGTTGTGATTATGCTTGTTGTGATTATGTTTTGTTGCACTTTGTTGATATTGATTGTCATGATCATGATGTTTGGTGTGTCGATTTTGGTGGTTTGAAAATTGAAGTTGATCATGTTTTAATGGATTGATAAGGGGATTTAGGGAAGCAATAGAGGAATTGATAAAAGTTGAATGTAGATTAACGTTGGTTTGTTGTCTTTGTTCTATTCGGTATAAGGAAATGTGATGGAATTATGTCTTTAGTCGAGAACGCATAGGCAAACGTAGGCCGGGTAGGCAAATTTAGGAATAACAATTTGTTGGAGTGTTTTGAATATGTGCTTGAATGATACTTTTACTTTATTGTACGAAAAGTTTAAATTGTACTCATTTGGCCGGAGAATGTCCCGAAGGATTTGTATTGATTTATCCGGGGAATGACCCGAAGTACCTTGTACCCGGAGGACGTCCGCGATGAAGCCCCGAGGCATCGGGTAAAGCATTAGTTTAGGATTAACGTAGGTTTATTTGCAGTTCTTTTCTATTTTTGGGTTGTAATAATTGAACTGGATTTACATTTTGGTTTGTTTCGTTTTGTTTGTTTGACTGTTTTTGCATGCTTTATTTTTTGTGGTTTATACACTTCATAATGTCAAAAATAGTCGATACACTCCGTCAAGCGACCGTGGTCGAACCACGGGATCGAGGGGTGCCTAACACCTTCCCCTCGGTCAACAGAATTCCTTAGCCGGAATCTCTGTGCGCAAACCGGTTTAAGAGTCAATTGGTTTCGAAAAAGAGATTTTTCAAAGGTGACTTGGCACACCGGACTATGCCAAGTGGCGACTCTGAATAAAAATGCAAATAATCCTTTTTTGAAACAAACTTTCATTTCTTGTCACTAAACATAATAAAACCCTTTCAAACTTTAAAAATATTCCAATGTTTTTGGAGTACGCGTGCAAAAAGGGGTGTGACATCTTCTTGCGACTCTGCTGGGGATAAGTATGAGAATTCGAGCTTATTTTTGAGTCGTATCGGCTTTGTTTGGCATTACAAGCGTATATGCATTGTTTGTGATTATTGTTGTTGTTATTTTCACTTTTGTGTGTTTTTCGTGCTCTTTGTTTATAGTATTTACCCTATTTGTTACCGCTTTTATATCTGTCATCATGAGTCCACCCCCCGGCCTTCTTTCTGCAACAAGTCCGTAGTACACGTGTTGTACACGACCTCTAGTTGAGTTACCCTTATTCTAGGGGGGGAGCCGTCGGTGTTATGGAGTGGGTGGAAAGCAAAGCAGCCACTATCGACCATACGCTCCCCCGAACAGCCTTGTTAGTAAACCACAACGTAGGTCAGCCTTTAGGTCATGCTTATGTGCATCATGCGGAGACCTAGCGGGACCCACATGGCCCTTTGTAGGAGACTCCCCTTTAAAGCATTCCTACGTGCTAATTGTTGCATTTTTTAGGGTAAAGTGGTTATTTGACGGACTGATGTTTGAAAAAAAAAAAGGAAGTTTTGTTTTCTTTTTTTACTAAAAAAAATACCAAAAAGTTTTTTCTATATAATTGGTGGTGTCAGTCTTGGTTAAAGCGTCTAGTTGAAAAAAAAAAAGTTTTATTCGTTTGTTTTTTATTGTGTCTCTTAAGTTAGGGTCAATTTATTAGTTAATCGTTAATTGCCCAATCTGGACGAACTACGCACCCCTGATTCTCCTCTTTCGGGATGTGAGATACGTAGGCAGCCTATTGTTGGTTCGGGGATCTTATTTACAAAATTCAAAAAAAAAATGATTTTCTTCACTCTTCATTTAGAGTAGGTGTTTCATACATATCTTGAAAAGAAAAAAAAAGAAGAAAAAAAAAAGAAAAGAAAAGAAGAGTTTCCTCAATAGTCGTAGGTTCATTTTTGGTTGATCTTATTTCAAAAATTCAAAAAGATTTTCTTCACTCTTCATTTAGAGTAGGTGTTTCATGTACATCTTTAAAAGAAAACAACAACAAAAAGTATTTTCCTTTAACAGGTTCAGGTTTCATTTTTCGCATGAAATTCAAAATAAAAAAAAATCCAAAAATATTTTTTCGGTAATCATAGATTTGATTTTTGTACAGAAATCTGAAAATTCAAAAGATTTTCTTCACTCTTCATTTAGAGTAGGTGTTTCATATACATCTCTTAAAGAAAATTACAAAAAGATTTTTCTCTAATAGTTTTAAGTTTCATTTTCATATGAAATTCAAAATCAAAAAAACCAAAAGATTTTTCTTTGTTAATCATAGTTTTCATTTTGTAAGAGGATGTTATGTTTAAAAAAAAAAAAATGCAAAAAAAAGATGTTCGTCAGTTCTTTTTGACAATTTGTTATTTTCTTTTCTTCTTAAAGTTTAAAAAAAAAAACAAAAAAACAAAGAGTTCAATTGGTCATTTTGGCACGACTTCACGAACTACGCACACCTGATTCTCCCTTTTCAGGGGTGAGATACGTAGGCGCCCTTCTTGGGGTTCGGTGATCTTTTCAAAATAAAAAAAAATAAAAAAAAATAGAGACGTTTTGAAAAACTGTTGAATTCTAACCATTTGCTATCTCTTGTGAGTTAGTTTAAGGTGGTTGGTTTGTGGCATTTTGGCTGGTCCTCCATATTGCTCCAAGTCACAGATGAAGTTATGGCCAACAAGGATACCGAGTTAGTTGTCACTAATCAGATAGGGAGTTCGGGGAATGAGAATGTAGGAGATAATGAAGAGATTTGGAAATTGAGTCGGCAAATAATAGAAATGCATCGAGCTTGAGCTAATGGGTTGCCGCCTCCTCCGGTTCCCACTGATAATATGGAATATCTGTCTAGCTTGCCTCCCGTTTCACATGCACAATTTCCCATTTTGTTGATATGCCACAACATGCATCAGGATCGACTCCGGGGCAACAATATCCAACCACTTCCAATATTCATTTCCTCACTCCTCAATACAAAATTACCACATGCTCGTCTCCGCCTGCTATTCATGATTTTGCAGCCCCACTTCCGTCTGAAGCTCCTACTTTTAATGTTAATCCAACGGTTGCGATTCCTCACTCTACAAGCAACCCTGTATTGAATATTTTTAGTGATCAACATTACGCTCCCGAGCCCACATTTAAGTCGACGGGTCCGTACGTTTTTCCTCAACCGTCTGAATTTCCTCCTGTCACTGAGAAACCTGTTATGACAGAAGAACAAGAGGAAATAGCCAGAAAATTGAGAAGTTTGGAACTAACTATGAAAAACTTGCAAGGACTTGGGGGGTACAAAAGTGTCTCATATAAAGATTTGTGCATGTTTCCAAGTGTACATCTTCCTCTTGGTTTTAAAATGCCGAAGTTTGAGAAGTATGATGGACATGGTGATCCTATAGCACATTTGAGACGCTATTGCAACCAGCTAAGAGGCACTGGAGGGAAGGAAGAGTTTCTCATGGCATATTTTGGTGAGAGTCTTTCAAGTCTAGCTTCAGAATGGTTTGTTGACCAAGAAATCGACAAGTGGAATAGCTGGGATGACCTGGCTAATGAATTCGTGCAACAATTTCAATACAATATGGAGTTGATTCCTGACGAGAAATCCTTAATTAATATGAATAAAAAGAGTACTGAAACTTTCAGAGAGTACACGATTAGATGGCGTGAACAAGCTGCTAGGGTGAAACCGCCAATGAAAGAAAGTAAGATAGTGGAGACGTTTATTCAAGTGCAGGATGAAACATATTATCAGCACTTGTTACCTGCATTAGGCAAGCCATTTGTTGAGGTCCTCAAAATGGGGGAGATGATAGAGGATGGAATTAAGACTGGTCGCATTGTGAGTTTTGCAACATTAAAAGCAACTACTCAAGAAATTCATAAAGGTTTGGGAAGTATGGGAGGAAAGAAGAATGTGGAAGATACATCTGCCATTGCAGTTGGACAACAAGCATGGGCAAGAGGACCACACCATCGTTACCCACGGGCTCAAACCCAAGTTTATACCCAAGCTCCACAGAATATTTACCAAAATCCATTATATCCCATTCCCCCACCTCCATATCAAGTGTATAATGTGCAACCTTATGTTCAACCTCCATCTTACCCACACTGGCCTGCGCGAACTCTGCTGAGTCATCCTCCAACTCCACATACATACCGAAACCCTTCTAGGCCTGGTTTTCAATTTAAGCCAAATAATGAAATGAGACAGAAGTCGAGAGATAACTTCACACCCATTGGAGAGTCGTATGCAAGTTTATTCCATCGATTGGTACAGCAGGACATGATCACTCCTCTCCTTGGGTATACTCCTGACCCACATTCAAGAAGTTTTGATCCTAATGTACGATGTTCCTATCATTTTGATGTTCAGGGTCACAGTATTGAAGATTGTCGTGCTTTGAAAAGAGAAATTGAAAAGATGATTCAAGATAAATCAATCATGGTGCAGAACATTGACAGTAAGAAAAGGTCTAGTCATGCTGATATGCAAACCAGTGGCTAAGATGTCAGGCTGAGCTATTGAGAAGTCACCCCTCTCCCTACTAGGAAGAGGCTTAGTAGCTTGTTTTGTTTTATTTTCTGTTCTCCGAATTATTTCAGGGTTGTAGTTCGGGATCTGTCTTGTTTTGTCCTTTTGTTGTTTATGTTCAAACCCTTCTATCTTTTGTTTCAACTAAATGAAGTGTCCCATTTTTCTTTGTGTTTTAAATACGTGTTGTTTGTTTGTTTTCTTTACATAGTACATTTTGTGTTAACTCTAGTGATATGACATGCAGTGAAATTTTCAGCCAGATCTTAAAATCCAGTTTAAGCATGAACTTTGAATCAGAGGGTTAAAGTTAGAAAAAAGAGCATATGAGAAAATAGATGGAGTGCTGAGACATTTGGTAAGAGGTTAAGGCGATTATTTTGCGAATCACAAGAATAACTTGGCTATCGATCGAAAGACAGGTCCCAATTAGGTCAAATAGTGGACGTGTGATCCCTATGTCAAGGTTAACAAGAAGATAATCAGCTCCACAAAAGCATGAATCACTCGATGTGAGGGATGCATAACAAAGGTAGAGCTATCTTTGACAAATATATAAAAAGAGGTGAAACACATGTTCGAGGCAAGTTAGTGTTGTAAAACATGTCATAAGTGACATTGGTCGTGTACTTTCACATTGCATGCTATATACTTGCATTCTTAAGGATTGATATGATAAAGACATTTCATTCTGCTATCCAAACATTGTGTCATCCTTTGTTTACCCCATTTGAGCCTCAGTGTTATTTTCTTTCATACCCCTCTTTTGGAATCAAGATAGAGTAAGCAAAGTTCAAAGAATAGTGTCAAGTAAGAAGGTAGAGTCAAAAGTTTTTAAAAAAAAAAGAAGAAGAGAGACAAAAATGTTACCAAAAAAAAAGAGTGTCAAGAAAAATAGAGTTAGAAAAAAAAAGAATCGCAAAGTGAAAGAGCGAATAAAAAAAAAGAGAAAAATCAAATCAAAGCAAAAGGACAAGTTGCCAGAACTACGCATGACCTGATTCTCCTCTCTCGGGGGTGAGATACGTAGGCTGCCCTACTAAGGGCTCGGTCCAACCAAATAATTAATTTAGAATCACTCAGTCAAAAGAAACTGAGGCATGAGTTAATCCTCATTGTTTGAGTCGATTCCAAAAGTTGTAAGTCCTAACCCACTTCAAGTGTCGTTTGGGCCTCATTCCATCCTTTCTTTCTAACCCTATCCAAAAGCCATGTTACAACCAAAGAAAGGACCTTCAGATCAATCTTTGGGAATGTTAAGGCAAAACATGCAAGGGATATGCTGATGTATTTGGGAACTACCTGTCTTCCTCAGCCCAAGGAATCAAGAGAGAAATAAAAATGAGAGTCTTATTGGTGAAAACCCTCATGGGCACCGTAAGGCGATAGTAAGTTGAGAAAAAAAAAGAAAGAAAAAAAAAGAAAGAAAAGAGAGAGTCTTATTGGTGAAAACCCTCACGGGCACTGTGAGACGATTGTGAGTTGACAAAAAATAGAATAAGAGAGTCTCATTAGTAAAAACCCTCACAGACACCATAAGACAAGGGTGAGCTGAGGGAAAGACCCTTCAAAACATCGCTAGCCAAATGAGGCCTGAATGCAATTGGTCTAAGGAAACAACTTAGTTTCAAGGCCATTAACTCAGCAATAATTGGTAGAGAGGTTGGATGGAAAGATCAGGTAGCCTAATCCAAAAGGCATGGCATAATCATTAGAGTTGACTGTCATTTTTAGAAAATTTGTCATTTCTTTGTTTGAAATGGGGACACTCATTGTCTTTTCTTTCTTCTCTTTATTTTATTTTGTGTTCTCGAGTCAGTGGTCCAAATAAAGGTCATTGTCATTTTTCTTGTTTTTGAGTCAAGTCCATATCAAAACAAGTGAGAAAGAATTCAAAACTGGCCACCAACTTCTTCAATTGCACAATGCAAGACAAAGTCAGCATATGAAAGAGACATAATTGTGAACTTATGAAATACCAAGGTTTGAAAGATTTATTTAAGAAGCATGACAAAACAGAGATACTGTGGTTATTTTGGAGTCACTCCTAATGATTTGAGTTTGGGTCAATGACACGACAAAGCAGGGGCAAATGTCAGCAATCTGAAACAAATGAAGGGAATGAACATTAGAGCAAATGCCTGGAAAGCCAAGTGCACCAAACTACCACTAAGTTTTTAACGGACGAATTTTCTTTGTTGAAACAGGGGCAAATTCATTTCACTTGATTCAGCTACCATTGGAAATGCATATCCATGGGATTTTACTTTCTATCCAGGACCCTCCTACAAAATGGGATTTTACTTTCTGTTCAGGACCCTCCTGCAAAATGGGATTTTACTTTCTACCCAGGACCCTCCTATAAAATGGGATTTTACTTTCTGTTCAGGACCCTCCTGGAAAATGGGAATTTACTTTCTGTTCAGGACCCTCCTGGAAAATGGGATTTTATTTTTTTGCTTACGACCCTCCTACAAAATGGGATTTTACTTTCTGTTCAGGACCCTCCTGAAAAATAGAATTTTATTTTCTGTCCAGTGATTTTACTTTCTGTTTAAAGATTTTACATTCTGTTCAGGACCCTCCTGAAAAATGGGACTTTACTTTCTGTTCAAGACCCTCCTGAAAAAATGGGATTTGACTTTCTGTTCAGGACCCTCCTGTAAAATAGGATTTTACTTTCTGTTCAGGACCCTCCTGAAAAATGGGACTTTACTTTCTGTTCAGGACCCTCCTGGAAAATGGGACTTTACTTTCTGTTCAGGACCCTCCTGAAAAATGGGACTTTACTTTCTGTTCAGGACCCTCCTAAAAAATGGGATTTTACTTTCTGTTCAGGACCCTCCTGGAAAATGGGATTTTATTTTTCTACTTAGGACCCTCCTACAAAATGGGATTTTACTTTCTGTTCAGGACCCTCCTGAAAAATGGGATTTTATTTTCTGTCCAGTGATTTTACTTTCTGTTTAAAGATTTTACTTTCTGTTCAGGACCCTCCTGAAAAATGGGACTTTACTTTCTGTTCAGGACCCTCCTGAAAAATGGAATTTTACTTTCTGTTCAGGACCCTCCTGGAAAATGGGACTTCACTTTCTGTTCAGGACCCTTCTGGAAAATGGGACTTTATTTTCTGTTCAGGACCCTCCTGCAAAATGGGATTTTACTTTCTGTTCAGGACCCTCCTGCAAAATGGGATTTTACTTTCTGTTCAGGACCCTCCTGAAAAATATGATTTTACTTTCTGTTCAGGACCCTCCTGAAAAAATGGGACTTTACTTTCTGTTCAGGAACCTCTTGGAAAATGGGACTTTACTTTCTGTTCAGGACCCTCCTGGAAAATGGGACTTTACTTTCTGTTCAGGACCCTCCTGAAAAATGGGATTTTACTTTCTGTTCAGGACCCTCCTAAAAAATGGGATTTTTACTTTCAGTTCAGGACCCTCCTGGAAAATGGGACTTTACTTTATGTTCAGGACCCTCCTGAAAAATGGGATTTTACTTTCTGTTCAGGACCCTCCTGAAAAATGAGACCACACTTTCAAAATGAAATAATGCCTTATGATAATCATGGTGTGGGAAATTCGAGCAACATTTGTAAGGAGACGCACGTCCTTATTTGGTAAATCCAGCAACATTTGTAAGGAGACGCACTTCCTTGTTCGGGTAATCCCAGCAACATTTGTAAGGAGTCGCACTTCCTTATTTGGTAAATCCAGCAACATTTGTAAGGAGACGCACTTCCTTGTTCGGGTAATCCCAGCAACATTTGTAAGGAGACGCACTTTCTTGTTCGGGTAATCCCATCAACATTTGTAAGGAGACGCACTTCCTTATTGGGTAAATCCAGCGACATTTGTAAGGAGACGCACTTCCTTGTTCGGGTAATTCCAGCGACATTTGTAAGGAGACGCACTTCCTTGTTCGGGTAATTCCAGTAACATTTGTTAGGAGACGCACTTCCTGGTTTGGGCAATTCAAGAAACATTTGTAAGGAGACGCACTTCCTTATTTGGGCAATTCAAGAAACATTTGTACGGAGACGCACTTCCTTGTTTGAGTAATTCAAGAGACATTTGTGAGGAGATGCACTTCCTTATTTGAGTAATTCAAGCGGCATTGGTAAGGAGACGCACTTCCTTGTTTTGGTAATTCAAGCAGCATTGGTAAGGAAACACACTTCTTTGTTTTGATAATTCAAGCAACATTGGTATGGAGATGCACTTCCTTGATTGGGTAATTCGAATTTTACTTTTTAGGTGATGCACTTCCTAACGTAAATCTTGATTCCTAGAAGATGCACTTTCTAGTCGACTTATTGCACTTAATTCTTAGGAGACGCACTTCCTTGCTAGTTTTCATTTCTTAGGTGACACACTTTTAACTTAAACTTGTATCTCTAGAAGACGCACTTTCTAGTTAGAATCCCTCACTTTAATTCTTAGGAGATGCACTTCGTAGTCTTGGTTATTTAATTTTACTCTTAAGAGATGCAGTTCTTAGTCAGAGTCTTGTCCATCATTGCAACATGCAAATAGGTATGATGTGATTTTCCCAAAAGTCTTCTGATGATAAACTGGGGCAAAAATTCAATTTCTGTTTTTTGAAATTTTACTTTTCTGGCAAATAAAACCTCTTTATAATGATATTTGTTTGGGATAATTTTCTTTTTTAGTTTTGATGTGGTTTCAGGAGCCCGCCTGAAGAACAGGGTGATGAAATAGCAAGTTAGGAGCCCGCCTGAAGAACAGGGTGATGGAATAATAAGTCAGGAGCCCGCTTGAAGAATAGGGTGATGAAATAGCAAGTCAGGAGCCCGCCTGGAGAATAGGGTGAAGAAACGGAAAAGTCAAGCAACAAATCAAAGTCATTGAAAGCCAAGCAACAAGGTGAAAGAAATTGCAAGTCAGGAGCCCGCCCGGAGAACAGGGTGATGAAAGTCGAGTCAAGAACCAACAGAAGCTGTTTAGCTAGGATTTTTGTAATTTTCTTTATGTTTTAGCTTTTAATTTTTATTTTTGATGTAATAACAGAGCCACGGACCGGAACCTCGATGGAACCTCACTCGACTCTCCAACTCGGTATAGTCCACCGCCTTCCAAAAGTTGAGATACTTGTCACTCGATCCTCTCGTAACTTGGTTGGGTAGGCTGTCCTAATTCAAGACCCTATAGTCCTCCTTTCTTCTGTCTCTCCCTTTGAATAATGGTCGGGACAAAATTCTGTCTCGTTGTCTACTTCTTTGTCTGAAAACACTGCGTGTTTGCATTCAAAGGGGGCATGATGTAGACACCTAATTCTGTCCCTCCCAAAGACCCAAGTTTTCTATTTTACCCTCGTCTTACCATGTGTACTACCCCATATAATAACCTCCGTACAAAAGGACAAAATAACCAACTCTAAGAAAATTGATAACAAATTTTATCCATTCCAACAACCATACCCATCACCTACCTCACCCAACCCCCTACCCCACGTCACCCTACCCCTCCTCTCTTTTCTTGTCAACAAAGAAAAGACTCAAAAAATATATATACACACTCCCATACACAAATGAAGGGTAGGAAAAAAGAGGAGGGTAATAGGAATCCAAAAAAATCTGCACTTTCTCTCTCTAAACTCTATTCTCTCTCTCCCTCTCTCTAAAATTTGAACTTCCACCACCGTGTCGCCGCCGACCGAAGCTTCGGCCACCACAATACCACCCTCTTTCCCTTCTCTATACCATCTCTCTCTCCCTAAAACTAAAAAAAAAAAATAAATAGAAAAATCCGACTAACGCCATCTCCGACCAAATCCGTCGCCGTTCGCCGTCCGAAACAACCACCCGTCGCCATTCAGCCGGACACGGTCAGAGCCGACCAGTTCCCACGGCCCGTCGTTACCTTCACCGTTGTATCTCCGGCCGCGGCGCGTTGGCCAGATCCGACTGGCTGGCCGCCTCTCCACCCGAATGAGTCACCGTCCGTCGACTCAGTCACCATACCGGTTGACGCCAGACGTCGTCCGCCGCCAGATCCGCGGCTGTCACTGTCTCTGTCACCAGATCCAACCAGCTCGATCTATTTGGCTTTTGGGATTCTTGTTGTCTCTTATTGATTTTGGTTTTGTCTGTCTCATGTTTCGACGTCGATAGTGATTTTCGAGTCGCTTTTATCGAATCTCATCGTCATTCTCGGTTGTGTTTCGTATAGTAAGGTTTTATTCGCGGGTTTTGGAGCTGTCCGGTTATTATTTTAATACCGAGTTGGTTGTTCGTCGTGAGGTTCTCCGATCGAGTTTTGGTCTTCGAATTTCTTTATTATCGACAAAAGCAAGTGTCAGTGAGGTCCATTTCTTTAACCCGCTCTCTTTTGTTTATTTTGTTATATTGAATTGGTTGTGATTATGCTTGTTGTGATTGTGTTTTGTTGCACTTTGTTGATATTGATTGACATGATCATGATGTTTGGTGTGTCGATTTTGGTGGTTTGAAAATTGAAGTTGATCATGTTTTTATGGATTGATAAGGGGATTTAGGAAAGCAATGGAGGAATTAATAAAAGTTGAACGTTGATTAACGTTGGTTTGTTGTCTTTGTTCTATTCGGTATAAGGGAATGTGATAGAATTATGTCTTTAGTCGAGAACGCATAGGCAAACGTAGGCCGGGTAGGCAAATTTAGGAATAACAATTTGTTGGAGTGTTTTGAATATGTGCTTGAATGATACTTTTACTTTATTGTACGGAAAGTTTAAATTGTACTCATTTGGCTGGGGAATTCCCCGAAGGATTTGTATTGATTTATCCGGGGAATGCCCCGAAGTACCTTGTACCCGGAGGACATCCGCGATGAAGCCCCGAGGCATCGGGTAAAGCATTAGTTTAGGATTAGCGTAGGTTTATTTGCAGTTCTTTTCTATTTTTGGGTTGTAATAATTGGACTGGATTTACATTTCGGTTTGTTTCATTTTGTTTGTTTGATTGTTTTTGCATGCTTTATTTTTTGTGGTTTGTACACTTCATAATGCCAAAAATAATCGATACACTCCGTCAAGCGACCGTGGTCGAACCACGGGATCGAGGGGTGCCTAACACCTTTCCCTCGGTCAACAAAATTCCTTAGCCGAAATCTCTGTGCGCAAACCGGTTTAAGAGTCAATTGGTTTCGAAAAAGGGATTTTTCAAAGGTGACTTGGCACACCGGACTATGCCAAGTGGCGACTTTGAATAAAAATGCAAATAATCCTTTTTTGAAACAAACTTTCATTTCTTGTCACTAAACATAATAAAACCCTTTCGAACTTTAAAAATATTCCAATGTTTTTGGAGTACGCGTGCAAAAAGGGGTGTGACAACATCTATGTCATAATCACTCTTTTGCCTCCTCTGAGCAGCTCGTAGCCTGTCTTGAATCACCCGAAATTGATCTAATAACTCATGATGCAAATCTGTGACACCAGGCCTAACCTCAAAAGTCTCGAACCAACCAACAAGAGATCGACATTGCCTACCATATGACACCTTAAATGGAGTCATCTGAATGATGAAATGTAAGCTATTATTATTATACTCACACTCTTCCAATGGTAGAAACTGGTACCACTAACACCTAAAATCCAACATACAAGCACAAAGTATGTCCTCCAAGGCCTAGATAGTCCGCTCTGTCTGCCCATCAGGATTGGGTAAAATGCGGAGCTAAGGTTAACCTGGGTACCTAACTCCTTCTTAATATCCTCCAAAAGCTAGAAGTGAACTGAGAGCCTTGGTCTGAAATGATAAACACAGGTACCCTATGTAAGCAAACTACGTCATGAATATAAACACGGGCTAACCTCTTGGCACTGTAGGAAACTCCAACGGGGATAAAATAAGTAGACTTGGTCAATAGATCCACGATAACCCAAATACTATTAAAACCATAGGAAGTACGAGGAAATTTACCCACAAAATCCATCATAACTCGCTCTTATTTTCACTCGAGAATGGGTAGCCGCTGAAACAATCCACTAGGTCTTTGATGTTCGGCCTTTACTTGTTAACAACGAAGGCATCGAGCTATAAACCCTGCTATATCTCTCTGCATATGACTCCACCAGTAGTGATGCCTCAAATCTCTATACATCTTCACTGTCCCAGGATGAATAGAGTACCTGGAGCTATGATCCTCAGAAAGAATCAATTAAATAAAATGTCCAACCATTGAAACAAAAATACGACCATCAAATGTTAGAACACCCTCAGAATTTAAGGTAGCCCTCCTGGACTCCCCTCTCAACACCTATCCTCGAATACTACGAAGCCTACTATCCTCAATTTGGCGACATCAAATCTGCTCCCACAAGGTATATCTAGCCTGAACACTAGCAATAATCCTCATGGGGTCATAAATATCCAAACAAACCATCAAGTTAGATAAGGACTGGATGTCCAAAGCCAAGACTGATGAGAAAGTAAAATAAAGGCTAAGATGCTCATACTCATTGTCTTCTGACTCAAGGTGTCCGTTACTATATTCACCTTGTCCGAATGGTATACAAAAGATATATCATAGTCCTTCAGTAGCTGAACCCATCTATGTTGCCTCAAATTAAGCTCTTTCTGGGTTATAATATACTGAAGATGTGATGATCAATAAAGATCTCACAGAGATCCACATACAAATAATGTCTCTAAAACCTAAATGTAAACACTATCGATGCCAACTCTACGACATGAGTGGGGTATTTTAAGTCATGCACATTCACCAGCCTTTATGCAAATGTAATAACATAGCCTTGCTGCATTAGAACATACCCCAAACCAATACCAGTGCATTACAGTAGACAATAAAACCCTCAGCCTCAACTAGAAGAGTCAGAAAAGTGGCTAAAGTAAGCAAATTATTGAACTTCAGAAAGCTTACCTCATAACTCACAGAACACTGAGATAGAACCTCGTTTCTAGTCAATCTAGTCATAGGGGTTACAATGGAAGAGAAACCTTGACAAGTCACCAGTAGTAACCTACCAACTCAACGAAACTGTGAACCTTAGTAGGAGATGTAGGCTTAGCCCAACTACGAATAGCCTCAATCTTTACTGGGTCCACCATAATACCCTCCTTGGATACTACATGCTCCAATAAAGCTACAAAATTAAGCCAAAACTCGCATATTGAGATCTTGTCATAAAGCAGATGATCTCTCAAAGTATGGAGCACAGTCCTCAAATGTTGTTGCTGCTCCTTCCTACTCCTCGAATATACTAGAATGTCATCAATAAACACTATCACAAAGAAGTCCAAATACGGCCTGAACACATGGTTTATCAAATCCATAAAAGTTGTTAGGGCATTAGTTAACCTAAAAGACATCACTAGAACTCATAATGACCATAATGAGTCCTGAATGCTATCTTAGGGTTGTCTGCAGCCCTAACTCTCAACTGATGGTATCCAGACCTCAAATATATATTAAAAAACACTATTACACCCCAAAGCTGGTCACATAAATCATCGATACAAGGCATATGATATTTATTCTTCACAATCACCTTATTCAACTCTATGTAGTCGATACGCATACGCATAGAGCCATCCTTTTCATCATAAATATAACTGGAGCACCTCAAGAAGATACACTCAGTCTGATAAAACCCTTACCTAGATGATCGTAAAACTAATTATTTTGCTCCTTTAGCTCAGTAGGAGTCATACGATATGGATCCATAGAAATAGGTTGAGTATCTGGTTCAAGGTCAATAATAAACTCCATATCACGCTCAGAAGGAAGGCCAGTTAGGTCGGTCAAAAGCATATCAGGAAAATTTCAGACAGTAGAAATGGAGTCAAGCAATAGACTCTCAGCACTAACATCCTGGACATAGCAAGAAATAATTTAAAACCATTCAATATCAGTATCCTAGACCAAATATAAGAAATAATCCCTATTGGTGCGCGACTAATTAGACCTTCCACACAATCAGGGTATGTCGAACATGGCAAAGGCTACGATCTTAGTAAAACAATCTAAAACTATATGGAAGGAGCTAGAATAATATCAAAATCTACCATATCTAGCATAATAAGATCAACCCAAGTATCAAACTCCCAAAAAATCACGAAACAAGATCTATACACCTGATTCAGTACTAATGAACCATCCGCCAGGGTAGCTACACTGAATGGCAAAAAATAAAGACTCCAAACATAAGCCCAACAATGATGTAAAGTAAGTTTAAACATATAAAAATATGTAACGGAGATCAAAGAAAGCAGAAACTGGCTGACGACATATGAAAATATACCTATCATCACAACATCCGAAGCCTCAGCATATGGTCTATCTAGTATAATATAAAAATGACCCCATTCACTACTAAACTAGGTGTCGACCACCAATTGTACCTTCTTGTGAACTACCTCTAGAACCTTGGGGACCACTCCTATAACCTTGTGCACTACCCCTAGCTGACAACAGTATTGATCTGATTGGTTGTGCAGTCTGAACTTAAGGCTCAATGATTCTACGTTGGGGACACTCACGAGCAAAGTGAACAATAACCCTGTAGTCATAACATGCCACGGCCTCCCTGCTCTGTCTAAAAGGTTCGACGGATTTATATTTACTACTAAAGTAGGTTCCTGTCCGACCACCTATTGTACCTTTATGCAGACCACCTCTAGAACCTTGGGGACCACCCTCACCAACTTGTGAACTACCCCTAGCTGACGATGGTATTGATCTGATCAGTTGCACAGTCTAAACTGAAGGCTCAATCTTTCATGTTGGGGACACTCATGAGCAAAGTGAACAATAACCCCATAGTCATAACATGCCATAGGCACCCTGCTTTGTCAGGAAGGTTCGACGAATCTGAAATGACCACCCCAATTTGATGATTCTGGCTGAGCACCCCTCTAAGGCTGACTGCTACACTAACCACTAGAACCACTATAACTGAGCTAACCTCTGTCTGATATTTAAAGTAATGCCTGAACTGGCCTACTAGGTTAATCCTGATGCTGATAAGGCTGCTGTTGGGGGAACCTACTCTGAAACCCTTGGACTCTGAATTATGAACTGCCATGGATCTCATTATAACTACCATGATAACAGAGTTTCTTATCACTACACCCTTGGGTCACATGATACATCTCCTTTATACAATAAATATGCTCAGCAATATTCGAAAAAAACTTCCCTAAAGTCACCAAACTTTATTTAGCCCTATGAAGCCATCACGACTTGAACCAGGGCCTGGCTGTGACGGGTATCTCAAGTTCAATGAGGAATGAAGACCACCCCCTTTGGCTATTTAAATAAAACATAACATATTAGCAGCGGATGAATTCCGAACATATAACAAGATAGGCTGAGTTTCGAACATATAACAAGATAGACAACTCAACTAAATCAGAAAGAAAATCTAAGAATTTCAACAGCCATCCTAATCCACAAAACATCTAAATACCAAAATACAACCTCTGTAGGGAAATTCCCTCGACCATAGCCAAAATAATTCAATAGAAGTAGCCCATAACTAACTGTAGAGACTGTCTGAGAAAGCCGTATCTTTAGGACTTTGAACTTCATTGTTTTTATTACCATGAAAGTAAGGTAAAGTGAACATAAGGGGTGCATGATATGAATCTACATGGTTTCCTTAAAGAAACTTGCTATAGCATGATCTTGAGACATGAAATAAGGGAAATTGTTCTTAAAACATCTTATAGCCTCTTGCACATAAGTGTGGTACACAACACGCCCATGTACTAGACTATACTTGATACAACTTTCAGACTTCATAGGACACTGTTGAACCTTAGGCTCTGATACCAAGTTTGTAATGTCTTGATTTTCTGAACCGAAATGCTACATGGTGCTCATGACCCCAAAGGACCACAAGCTAACCCATGACTGATGTCTGTACCTGTAAACTGCATAATATCTCATAAAATATGCGGAAACATAAACTATAAGTCCATATGGTTCAATACTGATACAGATTTGAAAAATATGGTATAACAATGCCAAAAATGATCATAAATACTGAAGTTTGAACATCTAATCTGACATCTAGTCCAAAAGCCTCTAACTAAACTGAATAAGAAGTTGATGGGATATGTCCCCAACTAACTCCAACTACTGGAATAAAGTGAAAACTAAAATAGAGTTGAAATCATCAAGTCCTCGAAGGATGAGGACTCACGTCTAACTCTGACTGCTAATCCTAGAATCTACTACTGATTTGGAGCTCATGCCTCTAAACCTATGGTGTAACATAAGAGAAAGCACTATAGCGTAAATGCGTCAGTACGTCTGAATATACTGAGTATACAAGTAAGGTAGGCTAAATGCAAAGGGCTATATGCATGGACAATATTGACTGATATGAACGTGAGAGTACATACATGCATACGTAACTATAACTGAACTCGTGGAGATACTGACTACTGAGTCTGAATACTGACAATATGAGTGTACTGATAATGAGATTGTGAAAGACTGAGTTTATTGATATTGATATGTAAATCACTAATAAGTGATGGATCTGATACTATATTACTGAATACTGGGAGACTGATACCATATTACTGATAAAGGAATGATTGTTTCTAACAGTTCAAATTATGAAGAACTGGTCTAATTGACTGTATCTGACAATCCTAAAGTTGAGTACTGATAGCATGAGTTCTGATAACTTTTGTGATTGATAGCATAAATGACTATATCTCAGAGTCCATAAATCTGAAGGAAACTATCTGAGTTCCAATCTATTTCTGAGTTGACTGTATCTGACAACCCTGATATATTGAAATCTGAAGAACTATCTGAGTTCTTTACTAAGACTGGGAAGCTATAGCTGACAGTCCTGAAATCTGTAAATGAAACTGTGAGAAGTAGTTATCTAACAGACATGCCCCAAATATGTTATAATAGCTAAGCTGGGATCCAATCTCTGCCCCGACTGGAGGGGTATCAATAACGTGCCACTAGTAAGTACAACTGTGAGAACCCTATACTGGAAAGTACTCAATGAGAACGATGGGAACCCTAAACTGATGGGTTATTCCACCTCATCAACCTTAATCTGACGATTTAAGATATCTCAACCTACGCTGGCTACATAGTTCAGGAACACAAGGATGACTGCTAAGAATCACACCCTGAACTAGCGGGTGAGTTCCAATCCTTAGGTTCACTCGGTGCTAACTTGTACTCCCATTTGAAGGACACTGAACTGAATAACTAAGCTGAACTGAATAATTGAACTAAACTGATTAGCTGAACTAAAACTAATTAACTGGACTGATATTAGTGGTATTGTTTAGCAGAGCTAAACTAAGTTTACTGGATTCCAATGACTGGCGGAATGTACTGAGTTCTGAGAATTGGTTGAGAGTATTGAAGTTACTGAGATTGACTGTGAATGCTGAGGTTGCTGAAGTTACTGAGCACTGAGATTACTGAGATTACTGGACTACTAAGATTACTGAGATTTTTGAGTTTTCCTGAATCACATGACTGACTGAATTCTATAGATCATGGCTTGAATGAGAGTATTGTGAAAACATGACATGGATCTAGTCACACAGCTATATTTTCTGGGTACAAGTACCCCCAGGACTCGATGGAAGAAAACTGACACAACTTGAATTTCTTGAGTACACAACCATCAATAACAATCCATAATACATGAGTGGGGGATTTCATGAAGTACATGGTCATCATAATATCTATCATGAATAGGAATACTTATAATCAAGTCATAAATCTCATATTCTAATATCATGGGCATTCCGACAACATATACTATTCATAGGAAAGGCATGGAAACCATTCAAGCATAAGGGAACAGCAACATATAACATTTAGCTCATATTGTAATGATTTGGGGATATTATACTTCATGTATTTATTCAACATCTCAAACATGGTGGGGAAAGCATAGATATATTTTGTGTACATAATTTATATCTCCATTATCATACATGCTTTAAACCACAACAATAACAACACATAATTTGCATGGAAATTCATATTGGAGTGTATGACTAACATGAACTTGTTATTTAGATATCATGAAATCATGTAAATATGAAGTTCTAACATACTAGGCATTTTATCGAATACCTTGCATGCATTCTTTAAGGCACAGGTGGATTTCATACTTGCATTCTATCAATCCATATAAAGATCGTGCTTTTCAACTAACAACATAAATTTCATGAGATATACAGTCACGATACTATTATATAGCAAAAAAACAAGCATCAACATGGGTATGATCATATCACCATAATCAACCAAGCTTTTGTATTTTAAAGACTAATTCTTGAACTCCACGGACGAAAGAATCTGTGGATGAACACTACGCATACCTTGGAAGAGAGGTTCTTGATGATTGACGAAGGAATTTCCTTGAAATTTGATCTTCAAGCTTGATTGTGCAACCCTAGTTGTTTTTATCCTATTGGTTCTCTTGGATGATGAGCTTTGAGATGTTAATAGGGTTGTAATGTGTTTAGAAGCTATATATTTCGTAGGGATAAGTTTAGGGACGTGTAAGGAGTGTTACAAGACTTAATTACCCTCGAAATAACTCAAAACGGAGTGTTTTTGGCATTGGAACTGACTTAGGTGGCGCCTAACCAATCACCTAAGTTTGGTTGGGTGGTGTCTAACCAATCGCCTATCCTTACTGTCTCTCACAAAAATGGGCATAACTTTTTGGTCGGGTATTGGATTAAGGCGAAATTGGTATCGTTGGAAAGCTAATTCAATTATCCATAATTTGGTGGGTATAAATATGTAGAAACACCACATTAAAATTGAGTTATACTCGTTCAAATATGACCCTTGCAAAATCGAACACTAAAACTTGATGGATTCAAAATCTCTTAGCTTGTATTACCTTAAGTGACTCATATGAACATGCTTAATGTATCATAAGCTATCTTATTTCTAGGATACTCATTGTAAGTCATGCACTAAAATGCTACTCACAAGATAGGAGGTTTCATACGTAGGAAAAATGGTTCATCTCCTAGCTTAGAAACATACGGGGTATTATAGTGTATGACATGATTCAGAAACATTATGTAACTTAGATACTAAAATACTAATGACTGAGTAATTGATAGCTATATGCTATGTTCGGGTAATCCTGAAAGCAAACTAAGTTTCTGATCTAGATGAACTAGGACTGGGATTTAGATTGTAGCTAAGATGGTAATTGAGACTAAACATTGATTTCTGATAACTGAGGTTTAGACTGGTGCTAAAGTATTTGATTCTGGGACTGAATGTTGATTACTGAAATTGAACACTGAAACCGTAGCTGAGCTATGATAATTACTTATGGACAACTGACATATGTCAGGGATATATCAAATTTGACACTTAACTGAGGCCTGAGGAATAGAATACCAAAATCACGGATTTATCAAGGGCTTTAAGCTGAGGGTGTACATGACACTACTGAGTTTGGATGCTCACTATAAGTGAAACGTGAGTCATATGGGCTAAGCATACTGTAAAGCTTGACATAAGTACATGAGTGATGAGCTGCATGACTTGAGTCTAGAATTTATGTGTTTCATGGGACATGATTCGAGACACTAAGTGAACCAAAATTCCTATACTAGGAACTTGGAACACGCACTATTATGTGAGAAGCATATGGGTATAAGTTGTATTCGTATAATTGAGACGGGTAGCATACATAAATATCATGATGACTATAGTATAAAACTTTACACTAAGATAGGAACGGGTCAGGAATCGTCTTCCCTTACTGATTATCTGCACTTACTAGAACTATAACTAGAATCTGAAGGCTTGACTTTCTGACCCCCAAAGTTTAACTACTATCCAAGGTTTCAAAATAAAAGAAACTCATGAATCTGAAGAAGCATGAACATGTAAATAAGAGACCTGTAACATATCAGGGGCTGTATCAGGAGAACTTTCCTTATTTGGTCAGGACTAAAGTGCATAAAGTCTATTTGGGCGTTGCCCACTGATAGAGCTGGAATTGGTACCCTTCTATTTTGGGCGATTGGAATGAGTTGAAGAAAGACCATGCTGACTTTAAGGATCGGGTTTAGGACAGTCTTGGACCTTGTGACCTGGCTCGCCATATTCGAAACACACATTACTATCGACTCTACACACACCCTTATAATGCTTACCACACTTTTTGCAAAGTGGATGAGTAAAAACCCTGCTCTCACTACCCTGGGCCTTGGATCATGATGCCCCATCCCTACGATTATTTCTGAACTTTGGTACTAGTGCACTAAATGAAGAGTGAACTGGGTCTGAAAATTTCTGACACAACTGAAAAGGATTGCCACCCTGACTGAGCAAAACTATAACTACCTGTTCTGGCCCTCTTATTTTCTCTCTTCTTCTTAAGTTTCTGCTTCTCAAGCTGCTAATTATGGGCCATAAGCCTAGATATATCCATCTCCATAATCAACATCGTAGTTCAGCACTCCTTAACCACTCTACCTAATATCCCAACACAAACTTATTCATTTTGGATCTACTATCTACTGCTACATGGTGGCATAACTGGCTAACTGAGTAAACTTGAGGGAATACTCTTTTATGCTCATGCTACCTTGTCTAAGGTTTATAAACTCTAACACTTTGTCTTCTTTCTGCTCTAGGGGAAAGAATCTATCTAAGAAGGATGTAGCAAACTCTTTCCATTCTATGGGCTCTGCATCTGCACCCCTGTCTACCTTCCAGTGTTTAAACCATGTATGGGCTACATCTTGTAGCTGATAAGCAGCTAACTCTGCACTCTCACTGGAAGTCACTCCTATGATGTCTATGACTTTATGAACTTGATTGAAGAACTCCTGTGGATCCTCTTCGGACTTAGAACCTCAGGATAAAGGAGGATTCATTCGGGTGAAGTCCTGAATCCTGGCTGCAGTAGAATTTGCCACTGGGTTGGCTAGAATAGCAACTGGACATTCATTCTAAGCTACGATAGAACTCGCTAGAGTAGTAAATGTAGTCCTGAATTCTGCATAAGAGACATGCTCATCCAGAGAATCTGGCTGGACGAGCTATGGTGCTGACTGATTTTTGGTTCTCCTTTCGTTAGTCCTTTTAGGAGACATGTTCTGTAAATGAAAGGAAAAAGTGGATTAAACTAATATTTTAACTTTGAGCCTATGCTCAATGGAATGACATGAATACTGAAAGAAGGGAAACTGTTCCTAAAACATCTCATATCCTCCTGCACATAAGTATGGTGCACAACGCACCCATATATAAGACTCTACTAGATGCGGCTTTTCAGATTCCTAGGATACTGTTGAACCTTAGGCTCTGATATCAAGTTTGTAACACCTTGAATATGGTACCTAAAATGCTACACGGTGCCTATGACTCCGAAGGACCACAAGTCAACTCATGACTAATATCTGTAATTGAGCACTGAATAATATACTGAAATTATGCGGAATACATAAAATTTGTAAAGCCATAAAGTTTAAAACTGAATAAACATCTGATAAAACAATGTCTGTTGTGGGGTATAACAATACCCAAAACTGAGATAAACTGTCTAAAATATGCTATAGTCTGAAAGCCTCTAAACTAAACTGAATAAGGAGTTGAAGGAACATGTCTTCAGCTAACTCCATCTACTGATAATAAAGTGAGATAATAAATAATAATAAAGTAATCATATCATCCTCGAATGATGAGGACTCACTGCAAATCTACTGCTGCTAGAATCTAAAATACTATTGATACTCTGAAGTGTGTGCTTCTGAACCTATGGCATAAAGTAGAACACCATAGCGCAAATGCGTCAGTACGTTAGAATGTACTAGTATACAAGTGAGGTAGGCAGAATGCAAAGGGTTCATATGCATGAACAATACTAACTTACTGAATAATATGAACGTGAGCATATATGCCTGAATATGTAACTGTAGCTGAATCATGATAATGCTGACTCATGAATTTTGATAATGTGGATTTACTGATATCTGAGTACTGATACTGTGATATGGAATGACTGAGTCTACTGAATACTGAAGAACTAATGTCATATTCACTAGGAATGCAATAGGATCCAAGTATCCCTTTTGAGTCATTGGGATGACTTTTGACATCAATTTTCAACTTAGAATTACTAGAAGCTCCGAAGACTCTACTTGAATTATTGGAATGACTTTGTACATCAAATTTTAAGTTAGTATCCTTCACTCTCACTTTCTTGACTTCTTCATTTATTATTGAAGATTCCTTAATTGTCATAGGAGTTAATACATGCTTTTGTTCCATCGAATATACAACAACAAAATTTTTCATCTCTCCATCAAACCAAAATTTCTTGCAATTGAACGAAGGAGCTCCTAAACATACCGAACAAGTAGACAAAGGGTAGACATCACACCAAATACCCCCTTGATAGCTTCCATGATATACAATAATTTTCACCTCTTTATAGCTAGGTGTTCGAGTCACCCTTGCTTTATGACATGGTGTTCGAGTCACCCTGATATATGACTGGGTGTTTGAGTTACCCTTGATGAATATGAACATATTATTATTCTCTAGTTCGTACGGCTAACACACATTGGGGCCCTTTTTAGTAGGGGGTTGATCCAATATAGCCTGTGGGTGCCTCTTTTATGTAAAATGAGTTGCAAAATATAGAAAATCAAGTTATAATCAAGAAATTGAGGGAAAATAGAGAAGAAAGAAAGAAACAATCCCACTATTGAAGCAAATTAGAGATGAACAAATGTAGATTTGTAATTCTCTAATTGAACAAACAATTCCATGATTGAATTCAAGGGAGAAGATAATTGAACTCATACATGAATATTCTTACCAAAATATATTCAAGGGAGATTAAATGTAGAGACAAAGGGTTAAACCCACAAACTCACCAAAGAATCTTCAATCTAAAAATATTGTCTAACCTAAAATAGGCTCATCATATTTTATTTATACCTCTAGGGTAATCTAAGATATTAAAAGATATAAATGTCCTTGATTAAATGTGCATCATATTATGACTAAAAAGGACCCTAAAATATCATGTTAATCTCCTATTGTGTTGATTCTTAGCTTTCATACTCTCTTGAAATAGTCCACGCTTTTGATGTCAAGTTGAAATTCATCCATGCAATTAGCACTTTCCAAACTTGCATCATTCTCCCCTTATTGAAAAGAATTCGACCTTGAATTCAAACCTTGCAAATCATAGAGGGGAGTTAGTACCCAAGCCAAAAAATAATCTTTCAAGTAAGTTACAGACTACTCCCAAAAATACACACTTTTGTGATAGAGCCAAGAGTCATGAAGTTCCCTAAAAATCAACTTTCCAAACATAATATCAAGAACTTTACTCAGAAACATATCACATTCATAAAAAAGGTTAAGGAAACTAATAATTTTGTGCATTAGTACTTTCAAGTTAAAACTAATTCCTTCAACAAATTGGACCAAATAGTTCCTTAACTCAAAATTTAATTGTACTCCTCTAACCACATGATTAAAAGAACTAATAATATCATCTACAAACTTTAAATACAAGTATGTATTTTTGAAATCAAACACAAACATCAATTTCAGAACTTTCTTGTATTTCTCACTTAGTAAGTCACATCATGAATCAAATAGCAATATTAAAGAATTCTCACTAATCACAACAAAGTTGCTAATTTGACGGTCAAAGGCATAGAAATTTACCTTCATGGCTTTAGAAAGTCCAAAAATGAGCGCTAGTCATTCAAACAAATCATTCTTGAATTTAGAAGGTAAAGATACCTCAAATTTTTTTGTAGACCAAGAAGATGCTCCAAAGTATCTTACCTCATTGTAGATCCTCTCTTGATGATATTTTACATATAGATCAACAAGGTTAGAAAACTCATCAAAGGAAGAATTGTCACATTTATGCCCATAGATATTTGGCAATGCTTCAAATAGATCATATTTACATTTTCTTCTAGAAGCATTTAAAAATTCATCCCAAATTATATCTTCAAAGGCAAGATTAGATTAATTAAATAAATTAACACAAAAACTAGCATTTATCATTTTACTACTCCAATCACTTGTGTCTCCCCCATTCTGTAAAAGATTTTCTTTAATTTTAGATAATTTTTCAACACAAGAAGTACTTTCAACAAATAATTTGAGAGTTAGATTGCTAACATCCAAACAATTAGCAACCTTAAGCAAGCCACAAGAATCATTTTCACAAGTCATGCACTTTTTAAATTTTGAATCATCATTTTCATCAAGTGCATATGAGACAACAAGGAATGAATCATTCAATTGAATTTCATCAATAGTATTCACTCTTTCAAACTCAATTTTAAAATTATGATCATTGTGAATTACACAATCAAGATTAGAAAAACTCAAAGAATGACTCATATTATCAACACAAAAATTACTTTTCAAATTTTCTTGCATATTTTCACCAAATAAAGGATTGTCAAAAATTTTAAAAAATTGATATTATTTAGGCTCAAAAGGGATATTATGACACATTGTATACTCCATTTCAAGTGTACTACCACAAAGAATATTCATGTCCTTACAAGATAAAGAATTGTTGTGATCAAACTCACTTACAAAGAAACATTCATCATTGATGATAGGCGAATTTACACGCCTATATCAATATATTTTGCCCATATTTTAGCCTAGTTTTGAGAACAAATTATATATTTCATGAACTTTTAGTCCTTTTTCCTGTAAATGAGCTAACGAACATGATTAGGAAAGTTTCAGGTATAAATGATGCAAAATACAGCATTTTATGGCTTACTTGACGCAAAAGAAAGCTCACAAAGGAAGGGAAGGAAGTCTACACGCCTAAGGACCAAAACTGCTGCATGGAAAATCTGTCCCGGGCTAAAACAGCATTTCTGAAGACTTTGGGGACTTACAGATACAAAGCTGGATTTTGACAATGATACATTAACCTAGTACAATTGGGTTATGTATTTCATTAGTTTATTTGGATTAGGAGAATGTTACATTAACCTAGTACAAATAGGTTAAGTATTTCCTTAGTTTAGTAGGATTTGGTTATTTATTTCATTAGCATAGTAGGAGTAGGATAGGAGTATTATAAATACCCTATCATGCTAGAGATTTTTAATTAACTCCTCCCTTAGTGGAGAGATACATTCAACAATTAATCTTCTTCCATCCCTCTCTTCTTCCACCACAACAATTCTAATCTACTCTTCTAATCTTTCCATTAATTCTATTCTTAAATTCCACAACAAGAGAATCGTTACTTGCTAAGGAATCACGCCACACGCCTATCACCTAATCCACACTCCATTACTCAACAATAACAATGCAAATCGTGATCTCCTTCGCACTCATGGGTAACTAAACTTCTCTGTTGGGGTTATGGAAGCCGAATGAGATACTATCTATTGCTGTGAGTTTGTGAGTTCGAGACACGTATATTGCTTATATCATTATTCTCTTCATCTTAATGCAAATTCTTGTGGCTGCAGACGCATAGAATAACGTCAGTCTAACATTTAACTTGTTCGAGAGAAAGGTTATTTATCTGGAAAAGAGATAATGTCAAGGTAGTAGGACACCCTTTCCTATTAAAAAGCTAGTGCCGTAACTGGACTAACCTCTTGGAGAATTCGTAGTTAGACACGCTTTAAGCTCGAGAGAGTTAAAGTGAAATAGTCCTTGTTCAGGTCGAGAGACGCTTGGATTTACCATCGACTACAATTCTCTATAAGCAATTGCATGTCAAGACTCTACACACTCATAGCCAATAGAGACGTATACCTCAGAAGGTGGACATAACCCCAACGCTTCAATTCTCATTGTTTACAACTTACGTAACAATCTTTCTCTTTTTACTTTGCTATTTTCAGCTTTTACTTTATTTTTTTGGTTACACATTACAATCCCCCATCATTACGAGACTTGCACCAAAAGTTTAGTAATTTTACTTACTTGTTGGCCAAGCTATTCCCTGTGGGATCGACACCCAACCCAGGTTGGGTTCTATATTTGCTAACGACCGCTTTACACTCCCACGAGAGCTATAGATTAAGCGTTATCAATCATCAATCACATTTTTAGTGTTCATAGTAGCTAAAGAAGAAATATATTCATATTCATTGCAAGAATTCAATGAAACACCATGTTTTTTCATATTTGACATAACACTACCTTGAAACATTTTAAGCTCACAATCAATAACCATTTTAGCTCCATCATTATATTCAACTAGTGTATGGCCATCATCCATTTGTCTATTGACACAAAGTAAAGAATCATCCACCTCACCAAAAGATGGCCCAACATTCACACTTGAGTCACTTTAAAGTTTATTTGAAGTAACTAAAGAGTTATAATTAGTCTTTTTACCTTGATGAATACTTGAAGAACTTCTTAACCTTGATTTTCTAAAATTAAGCTCACTTGCTCACTTGAAGTAGCTCCAATTTGACTTGCTTCTTTTAATTCTTGATTTTTTTCCATGTTGAGTCATCCTTTTGTGTTCTTCTTTAAGAAGATCTACAAAAGAAGTGGAAGCACTAGAAAAACAAGAATTCAAAGGGTGAGAGTTAGAATAAGAAAACCTCTCACTCACACTCTTATTTTTCTATTATCCTATTTTCTTTTCTCACACTTGCTTCACTTTTCTTGTTTTCTTCTTGCGACAATTCACTTTCATTTTTTAACTCTTTTTTATTTTGTTCTTGTAGCTACTCAGTCACTTTATTCCAAATATCCTTTCTTTTTCTCTCTTTTGAATTGTCACTATTCACTTCCTCACTCCTCCTTTTATTTTCTCGCTCGCTCATTTCACTAGGAATGCAATAGGCTCCAAGTATCCCTTTTGAGTCATTGGGATGACTTTTGACATCAATTTTCAACTTAGAATTACTAGAAGCTCCGAAGACTCTACTTGAATTATTGGAATGACTTTGTACATCAAATTTTAAGTTAGTATCCTTCACTCTCACTTTCTTGACTTCTTCATTTATTATTGAAGATTCCTTAATGGCCATAGGAGTTAATACATGCTTTCGTTCCGTCGAATATACAACAACAAACTTTTTCATCTCTCCATCAAACCAAAATTTCTTGCAATTGAACGAAGGAGCTCCTAAACATACCAAACAAGTAGACAAAGGGTAGACATCACACCAAATACCCCCTTGATAGCTTCCATGATATACAATAATTTTCACCTCTTTGTCAACAAACCTTCCACCAAATTTATATGGTGAACTTTTTGTATGACAAGGTATATCCAACCACTCAACCAAAGATAGATCAATGAAGTTAGTATAACACAATATGTTTACACCTAAGGTGCAATCAAATGGGCAACCACTCTTATATCCCTCCATAATGACTTCAAATTTAGTCAAATCTTCATTAAGCTCATGCTCTTTTTTTCTTCTATAAGCACCACTATAATCATGAAAAACTTTACCATAACTCTTACTAGAAGTAGAATTATAAGATGAAGTTCTCCTTTCTCTATTGACATCCATACTCCGTTGTAACTCCTTGAACTTATATAAGACATAATTAGGACAAAAAAGTTGTTAGTAAAATAATGGACCTCACAAGTCACTCCCTCACGTGTATAGCTCAAATGATGACACTCAATTTTTTTCGCTCGTGTATACACCCAAGGTCGTAGGCTTTTAGGACCACACTCAAATGATCTCACCACTAAAGCCTTTTACCACTGAAGGGTATTCCTTAGTCTCTTCACGGTTATACAATCTCAAATAATCTCAAAGTAAGCTTTCAAGTATTGATTCGGGGTAGATTTTATGTCAATAACAAAGAAATATAAACCACACTAATGGGACAAGGAATGAATTAAACACACAATGAAACTAAAAAGAAAAAAGTATGAAAGAAATTGATACGAAATGAAATACGAACACAAGAACAATGATATGACACAAGTAGAACTAATAATCAATGTAATCTAACTAAAGAAATTGACATACAATATGATTTACCCATAAATCAAACAACTCAAATTTTAGAGTTTGGGAGAAAGATCACCCAACACAAACTCAAAACACCATATTCATCAAATATATCAACACCCAACTCAAATCAAGTTTACCCAATCAATATGGGACATTTTTAAGCATCACCCAATAGTTTTCGAAGTAAGGAATCAACTCAAACTTTAAAATTTTACTAAAATTTGTACAAGGAAAAATGCCCAATTTTTGAACCCAAAATTGACCCCAAATTCATCCTTAGATCCCAAAATTAGAATCTAATATAGTTTACCCATGACAAAAACAACTTAGATCCAAAAGATGAGGCAAAAATTCACACAAAATAGTTCCAAAACTCAAATTTTTGCACTTTAAATGGTGCAGATTTTTTTATGCGAAAATCGGAGAAAATGGGCAAAATCAACTCTAAATCACCTTCAAATGCTCTCAACTTTGATATTCAAGTATTTTGAACTATTTTCAACAAAATTCAATAATATCTGCTTAGACAGTTTATCAATTTTTTTGGATCCGATTTTATTTTTTTGAGATTTTCAAAAAATGCAAACCAACAATTAGGAATTGTAGGAATAACTTTTTAGCCTTGCTCCGATACCAATTGATGTAAAACAAATTTCAAAATAAAGAGAATCAAGATATAATTAAAAAATTGAGGGGAGATAGAGAAGAAAGAAAGAAACAATCCCACAATTGAAGTAAATTAGAGATGACCAAATGTAGATTTGTAATTCTCTAATTGAACAAGCAATTACATGAATAAATTCAAGGGAGAAGAGAATTGAACCCATACATGAATATTCTTACCAAAAGTTATTCAAGAGAGATCTAATGTAGAGGCAAATGGTTAAACCCACAAACACACCAAAGAATCTTCAATCTAAAACTATTATCTAACCTAAAATATGCTCATCATATTCTATTTATACCTCTAGGGTAAGCTAAGATATGAAAAGACATAAATGTCCTTAATTAAATGTTCATCATATTATGACTAAAAAGGACCCTAAAATATCACGTTAATCTTCTATTGTGCTGATTCTTGGCTTTCATACTCTCTTGTAACACTCCACGCTTTTGATGTCAAGTTGAAATCCATCCATGTAATTAGCACTTTCCAAACTTGCATCACTTTTTAGTCCAGTGCCTTAGGGTGATGTGACTAATGTTAAGTTTTTCTAGTTGATTTATTTACTTACTCAGTTGGTGGCCTCTCAGTTATGCCAGTCCGAGTATGTTGTTTCTGTCACTCCTTCTTCTGAGGCCACAAGGGTTGGCTAGTTCATAAGGTTGAATCATTTTACTTTTACTGGTTCTAACGATGAAGAGGGCCCTTAAGGGTTCATAGATGAGATGGAAAAGATTTTTTGAGTGATGCATTATTTTGACTCAGAGGGTGTAGAGTTTGCCGTATATAAGTTGAAGGATGTGGTATATCAGTGGTATAAGGAGTTGGAGAAGTCGAGGGGTGAGGATGCTAAGCCAAGGACTTTTTGAGTGCCTTTCTTGATTGCTTCTTTCCTTAGATATTTAGGAAAGTAAAGCCCGAGGAGTTAGTGAATTTGAAGCAAGGCAGAATGACTGTGAAGGGGTATTTCTTGAAATTTCATCAGTTGTCACGCTATGCTCCAGAGTTTGTATCATCTATGAGGTCAAGAATGAGGAAGTTTGATTTGGGTTTATCTCGGGACTTGGTGTTAGAGTGAAAGGATGCCTAGTTAAACAAGGACATGGATATCTCTAGGCATGTAGTATACATGCAGCAAGTTGAAGAGGAAAAGAAGAAACAAGCCAAAATAGTGGAAAGGCATAGTAAGAAATTCATATATTTTGAGCAGGGTGAATACTAGTAGAATAGTGGTAGAGATGGCAGGTAGTGGTCTAAGAAGAAGTGGGGAAATTCTTGTCCATATTCTACGGCTAATGCTCCATATCCTAAGTCATCAGGTGATCATCACTCCTAGGCTGATAATGGGCTTAGGGCACAAGGTTTCTAGTCTCAAGCCAGCGGGGCTCAGTCAGCCTCGTCCTATCATCCATGTCATTTTTATGGGTAGATTCATCATAGTCAGTATAAGGAGGGAGAATCGGTGTTTTAGTTGTGGTCAGCTTGGTCACATGCAGTAGGAGTGCCCTTCAATGATTACTTCTGGGGATAACAAGGTTTTGGTTGCCACTTCATCAGCTCTTGCACCAAAGGGTGCTACTTCTAGCTCCAGTACTGAGGCTTCTCCTGATGTTGTCACTAGCACATTACAACTCTTCTCTCATGACGTGTATTACTTACTTGATTTGGGGTCTACTTGATAACACTCAATCTACAGCTCTCGTAGGAGTGTAAAGCGGTCGTTAGCAAATATAGAACCCAACCTGGGTTAGGTGTCGATCCCACAGGGAATAGCTTGGCCAACAAGTAAGCAAAATTACTAAACTTTTGGTGCAAGTCTCGTAAGAAGGGGGGATTGTAATGTGTAACCAAAATAATAAAGTAAAAACTGAAAATAGCAAAGTAAAAAGAGAGAGATTGTTACGTTGGTTGTAAACAATGAGAATTGAAGCGTTGGGGTTATGTCCACCTTCTGAGGTATACATCTCTATTGGCTATGAGTGTGTAGAATTCTGACATGCAATTGCTTATAGAGAATTGTAGTCGATGATAAATCCAAGCGTCTCTCGACCTAAACAAGGACTATTTCACTTTAACTCTCTCGAGCTTAAAGCATGTCTAATGGTACGAATTCTCCAAGAGGTTAGTCCAGTTACGGCACTAGCTTTTTAATAGGAAAGGGTGTCCTACTACCTTGACATTATCTCTTTTCCAGACAAATAACCTTTCTCTCGAACAAGTTAAATGTTAGACTGGCATATTCTTGCGTTTGCAACCACAAAGAATGTGGATTAAGATGAAGAGAATAATGATATAAGCAATATACGTGTCTCGAACTCACAAACTCACAGCAATAGATAGTATCTCATTTGGCTTCCATAACCCCAACAGAGAAGTTTAGTTACCCATGAATGCGAAGGAGATCACGATTGACATTGTTATTATATCACGATATTGAGTAATGGCGTGTAGATCAAGTGATAGGCGTGTGGCGTGTTTCCTTGGCTTGGTAACGATTCTCTTGTTGTGGAATTTAAGAATAGAAGAAGAATAGAATTAATGGAAAGATTAGAAGAGTTGTAATTGAGAAGTAGAATGTGTCTCTCCACTAAGGGAGGACTTAATTAAAAATCTCTAGCATGATAGGGTATTTATAATACCCATATCCTAATCCTACTAAGCTAATGAAATATCTAACCAAATCCTACTAAACAAATGAAATACTTAACCCAATTGTACTAGGTTAATGTAACATTATCCAAATCCAAATAAACTAATGAAATACTTAACCCAATTGTACTAGGTTAATGTATCATTGTCAAAATCCAGCTTTGTGTCTGTAAGTCCCCAAAGTCTTCAGAAATGTTGTTTTAGCCCGAGACAGATTTTCCATGCAGCAGTTTTGGTCCTTAGGCGTGTAAACTCCCTTTCCTTCCTTCGTGAGCTTTCTTTTGCGTCAAGTAAGCCATAAAATGCTGAATTTTGCATCATTTATACCTGAAACTTTTCTATTCATGTTCGTTAGCTCATTTATAGGAAAAGGGACTAAAAGTGCATGAAATATATAGTTGGTTCTCAAAACTAGGCTAAAATATAGGCAAAATATATTGATATAGGCGTGTAAATTCGCCTATCATCAACACCCCACACTTAGAGCTTTGTTCGTCCTCGAACAACATATCATGTCCTTCTAAACATCAACTTAGGGTTTTTACAACAACAACACAAAACATTTATCAAGACAAGAACAACAATTATCAACAAAGAGTAGCTTTCCGATTATAAGTAGAAACAATTTAACCTCTAGCATAGATTCGTGATGGTGATCAACTCGCATGCAAACGTTAAGGTGCATAGAATCATATACAACTATCCAAAACTCATCAACCATGTGTGTCTCACCATATATTACTCATAATCACTCACAAGTATAGCATATTTTTCAAACATGGGTATCAAAATATCCTTGCTCTCGCTCTCACAAAGAATTCATATGTAGCAACTGATGACCATAGGCTTGCCCTTAGTGTAATACTCCACTAAATGTCAGAATGCTAAGCTTAGGATCAAGTAGGTCTTTTGATGGTTGTAATTTAGGCTAAGGGACGGGTAGGACTATTTTGGCCAAGAATAGTGACTTGGTTCCTAAGCGCTTTAATACATCACTTTGTATCATTGACACTTTTTTTCTTTCAACCTTTCTTCTTTCTTTTATTCTACCACCCTTGTTCTCCTCTTTTGTTTTTCAATTTTAAGAACAACTCACTTTTCAGCTTTCTTTTCCTTTTTCTTTTCACAACATACCTCTTATGATAGCACTTTCTTTTTCATAACACATTCAAGCACCATTACAATTTAAAGCATCATACTCACCCAATTTCCTCTTATGTTGTCACATGACTTTTTTTATTTAAAGAACTTAGGAATTTGGATCAAATTACGGTCTTGAAAGAAATTGGATTAGGCTTACATACAAGGTTGTCAAAGAAATAGGCTAAAGGCTCAAAAGGGTTTAACTAGGATGATGTCCATGGGTAGGTAAAACTGAAGGTAAACAAATATAGGTTGCCAAAGAAATGCCTAAATCATATCCTAACTTACACTCCTTATTTTCGCTTTGCATACATACCAGGCAAGTTCTAGCATCAGCCACATATATAGAAGATACTATTAATCTCACACACACAAGGCACATGGTCGACTTGATTGAAAGTAATATAGACTCTCGACCCAACAAGTAAAGGAATTGAACCACACAATATCACATAATGAGTCACAACTAGAGCCTAAACGTCTCAATAGTCACAATTGTAGCACATACTCTTGTTATAATCTCATGCTACCTATCAAAATAATTTCATGCGAAGCTAAAAAAAATTTTAACTACTAAAAAAAACAAAATGAAACAAAAATGAAACAAAAGCAAACAAACATAGATGCGAATAGAGAAGTATAGCAGCAATACCACCACCCCACACTTAGTCGGGACATTGTCCTCAGTGGAAAATAAATACGAGGAACCTGGTCAGTCGGACTCCTCCTCTATGTCTGGGGTCCTACCCCTTTCATCGGAATCATAATCAGAGTCGTCATCCTCAGAAGTTCCTCATAAGTATCTCACTTAATTCCAAGTGTGAGTTGAGGTGTTTGCAGCGAGAAGGGTTCTCCTTGCTCCTTGCGGCCTTTTTTCTTGCCCTTTTGGAAAGTGGTAGCCTTCTCCTTGCCTTGTCTCTCTTTAGGTGCCATTGTACCTGAGACTTGAAATAGTGTTAATGGTAGCACAATCTCAATGGATACAATCTATACATAAGCAGTAGGGGTACCACCCCACACTTAGTTTTGTTAACACAAATCAGTGAAGCGAAAGTGGTTGATTACTCAGATTTCGTCGACATACGTTTTAGGATTGTATTCCGACAAGAAAATCAGCAATGCATCACTTACTTGCAGCCATTGGACTACTTTCATGGTAGATATAGCAACACTACTACATAGGGATTACCACATGGAATAGTTATTCTTATAATCACTCACAACCTCTTATGTCGGTAGGCACTATAAGTCTTATCCCGATGGCCGGGATAGTCTAACATGTAAGTATCCAAACAACAATCTTAAGCACTATGCATAGCCATAGTAATTCCGCAAAGAGTATAACAATGCTATTAAAACCAATTTCAAGTCAGAAACAAGTCAAGATTTTCCTACGTACATGTTCACTCACATGATTTTGTATCAACAATCCAAACACATGAACATCACCAACAATCTTTGAAGATGTAGCAATTCATAATAGACATAGCAACATAGTACTTACGAGAAATAAATGAAGAATAAGAGAGTACTTACTTGCATGAAGCTTGTGGAGATGGTTTTGTGAATTGGAAGAGCAAAAGAAGAAAATTTTGAGAGGATTTGGATGTATATGCGGCGCCCTTAGGTCAATTTTTAGTGTGGTTGTGTTGTAAAACTAAGTCCCCTTTATATAGGAAGATAATAGGTCGGGTTTTGACCCATTTACAATCGGTTTTGGAGACAAAAATACCACATATGCGGCGCATAATGCTCGGCATATCAATGACATATGCGGCGCATTGTCTATAGCATAATGGGAAATATGCGCCGCATAGTCTATGGCATTTGTAGACATATGCGCCTCATAGTCTATGGCATATGAGATACTGAGACCAAATGCCATAGCATAGGCGGCGCATAGTCAAACGCATACCTAGGAATAGGCAGCGCATAGTGTATAGCACACTAGATTCCGAGACCTTAGGCTATAGGATAGATTGTGCATCGTTCGTGGCCTGGTTTTACCAAGGCCTAGCCTTCCTCGAAGCCTATTTTGGTGTGAGAAATACTCAATCCATATCCTTGTGCATCACCGTTCCTAACTTACCAACTTTACCATACAATGCGTCCAAATCGTCAATTGAAATCAATCTCCTTGTTGAATACTTCTTGCACCTATATTTTCTCAAAACAACTGAAAATGATTAGTACGATGGGTTGCCTCCCACCAAGCGCCTTAGTTTTGGTCGTGGCACGACTCTTATTTTTGGATTTTTCATTTATCAAAAACAAAACAAGTATAAAAACGATAAAACGATAAAACGATGAAATGATAAAACAATAAAACGATGGGTTGCCTCCCATCTAGCGCCTTATTTATTGTCGTGGTTCGACATAGTTACCTCGAGTACTCAGACTTCGTCGAGGTAAGTGATGGATCTTTTTCTGAAAGGATTTAGACGACAATGAGGCTTACCTGTGGGCATGCGATCTTCTTCAAGATGGCTCTTACATTTTCCCGGAGAATCTCCAATTATATCATCAATAGTCCAACCCATAGCTCTCTTGTATCTCTTCAGAGCAGAGATGAGAGCTTCTACGTGTTGTTCACTTAAATCATCTATACTTTCCGGAAGTATATTTCTACTTTCCAAGAACACATACCTTAGATAATCGGGAAGCTCTTGCGATTCTAGCATTGGTGGCTCGTCAAAGGGAGTCTTCGCTTTTGGTTGATTCTTGAGATCACAATCTGGTTGCTTAGGAGTATAAGGCTCTATTTCTGTTAGAGCACTCATAAGTTCTTCATAACCTTCATTATCTTCATGCTCAACTTTTAGTGGCACAACAGACAATGGCTCAACAGTAGGCTGTTTCTATATAGATAATGCTTTCGTATCCTCATGATGAACATCAGCTACAGATAACTCATTCATATCACTGGGCTGCTTCATTGTTTTGCATATATCAAACCGTACCACTTCGTCATTAATTCGAAACAAAAGCTCATTATCTTTCATGTCAATAAGCACACTTCCAGTTGCAAGAAAGGGACGTTCCAAGATGATGGGAACTTCAGAATCTTCCTTACAATCCAGAATAATGAAGTCTGTAGGAAAGATGAATGAAGAAACTTTCACCAACACATCATTCAAGATACCCACAGGTCATTTTACCGACCTATCAGCCATCACGAGCCTCATATTGGTTGGTCTCGGATCGCCTAGCCCCAACTTTTTGTAGATGGATAGTGGAATCAAATTGATGCTAGCACCTAGATCGCACAATGCCTTGGAAAAATCCAACGATCCAATTGTGCAAGGAATAGTGAAAGCTCCAGGATCTGCCTTCTTTTGAACTAACGACCTTATAGCGATTGCACTACAATGATGAACATTATCTGCCAACTCATAACTTGCTGCCCGCTTCTTTTTCAATAGATCCTTCATAAACTTCGCATATCCAGGCATTTGTTCAAGTGCCTCCACCAATGGAACATTAATGGTCAGCTGCTTGAGCATAGTCGTAAATTTGCTGAACTTAGTGTCATCCGCCACCTTCTTCAATCTTTGGGGAAAAGTTGGTGGTGGGTATGGAAGTGTTCTCTCCATGGTTTTCTTCTCCTCTTGCTTCTGTTTTTCCACTTTTTTAGGCTGCACAGTGCTGGATGTGGCGTCCTTGACGTCAGGAGTAGTAGCTGCGGCATCTTCTCCTTTTGCGTTGTCATCCATGTCCGCAACTTCATCAATCACTTGCTTGCCTTTTTCTGGAGTTTCTAGCACCTTACCACTTCTGGTAGTGATGGCCATGCATGACCCATCATTCCTTGGGTTTTGCACAGTATCGCTAGGTAAAGTGCCGGCCTTTCTTTGGTTGAGTGCTGCTGAAAGTTGACTGAATTGCTACTCTAATTGTCTAATTGAAGTGGAATGTGAATCTACTAATTGTTTCATGGCGGACAAATCATTAATTACCTCCGTAACTCCCGCGCTCGTTGCTTCCACTCCTTTCAATAATTTAGCCATCATGTCTTCCATACTTCCAGAATTAGATATGGTAGTATCACGTCTGCCAGGGGGAACGTACAAACCACTCTTTTCATTCTTGTTCTTCCAACTACCTTGGTCTTTGTTTCCAGATTTATCATAATAGTTCCGACCTTGGTTTCCTTGGGTATTCCCTCGAAAACCCCCTGATTGTTCAAGTAGTTGGCCTCCTCTTCCGAATCAGATTCGTCTCTTCCTTTTGACGCAATCACTTTCACTTTTTCAGTCTTCCCTAATAGATGCTTTGTAAGAAGATCCATTTGGGTTTTCATGTGTGACATATCTTGATCACGTTCTTCTTCTCTTCTTCGTTGGTCTGCAGTCATGACAATAGATAAAGTGGGGCTTGATACCTCAGAATCCCTGGTATGCCAAGCTCTACTTTGTTTGGTCATACGATCTAGCATATTGCTTGCTTGACCAAAGGTGAGGTCCATGAAAGAACCTCTAGCTGCGTTGTCCACCACTGGTTTAGTTATTGAATTCAAGGCTCTATACAAGATCTCCATGAGGTGAACATTAGTCATGTGATGGTTTGGGCATCTCGCTAGCTTTGTCTTGAACCTCTCCCATGTTTCATGAAGAGCTTCAGAGGGAAGCTGAAGAAAGTTGCTGATTTCATCTCTCAATTGAGCCCTTTTGGATGGCGGAAAGAATCTTTCTAGGGAAGCGTCTCTCAATTGCCTCCAATTTGTAATTGAATCAGGAGTCAGCCCATTCAACCATAGTGTTGCCTCCCCAGATAGAGACAATGGAAATAGACGTAATCGAATAGCATTCTGACCAACACCAGGATTGTCAAAGGACTTGCATGTAGAAATAAAGTTGATGAGATGCATATTCGGATCTTCGCCTGCTAGTCCACCAAATAATCCCTTGAGTTGCAAAAGCTGAATCATGGTGCTAGTGATATTGAACTTTGCTCCAGGTGCCAATGGCGGAAGAATAATAGCTCCGGTGGCACCAGGTCCGTCTAGATCATCATCATCATCGTCGAAAGCTGGCTGCATAGGTTGGCGATCATACCTAAACCGAGCTTGTCGACCTCTTCGGTTTGCAGGTGTTATAATTTCAGCATCACGCCTAGGGTTTAGTAACTCGTCATCACCTAAATATTAATCGTCAGGATTTGTTGCTCGCCCAGGATTATCAATGTTTTGTTGTTGGACTTGAGCAGCGGCAAGAGCAGCTAATCTTGCTTGCTCGTGTTGAGCAGCCATCCTGTCGATTTCAGCTTGTGCTTCCATTCTTCTAATTCGTTGTGGTTCAGGATTGATTGGTAATAACGGTTGACCAGAACTTCTAGTATGGGGCATGCACTAAAGTAAAAACCTGCAATAAACAAAAACAAAAAATAAACGTAAAAGTACGAGAATCTTTGACCAAAGGGTCTAGTAATTATCACGAACTTGATTGACACTCGTATTCCCCGGCAACGGCGCCAATTTTTGATAACGCTCAATCTACAGCTCTCGTAGGAGTGTAAAGCGGTCGTTAGCAAATATAGAACCCAACCTGGGTTAGGTGTCGATCCCACAGGGAATAGCTTGGCCAACAAGTAAGCAAAATTACTAAACTTTTGGTGCAAGTCTCGTAAGAAGGGGGGATTGTAATGTGTAACCAAAACAATAAAGTAAAAACTGAAAATAGCAAAGTAAAAAGAGAGAGATTGTTACGTTGGTTGTAAACAATGAGAATTGAAGCGTTGGGGTTATGTCCACCTTCTGAGGTATACGTCTCTATTGGCTATGAGTGTGTAGAATTCTGACATGCAATTGCTTATAGAGAATTGTAGTCGATGGTAAATCCAAGCGTCTCTCGACCTAAACAAGGACTATTTCACTTTAACTCTCTCGAGCTTAAAGCGTGTCTAATGGTACGAATTCTCCAAGAGGTTAGTCCAGTTACGGCACTAGCTTTTTAATAGGAAAGGGTGTCCTACTACCTTGACATTATCTCTTTTCCAGACAAATAACCTTTCTCTCGAACAAGTTAAATGTTAGACTGGCGTATTCTTGCGTTTGCAACCGCAAAGAATGTGGATTAAGATGAAGAGAATAATGATATAAGCAATATACGTGTCTCGAACTCACAAACTCACAGCAATAGATAGTATCTCATTTGGCTTCCATAACCCCAACAGAGAAGTTTAGTTACCCATGAATGCGAAGGAGATCACGATTGACATTGTTATTATATCACGATATTGAGTAATAGCGTGTAGATCAAGTGATAGGCGTGTGGCGTGTTTCCTTGGCTTGGTAACGATTCTCTTGTTGTGGAATTTAAGAATAGTAGAAGAATAGAATTAATGGAAAGATTAGAAGAGTTGTAATTGAGAAGTAGAATGTGTCTCTCCACTAAGGGAGGACTTAATTAAAAATCTCTAGCATGATAGGGTATTTATAATACTCATATCCTAATCCTACTAAGCTAATGAAATATCTAACCAAATCCTACTAAACAAATGAAATACTTAACCCAATTGTACTAGGTTAATGTAACATTATCCAAATCCAAATAAACTAATGAAATACTTAACCCAATTATACTAGGTTAATGTATCATTGTCAAAATCCATCTTTGTGTCTGTAAGTCCCCAAAGTCTTCAGAAATACTGTTTTAGCCCGGGACAGATTTTCCATGCAGCAGTTTTGGTCCTTAGGCGTGTAAACTCCCTTTCCTTCCTTCGTGAGCTTTCTTTGCGTCAAGTAATCCATAAAATGCTGAATTTTGCATCATTTATACCTGAAACTTTTCTAATCATGTTCGTTAGCTCATTTATAGGAAAAAGGACTAAAAGTGCATGAAATATATAGTTTGTTCTCAAAAGTAGGCTAAAATATAGGCAAAATATATTGATATAGGCGTGTAAATTCGCCTATCATCACTACTCTTTCTTATGTGGCTATTTATTTTTGTTTTGGTTCTGTGTATATTTCTAATTCCTTTTTTGTGTCTACCCCGGTGGGTGATTCATTGTGATAAAAGAGACTATAGAGGTTGTGTGGTATCTATCTACGGTAGGGAGACATTGGTGGATCTAATAGAGTTAGATTTTTAGAATTTAATATTATTTTAGGGATAGATTGGCTCCATTCCCACTATACATCTCTTGATTGTAGAACCCGAAGGGTCAGTTTCCAATTCTCGAATGAATCGGTGATTGAGTGGGATGGTAGTTCTTTAGCACCTAAGAGGAGATTCATTTTTCATCTAAGAGCCCAAAAAATAATTTCCAAGGGGTGTCTATATCATCTAGTTTGGGTTAAGGATTCTATTCTAAGGCCCATCTTTGTAATCTATCCCTATAGTTAATGAGTTTCCTGAATTATTTCCCGATGATCTTTCTGGTATTTTTTCCTAATAGGAAAATAGTCTTTGAGATTGACCTTCTCCCAAATACCCATCCTATCTTTATCCCTCCTTAGAGAATAGATTCGACTGAGTTAAAAGAACTCAAGGAGCAGTTAAAAGATCTAATTGACAAGGGTTTTATTTTCCCTAGTGTTTCTCTATAGGGTTCTACTGTCATATTTGTGCATAACAAGGATTTAAATTTGTATGGAATATCAGCAATTGAATAAGGTGACGGTGAAGAATAAGTATGCTCTTTCTAGGATTAATGATCTATTTGACCAATTTCAGGGTGCTAAGTACTTTTCTAAGATTAATCTTTGGTCGATTTATCATCAGTTAAAGATTAGGGGTGTGGATATCTCAAAGACTACTTTCCATACTCGGTATGACCTTTATGAGTTTTTGGTCATGTCATTTAATTTGACTAATGCCCCGATGAAATTTATGGATCTTATGAATTGGGTATTTCATTAGTTTCTGGACTTATTCATTATTATGTTTATTCATGACATCTTGGTATATTCTAAGAGTGAGAAGGATCATGTCAATCACCTCTGTATAGTGTTATAGACCCTTAAGGATCATCAATTGTATGCCAAGTTTTTGAAGTGTGAGTTTTGGTTGAATTTTGTTACTTTTCTGGGTCATTTTGTTTCTAGTGAGGGGATCATGGTGGATCCAATGAAAGTTGAGGAGGTTAAGAAGTGGCCTAGACCCATGACTCTAATCGATATTCGAAGCTTCTTGGGTTTAGCTGGGTATTATAGGAGGTTTATAGAGAGTTTCTCTTCGTTCACTGCTCCATTGACTAAGTTGACTCAGAAGAAGGTAAAGTTTCTATAGTCTGATGCTTGTGAGGGTAGCTTTGAAAAGTTAAAGGATAAGTTGACTTCATCTCTGGTTTTGACCCTACCTGAGGGTACTAATGGTTTTATTGTGTACTGTGATGCATCCCGTATGGTACTGGATTATGTTTTGATACAGAATGGCAGGGTGGTAGTGTATACCTCTAGGCAGTTGAAGGTGCATGATAAGAATTATCTAACTTAAGAGTTGGAATTATTAGTTGTGGTCTTTTCCTTAAAGATTTGGCATCACTACTTGTATAAAGTTTATGTTGATATATTTCTGATCATAAGATCCTGCAGTATGTGTTCACCAAGAAGGAGTTCAATCTTAGGCAAAGGATATGGCTTGCATTGCTCAAGGATTATGATATGAATCTCTATTATCGCCTAGGTAATGCTAATATAGTTACTGATGCTCTTAGCAGGTTCTTCATAGGGAGCTTATCTCATCTTGATAAGGAGAAGTAAGGTTTGCTAAAGGATATTCACCATTTAAATAATCTTGGAGTTCGTCTTTTGGATTCTGAGGATGGTGGGGTAATCATTCAAGAGGTGGTAAAGTCATCTCTTACTGCTAAGGTAAAAGAGAAGCTAGTTTTAGATCCTATTTTGATGAATATCAAGGATGATGTGGTCAGCAGAAGGTTGTGACTTTTGAGATTGGTGGTGATGGTATCTTGAGATATCAAGGTAGATTATGTTCTCCAAGTGTTAATATTTTATGAGAGAGGATCTTGACTAAGGCTCATGAGTTGAGGTACACAGTTTATTCTGGTTTGAAGAAGATGTACCATGATTTGAAAGAGATTTATTGGTGAAACAACATGAAGAGATATATGGTCAATTTTGTGGTTAAGTGCATCGTTTATCAACAAGTGAAAGTAGATCATTTGAGGTCTAGTAGTTTATGTCAAGAGATTGAGTTGCTCGTGTTGAAGTGGGAAGTAATTAACATGGACTTTGTTACTGGTCTTCTGCGGTCTCATAGTCAGTTTGATTCAATTTGGGTCATCATGGATAGGATGACCAAGTATGCTCATTTCTTACCAGTGAGGACTACTTATTCTGAAGAGAATTATGCAAAGTTATTTATTTAGGAGATTGTCAGGTTGCATAGTGCTCCAGTTTTCATCACATCTAATCAAAGTACGCAGTACTTATCTTACTTTTGGTGGTTATTTTGAAGAGTTTTGGGAACTAAGGTGAACCTTAACAACGTTTTTCACCCTCAGATGGATGGACAAGTAAAGAGGACTATTCAGACATTAGAAGAGGTGCTAAGGTCCTTTGTGATTGATTTTGGTATTAGTTGGGTTGATCATTTGCCTCTTATCAAATTCTCTTATAATGACAACATCATTCTAGAATTTAGATGGCTCCGTTTGAGGCTTTGTATGGTAGAAGATGTTGTCCTCCTATTAGGTGGTTCAAAGTTGGTGAGACTAGGTTGTTTGATCCTGATTTGGTTAATCAGGCCATGTAGAAGGTGAAGGTGATTAGGGATAGGCTTAATACAGTCCAAAGTCACCAAAAGTCCTATGCAGATGTGAGGCAAAGGGAGTTAGAGTTTGATGTTGGTGATTGGGTTTTCTTAATATACCTCATCAAGAGAGTGATGAGATTTGGGAAGAAGGGAAAGCTTAGTCCCCAGTATGTGGGTCCATACTTGATTTTAAAGAGAGTGGGTAATGTTGCTTATGAGTTGGATTTGCCTTTGAGTTTGGGTTCCATTCATCCGGTCTTCCATGTCTCGATATTGAAGAAGTTCATGGGTGGTCCTTCAATGATTGTTCCTTCAGAGAGTGTGGGTAATTAGGATTCCTTATCATATAACTTGGTGGAGATTTTGGATAGGCAAATTTGTCGTTTAAGGACTAAGGGTGTGGCTTCAGTGAAGGTTCTATGGAGGAATCATAAGGCTGAAGAAGATAATTGGGAAGCTAAAGAGGCCATGAAGTCCAAATGTTAATTCTTGTTTCCCACTTTGGATAATTGTGCTTAAGGTATGTGTTCTCCTTAATATCATTGTTTTCTAACTTTGTTAAAGGAATTTGTGGTTATGTTCGGTCTTAAAATTGTGCTAATGGATGCCTTAATTCATCATTCAGGGATGAATGATCCTGGGGTGGAAAATGTAACACCCCAGATTTTGCCTCTGAAAAATCCTTGAGTTTTGAGCTTACTGCTCAAGCACGACTTACCTTACGAGTGGTAAGGTATCCATACGGGTCGTTGGACCCATATCGTAGATTGATCAGTAAGGTTTGCCTAGGTTACTTTCCTTACCACGACTTATACCTAATGAGTTGTGAAGACTCCATACAAATCGTATAGTGTAAATCATAGCCTCACCAGTATGGGGGCCCATCATTCTATCCTGACTACAACTTAGACCCTATGAGTCTTAGACCCTATGAGTCGTAGGGTCACGATATAAGCCATATAGTATGAGTTGTAAGGTAAGTAGTGGGAAGGACCAATATTTCTGCCCAGTCTATGGCTCATGGTGATGAATCATAATATGTCCTCACGAGTCGTAAGGTGACCCATAGTCACTGGCGACCAATTTTTAACTCTTTATTAATGGCACATTATACATTTTCCCTTTCCCCCAATTGTGACCCACGACCTTAAAACCCTTTTGGGACCTCATTATCATCAAAAACACAATTAAATACACATTTTCTTCACTTTAAAATCCCTAAGTCAAAAACACCTAGGGTTTCTCAAGGTTGATTATTTAGAGATTACAAGGGTGATTTATATTGCTCTTTATCGAGAAATTGAAGAAGCTATACATGGGTTTTGCCGAGCCTATTTCTCTCCATAATTCTTGATATCTCAGGCATGTTTCTCTTTCCTAAAGATTATTTTATTAAAGCATGTGTTTTAAATTGTTATTCAAATGGTTTTGAATGGTTGCTTTGGAATGTGGGTTGAGGGTTTTGAATGATTAAATCCTTAAACAATGTTTCCATTATTTTTATGTAATTTTTCATGCTTTAATGATGGCTTTGAATGTGTAGGGTGCATAAGCATGGTGAATAAACTAGGAGGTTGTGGATTCCCCTAATTATGTGGATTTTGATAATTGAATTTGTGATAACCTCAACTTAATCTTGTGAAACTTATTCTAAAAATGAGAATATACGCATTGAAAAAACCTTTGGAACTATTGCATAGCATAACATGCTAAAGAACCAAATTTGACTTAATGAACAAAAGGGGTTGTGGCATTCCTCCACACTAATTTGATTGAGCCTTTAGGGATTCTGGATTTCCCTTTGATATGATAACTGAATTGGCATAATGATAATACCTTGCAAGTTTAGTTGGTATAATGACACCAACAGTGTATGTCGGATGTGTATCATGGTTCAATAAATGGAATAAGTAAATGTTTAATTAGGTTTAATGGGGGTTGTGTAGCTAGGCCATGAAAGTAGAGGTTCTAAGGGACTGATGTTCGAAACCATATTTGTCAGTGTGGAGGTTCAGGTGGCAAGGTGTTCGAGTCACCCTTGCTTTATGACCAGGTGTTTGAGTCACCCTGATATATGATCGGGTGTTTGAGTCACCCTTGGTAAATATGCATATATGATTATTCTCTTGTTCGTGTGGTTAACATGTACTAGGACCTTTCAGAAGGGGAGATGATCCCATATAGCCCATGGGTACCTTTTTATGATGGTTAAGCTACACAGTCCAGGCTAATATTTTACTTTCGTGCTAATCCTTATTCCCTATCCCACCATGTTCAATATATAAATATATATATATATATATATATATATATATATATGTATTTACAATGTATGCATGTGGATTTTATTGTGGTTTTGACTTTGCATTATTTTACCCCTTCCTTGAGTTACATGTTAGCGCTCTCCCCGCTAACCATCTTTGGACATTGAATTCCCACGCGATGCAAGAACCAAAGAGACTTTTACTTTTCCTGAGCAGTGATAGGATTTTTTGGTTGTCAGCAGTCATCTTTGAAGTGGTGATCTTTCAATTTTTGAAAGGGCTATCATTCTAAAGTCTTGTTTCATTGATGTCTTAGACTTAGCCACAGACTTAAACAATATCCCATTAGTTCATTATTGTTCCAAGGTCATATAGATTTTATTCATGATCATGAGAACTCATTCTTGAACCCAAAAGTTTAGCAGTAGTAGAGTTGGTATAGTATGATTCTATTTGATCAGATTATGTATTCATGGGGATTAGATCAGTAGGCTTGAACAGTACGAGCTAAACACTTAAGTTTATTGACTCAAAATTAAGCATGAAGGTGTGAATGTGATATTTGCAGTATATGAGGAAACAGAATCAGATGATGTGTTTAGTAAGACAGACAGGTGTTGAACATAATGTAGGTATGTGATGGTAGATCAAGTACCTAAGCTAGGCCCTCAAATTTTAGTAGTAGAGCCAGTATGTATAGAAAGCTATAAGGGAAGACAATTCTAGACCCATTCTCATCTCAGTGCAGATTTTTTTACTTCAGCTATCATGAAACCAACTCAGGCATTGCATACCAACTCTATGGTCACGAACTATAATCATGTATGAATTCAATTTCCAGCATAAGAAGTCCCTTTTACTCCACAGTACGAGTCATGTTCCATGAGAATAATCTATTTTCACACACTTTCCATAGGATTATGTGCGCCTTCAATTCCCAGTATAAGGGGTTCAGTTCCAGCTCCCTCAGTATTCGAATCATGTCCCACGAGTACATAAAACTCTAGACTCAGGTCATGTAGCTCATGACTCATGTACGCATATCATGCTTTCCAGTATACTTAGCTTTCATGAGTCATGCTATGCCCCTATAGATCAGATACATTTAGACTATGTCATGTATATCCTTAGTTCAGGCCTTATTGGTAAATCCAAACTATTGATATTTTATTCCTCAAGTTTCAGTCATGTGTCAAGTTTAGTTTGTATCTATTCATATTTCAGGTCCTCCTGATTTACACCTCCAGTTAGATCTCCTTATGGAACAGTGTAGTGATGAGCAGTTGTTTAGATAAGAGAAAATTGTTGCATGCTTACTTTGCACGAGGGTGTAGTTATGAAGATAGGCTTGAATGTCATGATAAATGTGCAAGTAAACGTCTAGCAAGGGGTCGTATTTAGAAGTTGGGAAAGTACAAAGTGTAAGTATGCATTTAGATCCTTGACTTATGTCAGTCCCCAGCATGTAGCCATTAAAAACTCAGTTGCCAACTCAATTATAGTTTCAGTATCTAGCACTCAGTGATTAGTGTTCAGTCCTTGAATTTAGTACTTCTGTACTAGATATAGGCTTAGTTATAATGTCATCTTTAGTTCAGTAACCAACTTTGAAACTCAGTTCAGTTCCAGACATGCTTAACCATAGCATTCAGGTTGTCAGTACTCAGTTATCAGTGTTTCAGTACTCCAGTTTATAGAATACCTCAGAGCCATGTCATACGCTTGATCTCGCATTCAAAAATAATACAGACTTTATGAATACATGCTCAGATACCTCATTCTACTCAGTTAGTCCTTATCTCCTATGCATAAAACTCAAAAATCTCAGCCTAGCTATTCAGACTAAGTACAGTTTAGCTTTTCAGATCTAGTATTCAGCTATAAGTTATTCAGTTAATCAGATAAGTTAGTGTATTTATGCACTCGTGTTTAGCTCAGTTCATGTATCATGTCTTAGTTTCAGATCCTAGCTATTCAGTTATGACTCAGTTCCTAGGTGTCTTGCGCATCACCTCAATTTCCCTCAGTAGGTCATCCAAGTCAATATTCTTTGAGGGACATAGTGTCCTAAGGGGGAGATACATCATACCCCTAAAATTTCATGACATAAGCATATTGCTTTATTTTTTTTTGATGAATCCAGTTTGGAGAAGGGGTATTCATAAGTTAACCCTCAGTTTTCAGTATATCTACCACGTCCCAGACTTAGTTATGTTCTCATATTTTCGATCATACATATGGAGTAATTAATCTCAAACTTATTGGTATTATCAGTTCAAGGTAACAGTTTTCCTTAAACTTACTCGTTCTCATGTTCATATTTTAGTGCCAAACTTGGTATTCAGTTCTATGCTCAGTTTTCAGTTCAAACTTGATACCTTTACCATTGCATGTTCATGAGTAAGTTTAGTCATGAATTCACGCATCAAATATGTGTGATCAACTCATTAGTACTTTCAGTCATGGATTCACGTATTATGTCAGTCATATAATCATGGATCAGATATGCATGGATTCAGCCTTTTAGTTGTGCATTAGATATGCATTCTCATTTTGATAAAACTTACTTTATTAGAATGCTCAGTCTTATATTCATGAATTAGCTTCCCATGCATCAGATATGCATGTTCAGTAAGTTGTGCTCAGCTTTCAGTCATGCCAGTCATGAACCCATGTTTCAGTAGTGTATGTCTTATACGTACTTTATCTTATGATCTCTCCCGCTTCAGTTAATTTCCATTCGAGGACGAATGTTCCCAAGGGGGAGATATTGTAATACCCCGTATGTTTCTAAGCTAGGAGACGAAGCATTTTTCCTACGTATGAAACCTCCTATCCTGTGAGTAGCATTTTAGTGCATGACTTTCAATGAGTATCCTAGAGATAAGATAGCTTATGATACATTAAGCATGTTCATATGAGTCACTTAAGGTAATACAAGCTAAGAGATTTTGAATCCATCAAGTTTTAGTGTTTGATTTTGCAAGGATCATCTTTGAATGAGTATAACTTGTGTTAATGTAGTATTTCTGCATATTTCTACCCACCAAATTGTAGATAATTGAATTAGCTTTCCAACGATACAAATTTTGCCTTAATCCAATATCCGAGGGAAAAGTTTTGGCCATTTTCGTGAGAGACAATAAGGATAGGTGATTGGTTAGACGCCACCCAACCAAACTTAGGCGATTGGTTAGGCACCGCCTAAGTCAGTTCCAATGCCAAAAACACTCTGTTTTGAGTTATTTTGAGGGTAATTAAGTCTTGTAACACTTCTTACACATCGCTAAACTTAACCCTACGAAATATATAGCTTCTAAACACATTACAACCCTATTAACATCTCAAAGCTCATCATCCAAGAGCACCATAGGATAAAAACAACTTGGGTTGCACAATCAAGCTTGAAGATCAAATTTCAAGGAAATTCCTCCATCAATCATCAAGAATCTCCCTTCCAAGGTATGCGTAGTGTTCATCCACGGATTCCTTTTGTCCGTGGAGTTGAAGAATCAATCTTTAAAATACAAAAGCTTGGTTGATTGTGGTGATATGATCATACCCATGTTGATGCTTGTTTTTTTTGCTATATAATAGTATCATGACTATATGTCTCATGAAAGTTATATTGTTAGTTGAAAAACATGATCTTTAGATGGATTGATAGAATGCAAGTATGAAATCCACCTATGCCTTAAAGAATGCATGCAAGGTGTTCGATAAAATTCCTAGTATGTTAGAACTTCATATTTACATGATTTCATGATATCTAAATAACAAGTTCATGTTAGTCATACACTCTAATATGAATTTCCATGCAAATTATGTGTTGTTATTGTTGTGATATAAAGCATGTATGATAATGGAGATATAAATTTGTACACAAAATATATCTATGCTTTCCCTACCATGTTTGAGATGTTGAATAAATACATAAAGTATAATATCCCCAAATCATTATAATATGAAATAAATGTTACATGTTGCCGTTCCCTTATGCTTGAATGGTTTCCATGCCCTTTGTATGAATGGTATATGTTGTCGGAATGCCCATGATATTAGAATATGAGATTTATGACTTGATTATAAGCATTCCTATTCATGATAGATATTATGATGACCATGTACTTCATGAAATCCTCCACTCATGTATTATGGATTGTTATTGATGGCCGTGTACTCAAGAAATTCAAGTTGTGCCAGTTTTGTTCCATCGAGTCCTAGGGGTACCTGTACCCGAAAAATATAGTTGTTTTCCTATATCCATGTCATGTTTTCATGATACTCTTAGTCAAGCCATGATCTATAGAATTCAGTCAGTCATGTGATTCAGGAAAACTCATAAATCTCAGTAATCTCAGTAGACCAGTAATCTCAGTAATCTCAGTAATCTCAGGGATCAATAACCTCAGCAACCTCAGTATTCACAGTTAATCTCAGTAACTTCAATACTCTTAACCAGTCCTCAGAACTCAGTACATTCCGTCAGTCATTGGAATCCAGTAAACTTAGTTTAGCTCTGCTAAACAATACTACTAGTATCAGTCCAGTTAATCAGTATTAGTTCAGATAATCAGTTCAGTTTAGTTATTCAGTTAAGCTTAGTTATTCAGTTCAGTCCCCTTCAGATGTGAGTAGAAGTTAGCACCGAGTGAACCCTAGGATTGGAACTCACCCGCCAGTTCAGGGTTTGATTCTTAGTAGTCATCCTTGTGTTCCAGAACTACGTAGACAGCGTAGGTTGAGACATCTTAACCCATCAGATTAGGGTTGATGAGGTGGTTTAACCCGTCAGTTTAGGGTTCCCACCGTTCTTATTGAGTACCTACCAGTATAGGGTTCTCACAGCTGTCCTTACCAGTGGCGCGGTATTGACACCCCTCCAGTCGGGCCAGAGATTGGATCCTAGCTTAGCTATTATAACATATTTGGGGCATGTCGGTTAGATAACTACTTCCCATAGTTTCATTTACAGATTTTAGGATCGTCAGCTATAGCTTCCCAGTCTTAGTAAAGAACTCAGATAGCTCTTCAGATTTTAGTATATCAGGGCTGTCAAATACAGTCAACTCAAAAATAGATTGGAACTCAAATAGTTTCCTTCAGATTTATGGACTGTGAGATATAGTCACTTATGCTATCAATCACAAAAGTTATCAGAACTCATGCTATCAGTACTCAGCTTCAGGACTGTCAGATACAGTCAATTAGACCAGTTCTTCATAATTTGAACTGTTAGAAACAATCATTCCTTTATCAGTAATATAGTATCAGTCTCCTAGTATTCAGTAATATTGTATCAGATCTATTACTTATTGGTGATTTACATATCAATATCAGTAAATTCAGTCTTTCAGAATCTCATTATCAGTACACTCATGTTGTCAGTATTCAGACTCAATAGTCAGTATCTCTACGAGTTCAGTTACAGTTAGGTATGCATGTATGTACTCTCTCGTTCATATCAGTCAATATTGTCCATGCATATAACCCTTTGCATTTAGCCTACCTTACTTGTATACTCAGTATATTCAGACGTACTGACGCAGTTACGGTATGGTGCTTTCTCTTATGTTACACCATAGGTTTAGAGGCATGAGCTCCAAATTAGCAGTAGATTCCAGGATCAGCAGTTGGAGTTAGACGCGAGTCCTCATCCTTAGAGGACTTGATGATTTCATTTCTATTTCAGTTTTTACTTTATTTCAGTAGTTGGAGTTAGTTGGGGACATGTCCCATCAACTCCTTATTCAGTTTAGTTAGAGGCTTTCAGACTAGATGTCAGATTGAACTTTATGGCCTTACAGTTCATGTTTCCGTATATTTTATGAGATATTATGCGGTTTACAAGTATAGATGTCAGTCATGGGTTAGCTTGTGGTCCTTCAGGGTCATGAGCACCATGTAGCATTTCGGTTCATAAAATCGAGGCGTTACATACACTTGGTCTCATAATTTTAAGTAACAGAGTTTTCATAAATCCATGCCCAGTCACCTCATGTCACTCAGTCAGTCCTTACCTCCTATGTATAATAATCTACAGCCCTAGGCTAGTCGTTTAAACTAAGTATAGTTCAGTCTTATATGCCAATATTCATCTATAAGTTATTTAGTTAATCAGATAAGTTAGTGTGTTTAGGCATTTGTGATCAGCTCTTATGCGAATATTTTCAGTAGTCTCAATTAAATAAGAAGTACTTCAATTAAGTATAATTTTTTAGTATGAGTTAAATCGATCATCCATTAATCCAATTTAGAAATCAGGCATCAAGTTTGAATGGTGTGGTTTCCCATATTTCTACCTAGTCCTACTATCAAAAATCTCAGAAATGTAACTATTCTAAGATAGAAAGTCCCAGTAGTTGCGAGATCAACTCAGTTCATATATTATACCTTAGATTCAAATTCTAGTTGTTCAGTAACGATTCAGTTCGTAGGTGCGCTGTGCATCATCCCAGTTTTCCTCAGTACCACAATCAAGTCAGTATTCTTTTAGGGACATAGTGTCCCAAGGGGGAGATACACTATGAACCCTCAAACATTCATGAAAAAAAATCCCATTCTTTCTTTATGTAAAGAATCTAGTTTGGAGTAGTGGGTACCCATAGGTTGACCCTCTATCTCCAATCTCAGTCATATGCCATGTGTTCAAGGTACTCAGTTCAGATCATGATATTCAGCTTTTGTATCATATTCCAGACCCAATTACGTTTTCATGTTTCCGCTCATGCATATTTAGTAAATAAGTTCAGGATTAGCCCAAGGTAATAACTTTTCTTAAGCTTATCGAGTTTCATGTTCAAATTTCAGTTACAAATGTGGTATTTAGTTCCATGCTCAGTTTTCATTTCAAACTTGGTATCTTTACCCTTACATGTTCAGTCACATGTTCATGAGTCAGTTCAATCATATATTCACGTATCAGATATGCGTGATCATCTTATCTGTAATCCCAGTCATGCAGTTATGCATCAGCTCAGTCATAAAATCATGCATCAGATATGCATGCTCAATATGAATCTCAGTAATGTCAGTTATGAACGTTTCCAAGGTGGAGATATTGTAATACCCGTACTTTTACCTAGCTTAAATTCATCCTAAAAATATCAAAGACTTGTTTTAAAGATGAATCCATATTTATACATGTGTTATTTTCAAGCTTTTTATTTTTTTTCATGTGAAAAATTCAATAAGCTTTCCATCAATACCAATTCGCCCAAATCCGACACCCGGGTGAAGATTTAGAGCTATTTTAGTGAGACAGTGTCCTACCTGAGCCATCAGCGCGTCGCGGAGCAAGTCAAAATAGCAATCATCAAAATCCAGTGAGCCTCCATAATTATGGCGCATCGCGCCAGGGCTCAAATTTAGGATCGTCCCTTTTCCAGTATCTCAACGCGATTTCACTGCGTCGCACCGTCAGCCCAGTCCCCAGTTGGTAATTTCCAGTGACACGACGTGATAGCGCCACATCGCACCAGCCTTCCAAATCAGGAAATTTTCTCAGAAATAAAATACGCGTCCAAGGGTTAAAAGGGTCAATTTCTTGACCCTATATAGACCTAATAACACGTGATTTAGCCATATTTTATCCAAAATATAAAGTTTCTCTCAAGAACAAGCTAGAGTTTTCAATTGGGGATTCAAATCCAAGACCCAAATTCAAGAATCTCTCTATCAATCTTTGTAGAATCAAGAACTAAGGTATGCACAGTGTTGATTGATGGACTCTTTTCATCCATAAAGCTCAAGAACCCTATTTTAAACTATATGTCATGATGTTCTTATTTTGAATTGATTATGTTTATGTTGTTATTGTTGTATGATTGCCAAGATTGCATCCTTATCATGTTTTCATGAAACCATGTTAGTATAGGGTTGAAATTCATACAACTGAGTTAAATTATGGAACCATGTTGAATTAAATTGATGATCATACCTATGCCCTAAGTGTGCATGCAAGGTTTTTGATAATATGCCCCAATGAATAAATGATTATCAAGTACTTAGTTTCCATATGTTAAGATCATGTCATGCCTCTTAAGTTCTGCTATACTGACTTGATTAAGATGATTCCCATGCAAAACCTATGCATTGTGATCGCTTGATGAAATGTTCATAAGATTAGAAGTATGAAATTATGCCATGTTTATACGCATTACTATCCATGTACAACATTATGATGATCATGTGCTTCATGAAATCCCCAACTATGGAATTATGATTTGTTAAAATTGGTCATGTTATCAAAAGTGTCAGGCATTGTCAGTTTCATTCTATCAAGTCGTGGAGGTACTTATACCTAATAATTTAGCTGTGTGCCTAGAGCCATGTCATGTTTTCACAATAATCTCAGTCAAGCCATAATCTATAGAATTTATTTAGTCTCATGACTCAGGAAAACTCAGTAAATTCAGTTTTAGTCCAGTCTTACTCAGTAACATCAATAATCTCAGTCGGTTATTAGATTTCAGTAGTATTCTATAAGTCAATGAAATTTAGTGAACTCAGTTTAGCTCCACTAAAAAATACCTCTAGTATCAGTTCAATTCAGTTAATTAGTTTTGTGTCTATTTAGTTGGGAGTAGGATTCAGCACCGAGTGAACCTAAGGATTGAGACTCACCTGTTATTCAGAGGAGGGTGTGATCCTTAGAAGCAATCCTTACATTCGAGAACTACGTAACCAGCGTAGGTTGAGATATACCCCCATGCGTAGGGCTACTAATACATCTCGTTTGGGGTTATTCCTACAGGAGGGTTAACGAAAGAGCTTCCTATCAGAGAGGGTTAACTCATAGATTGTCTTTAATCGTGGCATGGTACTGACACCCTTCCAGCTGGGGTTATAGGTTGGACCCCACCAATCAATTTCAGAGAATATCGGTTAGATGATTACCTCCCACAGTCTCAGTTTCAAATCCAATTTTATTAATAGAACTCAGTTCAGTTCTACAGAAATCCAGGACTGTCAGATACTGTCAAATTAGTACAGTATGGAACCCAGCTAGTTCTATCAATATCAGGACTGTTAGATACAGTCACTCATGTTATCAAAATTCTCACTCAATAATTATGTTATCACGAACTCAGTTAATAGTATATTAATTATACGAAACCTATGTTATTAGTATTCAGTTCCAGGACTGTCAGATACAGTCAATCAGAACAGTTCTTCATAATTAGAACTGTCAAAAATAGTTATTCCTTTATTAGTAATATGACATTAGTTCCTCAGTAATTAGTAGACTCAATCATTCAGTATCCCAGTATCAGTACTTAGATATCTGTAAATCCACATTATCAGAATTCGTGAGTCAGTGTTATTACTATCTCAATTATAGTTACGTATTCAGGTATGTATTCTCATGTTTATATTATTCAGTCAGTTAGTATTGTTCATGCATATGAACCCTTTGCATTCAACCTACCTCACTTGCATACCAGTACATTCCAACTTACTAACAGATTTGCGCTATGGTGTTCTACTTTACGCCATAGGTTCAGAAGCACGCGCTCCAAAGTATCAGTAATATTTCAGATTCCAGTAGTAGTAGATTTGCAGTGAGTCCTCATTATTCGAGGATGATATGATTACTTTATTATTATTTATTATCTCAGTTTAGTAGATGGAGTTAGTTGGAGACATGTTCCTTCAACTCCTTATTTAGTTCAGTTTAGAGGCTTTCAGACTATAGCATGTTTCAGACAATTTATCTCAGATTTGGGTATTGTTATACCCCACTACAGACATTGTTTTATCAGATGTTTGTTCAGTTTTGAACCTTATGGCCTTATAGCTTTACGTATTCTACATAATTTTAGTATATTTTTCAGTGCTCAGTTATAGATATCAGTCATGGGTTAGCTTGTGGTCCTTCGGGGTCATAGTCACCGTGTAGCATTTTGTGTACCAGATTCGGGGTGTTATAAATATGGTTTCCTGTATCGGTTCCTCGGTACCTTCACTTTCACAGCCTAGCTACACAACCCTCTTTAAGCCCAGTTAAAACATTTACATATTCCCATTCATTGAACCGTGACACACATCAAGCATACACTGTTGGTATCGTCATACCAACTACACTTGTAAGGTATTATCATCATGCCAATTCAATTATCATAGAAAAAATGAATCCGCGACCCCTCAAGGCTCAACTAAATTAGGGTGGGTGGGGTGGGGTGGGGATGCAATGACCCCTTTTGTTCATTAAATTAAATTTGTTTTTTAGCCTACTATGCTACATGATAATTCCAAAGGTATTTCCAATAAGTATATTCTCATGTTCAAAGCAAGTTTCACAATATTGGGTTGGGGTTATCACCAATTCAATTATCAAAATTCATATAATTGGGGGAATCCAAGACCACCTAGTTTATTCACCATGCCTATGAACCCCACACTTTCAAAGCCATTATTAAAGAATGAAAAATTATAAATAAACATGGGAACATCATTTAAGGAAATAATCATTCAAAACCCTCACACACATTTCAAAGCCAACATTCAACACCACTTGAATAACAATTTAAATTACATGCTATAACAAAATAAGCTTTGGGGAAGAGTAAAATCTCTAAGATATCAAAAAATACAAAGAGAAATCACTATTGGAAGCTCTAATTGATCAACCTTGAGAAACTCTAGGTGTTGTTGACTTAGTGATTTGAGAGAGAAGAGAGTATGTATTTGATTATGTTTTTGATGATAATGAGGTCCCAAATGGGTTTTAAGGTCCTAGGTCACAATTTAGGGAAAGGGAAAATATCCAAAGTGCCCTTAATGAAAAGCTAAAAATTGGTCGGCAGTGACTATGGGTCACCCTATGACTCATGAGGACACGTTACGAATTGTCATTACGAGTCGTATCCTGAGCATAAACATAGTTCCTTACCACTCCTTACCATACGACTCATACCATCTGGATCATATCATGACCCTACGACTCATAGGGTTTTAGTCAAAGTCAGGACAGAATCAAGGGGACCCCATGCTGGTGAGGCTACAATTTACTCTATATGGTTCGTATGAAGTCTTCACAACTCATTCAGTATAAGTCTTGGTCAGGGAAGTAACCTAGACAAACCTTACTGGTCAGGCTAAGATTTGGGTCCTACAACCTGTATGGACACCGTACGACTCGTAAGGTAAGTCTTGGTCTTAGCGGTAAGCTCAAAACTCAGGGATTTGTCAGAGGCAAAATGTGGGTGTTACAAAAATAGTAATCTTAATACCCTAACAAAGCATTAAATCCGCTTATACTTCACAGGCAAAATCATACAGGAGTGCTTGGCTAACTTATGAAATCTCGCCTCTTACTCAACCAATGATGTAGAATTATGTTTCAAAGCAAAAATATCATCCCGAAGATGCTTGCACGTGCTACAAGGCATATACTTCCCCGAGAAAGCCTCAAAAAACTAATTCCAAGTCACTGTAAAAGATCCAACTTGCTTGGAATCAAGATAACCTCACTACCACCTCTTCATTGCCGTGTCTAGCTGATAAGTATCAAAGTCCACTCTATGCGACTCGACTAATCCTAAATTCCATAACCTCTCCTCGCAACTGGATAGGAATTCATAAGCATTCACTCATAGGGTCCTAGTAAAAATTGGTGGAGTCAATCTAAAAAATTTACCCAGTATCTTCTGTTCCAATAAAGACATAACTGGTTGGGATACTACTGGTTGTGGGACTACCGATGCTAGCTGAACCTCTACCTTAGGCTCCGTTGTAACAGGCTGTGCCCCTAAATCAATACCACCCCGTGCAGCTGGTTGATCTCACTTAATTGATGTACCACCAAATAACCCTAATAATTATACCAATTCATCCCAAAAGGCTGAAGAAGATATAAACTCGAGTGGAGTTTGGGCTGCCCCTAGCCGACTTGTTTCTGTGGTGGCGGTAAACCTCGAGCTCTCTCATTCTCAAGAGTTATGACAGGATCAGGTGATGGATCCGTAGCCTGATCTCAAACTAGATCTGCTTCTCTATCTTACCTCCGATCTCTAGGTTGACCACGACCCTTAATAGGAAATTTAGCAGCAAGCTCGAGGTCCTGATCCTCGGCTCCCGCACCCAGCATCCTATCCCTCTGCATAAAGAGTATACCAATAAAGATTAAAAAATAACTCACACCTAATGCACAAAAATAGATTAAGAAGATGAGATTTTTCCTAGAAATGATTTGTCGCCTCCCAAAGATAGGATATAGACATCTCTGTACCAATCCGCAGGACTCAACTAAACATTAGATCCAGTACCAACAATACCAGTGAAATCTAGGTTGTGATACCAAGCTGTCAAAACCCAATTTCTCAAGTCATGATAGAGCCTACCTTATGCTACTAGTAGGCAAGCCAAGCGATAGCTAAAAATGATATGTAGTGGGCTAACGGGCACAAACTAGAAAAAACTAGATATGAATGATAACAGTAGTAATAATAAGCCAAAATAAAATAAGAACATACACCCTTATATCTCGTATTTCATATTTTCTCTAGTTTCTATTCTATTATTCCTTATTCCTAATTTTTTGTTGTGTCATCTATCCCCTTTTTTACTACTCTTTATCTTGAGCTGGGGTTATATAAAAAATAACCTCTCTACTTCTTCGGAGGTAGCGGTATGGACTGCGTACATCTTACCCTCCCCAGACCCTACTTTATGAGAATACACTGAATTTGTTGTTGTTGTTGTTGTTGTTGTATACAAGTAGTCTCGTGTACAAAATATTAAACTAGGATAAATGGAGAAGGATCAACCTAAAAAAAACATAACAAGCTTACCCTACTCTTAATTAGTACCGAAAAATAGGAATCACATCAACATCGGCTGTTAGTACTCAAATCTAAATCAGAGAAAAGATTTAGAAGTTTAGTATGAGTACCAAAGCAACGGGTACTTAGTAGGCATCATAGACTGACTGAGTTCAATAGAGGAAAGGTATAACTAAAATGCGAGGGTCTAGTTGATAGTAAATAAGGATAGAATGGTAAACAACTATCTAGTTATGAAAATGCGATGAAGAAATAAATAAAAGCCATAGAGAAACATAAATAACACAGTAATAAAAAGGCAAGACAAACATAACTTTACTGCCCCCCCCCATAAGCCTGCCAGGCATACTAGAAACCACAATTAACCCAATCGTTCCCCCATAAGTTGGTGGGCTACACAAAAAGTAACCAAAGAAAATAAACGTAGAGAATCCATAAATAAGCCAAACCCACGAGACCATAGTAGCCATCCAGATATGCATCGAGATTGAACCGAGACCAATGAATAATAATGTGAGGCCAGACAACAAGCCCAAACTGATAATATGGATAATAATTATAGGCCACATATATGATATACAACAAAACTCATAAGCATATGGTAGATTCGAACCAAAACTCACCGTAACCACAACTCCCAAAACAACAATAATTAGTACCACAACTCCCAGATAATATCATAGCTAGATGTCGGACTCGAATCGGAATTCATAGTAACCATACTCAACTATAAAACCTAAAACTCGTATTTTTTTAAACTTTTTTTTCGTTGCTATTGCTATTTTTTCACTATTGATACATTCTATATACATTATATAATTAATTATATAATATCAATTTATATACATAGCTATTAATACATATTTTCAGAGGATGTGGCCCTTGATAGAAAGGTGTGGAGATGCAGATTAGGGTAGAGGGTTAGTGGGTAGGAGTACGGCCGTAATAGTAGGGAAGAGTGCTTTGTTTGGATCTATGTCTGTAGTTTCATGTACTCTCTTGTTTGTGATTTTTTGGTGATGTCTACAATTTTTGAGTAGATACTTTATAGTATTACCCTATGGATGCCTTGTTTCCTTTATTATCTAGCAATGTGATATCCCTTTTTGTTGTTCGCTTTTATATTATTTTATTTATTACACTGTTATCTGTCCTGAGTTAGGGGTCTATAGGGAATAACCTCTCTAATTCATCTGAGGTAGTGGTGTGGACTGCATACACTTTACCCTCCCATACTTCACTTTGTGGGAATACACTAGATATGTTGTTGTTGTTGTTTATATATCATTTCTACAATATTAATACATGCTTATACATCATTTACACAGTACTTATACATTACATAACTCTTATACAATATTGATTCATCACATATACAATACATAACTATTTATATAATAACGATACATTATGTATACTCTTTATAACTATTTGTACATCATATATACATGTTTATACACTATTTATACAAAAGTGATACATGAAAACAAGTTGTACGAGAAAAGTTTGCAAAAAAAAAGAGAACAGTTTTTTTAATAATAACAAAAAAGCAGCAAAAAAACAATTTTTTGTTTTTAAATTGTTGCGGAAAGAAACGGATTAAAATGGACTAATGGTCATTATAAATAGGCAAAACTCCACATAGATCTAACTTAGGCACTTCTTAACTAACTTCTTAGTCTAAATTTTAATAATTACAATTTATAAATTTCAGCTAGTGATTACATGTATATTGGACTTTAATATACAACTATTAACGGTTACTATTCAATTATATTTAGAGATAAAAATGAAAGGGGAGTGATTCACATCCTTTATTCTCTCCAACATATCTTTTTCAAATCTTTTGTTACTTTTCTATATAGATTGTTACAGCTTACATTTTAATTTTCGAAATATAAAAATAGAATTCAAGCTAAAATTCCTTTAATTTCTTCGTATGACTTCAGAATTTAAAATATAATTTCAATGTATTTATACATACAACGTACTTATCCATGAAAATTAGCTATGAATAGAAATACAAATGTTGAATTGATACAAATAAAAATTAGCTCTAAATTTAGTATTCAAATACAAATTCAAACGCTTACAACTCATATCTTAAAGATAAATATGAACTGATACAAAATCAAATGTATAAAACGGATACAAATTCATATTATATATATACATATACAAATTCAAATACAATTTCAATGTATATATACATACAACATATTTATCCACGAAAATTAGCTATGAATTGAAGCACAAATGTTGAATTTATATAATTTGAAAATTAGCTCTGAATTTACATCCAAATATAAATACAAACGCTTACAGTTGAGATACAAATTCAAATGTATAAAATGGATACAAATTTAGATTACGTGTATAAATATACAAATAATTATCAAACTTTAACAATGAAATTTGTATGAGAATACGCACGTAACCAGACATCAATAATGAAAGAAGGAAATTAAACTAAGCAACTTGTTTATCTGAACCAGACATCTTGAAAGGAGATTAACTTCTTAAATATCTTTGATTAAATTCATATCCCAAATAAAAAATTGTGAATCCTTAAAAATGTAGAATCAACAACTAACCTAAAACAAGCAGAGTAAAATTCAAATTTTGGGGAGCGAAAAGGATCTGAAACTCTTCTTTATGGATTTCAAGCCCTACCATTTTAGATATTTATGGAGAGAGGCGCCAAGCAAGGTGTGGTGGTTTTTAGGAGAATGTTTAAGGGAATAATAAAATGAAATTGGAAGGAATATAAAATAATAAAAAGTTTACTGAAAATTTCCATATATGCGCTACTTCATTTGTATATGTGGGCCCACATAAATAACATTTATTCCAACTACCTTTAACCATGTAAAGCAATTATTTTTAACCTTAAGTAGTCCGGGTATTAGGAGTTATTTAATGTATGGTGCATAATTTTTTCTTTTAAGTAATAATAATCATTTTAAGTAATGAACAAAACTTTGGCTATTTTTATTGTAAACTATTTATTTTTTTGTAAGTGAAAGTTTCCAATTAATAAAAAGAAAAATGATCAAATTTATTCCTCTACTTTCAAAAAATAGCTTAATATTTTCTTCATCATACTTTGTGGTGAAATTTTCCTCGCTTCCATTCTTTAGGGACATATTTATCTTTATACTTTGAAAAATTGACGAAGTATATCATTCGTCATACTTTGGAGCCAATTTTACCCTTGTTGTTAAGAAACTTTTCACATATTCCCTTTCTTTAACAGAAAAGCTCAAATCAATGTTAAATAATTCATTTTTTAAAAATAAAACACACCTCTAATCTAATCCATCCGATCCGATCCACAAAAAACATAAATAAATATACCTTTGCCTCAGTTCTATTAGGAAATTTTCCAATGAATAAATATACTTCTCTTTAACGTTCAATGTTGGTACGTTGTTTACAAATGAACAAAAAGTAAAATAAAATGGGATAATGTAGAAGTATGGAACTAGAGAAAATGTCTGTTACAAACTCTACTCCTATTCCAATTATGTTCAAATTTCAAATTTTGGTTTACAATTCTATGTGCATCTCAATTTTAGAATCAGTCGATAAGTTTTCTGAATAAATGACATGATGAAAAATTTATGTAGATCAAAATTATATATAAATACATAAAAAAGAAGAGATGCCACAATTGTCACTTAAGGAGATCTCTTAACTCAATCATCCAAAGAAATATCTAGTGTGCCTAATCTGTTGAATTTGACCTCAAAGTGCTATTTTTCATGAGCTCTGCACTGATGCAAATCCATGAACTGTGGGAGGGGTATGATTGTTGTATTTACACTAATGTAGGTCAATTTTTCATGAGCTATGCACTGATAAATATTGACATAATCTCGTTAGAAAAATTTGACTAACAGAATTTGTGGGGGGGGGGGAGAGGGGAGGGTATTTATTTGTCTTTTTTGCGTCTCAAGTCGGATTGGGTGGGCTAGATTATGGTGTTTTTATTTTTTTAAAAATAACATCCAACGTTTATTTGGGCTATTCTATTAAATGAAGGGTACATGTGAAAAGTTTCTTAACAATGAAGATAAATTTGACCCCAAATTATGAAATTCAGGGTAAATCTGGCATCAAAAGTGTGGCGAATGGTATAGTTAGCTAATTTTATAAAGCAGGGGGATAAATTTGGCTCCAAAGCATGACAATAAGGATAAATTTGGCCCCAATGATATATTCATCCAATTTTTTTTTTAATGTAGATAGATAAATTTGACCCTTTTCCTATAAACTTGATACCTTCGACCATTACAATTAGATTAGATACCGGATGACACCAAAAAATGTATTCATTTACACAAATTTGCAATTGTTACATTTATTGTGAAAAAAGTTGAACAAAAATGGCAAGTCTGACCCAACAACACATATTGAAGACAATAACACCAACAATCTACATGCATCAATTTTACATATATCTATGAGCCAATTTGGATAGGATTAAAGTTTGGCAAAATTCGCTTTTAATCATTTTTTAGCTTTTTTAGGTTTTTGGTAAAATTAAAAAGTACTTAAAAAAGACTAAAAAATAATTAAAAAAGTAAAAAGTGAGAAGCTGGGTACCCAAACTTTTTACTTTTTAAGTTAAAATTCTTTTAGGTTTGACCAAATATGTTACATCCTGGGTTTTGGCCCTTAGAAAAGTTTCTGAAATTCCGTTTTCCGGGCCTAATATGACTCATGGGTACGATTCGTATGTTGGAGGTATGAGTGGTATGGTCCTGTCATATGCTGACCAGTGTTGATTGGTGGGATAGATTTGGTCACTGGAATGGATAAGACTTAGGGGATAAGAGTTGTATGGTTGTTGACGAGCCGTATCTTATGCTCATATAGGGGGCAGTGTTCAAGTCTCTTGGTATTCTATTCTGCTAGGGGTACGGGTAGAAGGTACGAATCTTATGCTTTGGATATAACTTTGTTGGATGAGTCGTATACTGGACAATGTTTGGTCCAAGGGTTGTGGTAGGATACGAGTGGCGGGTACCACTCGTATCGAAAGGGTATGACTAGTGAGGTCCAGTCGTACCCCTATGATGGGATTTTTGTGCAACTTAAGTGGGGATATTCTGGATATTTTCCTACTTACCCTAATAGGATCTCACAACTTCTAACCAACTTGAGTGGTTATTTCTCTATCATTTTACTCTTTAACACTTAAAAACTATTCCTAAACACTTTATAATTCTCTCAAGAGATTTTGGGACAAAGAGATAGGGTTTCATCTTAAGAGCTAATTTTGGGATATTGTTGGTGATTTATCTCCATCTAATTTGTAAATTAAGGCATGTTTTTTCCCCCCATTGTCAGTTCCAACTAAAGGCATGGTTTTCATTATTGTTTTTTTATGATTTCATTATTTAATGCTTTTGGTTTACAAATATGATTTGGGGGTTTTATTATAAATAGTTGGTTATGGTTTTCCCATGGTTTTAATTATACTTTTATATGCATTAATGGTGGTTTTGGACAATTGGAATACATGGAATGGTTATTGGTAATTACAATTGGTTTTAGATATATATTTTCCCCCCAATGTATTTGGCAAAATGCTTATAAAGATATGTTCATTGCATTGATTAATTTTAAATGGAACTCTTGCTTGTTTTAAACTTGGTAAAGGATTTATGCATGGTTTAAATGGTTTGGAAAGGTAAATGGCTAAATAGTTATACTTGTAGGGTATGGAATCCTCTAAGAGGTTTAATATGGTAAATGGAAGGGCTCTTGAAAGTCCTCTACAACCTACATATGGTTGGCTATGGATAGTACTTGCAAATATGGTCGGCATGATGATACCACCACTAAATGGCCTTGGTTAATAAATGGTACATGGATTTCTTAGAAATGGTTTTAATTGAAAATTAAGGGGAGAGGTGTAGCAAAGCCGTGAAAGGTAGAGGTCCCAGGGGGATCAAAAATGGAAACTTAAATTTGCCGATATGAGGTTTGGTCTAGGTGATTGTGTGGATGATGTCATACTTATATTGGGAGATGTACTGGTCATCCCAGGGTTATCTTCCCTGGTCATGCGACTACTTGCACTGGGGCCCTTTCAAAAAGAGGAGCTAAACCCATTTTGCCCGTGGGTGATTTAGGACTGCAAAGCTACACAACCTAAGTAAAGGTTTTAAATTAATGCTAAACCCGATTTCTTTTTCCCGGCACTTATATATATATGTATGGTTGTATGCATTATGGATGGTTTTACTTGATTTTATAAATAATATTATTTTATCCTTGTCCTGAGTTTATGCTAGCGATCACTCCCTAACCCTTCTACTGGAGGTTGTATACCCACGCTATGTAGGAACCGACCGTTCTACTCCTCCTATAAAGTGGTTGACTTGGGGATTTGCATTTGGACTAAAGTGGTTATCTTCCATCCTTTCAGAAGGCTCTATTTAATGTTATGGACATCTTTAGACACTTTTATTTTATTTTGGATATTGGTTTTGTCCATGGTTGGGGGCATGTCCCAACCAGATATTTTTACTCTTTTGGTTAGAGCCTTTATGGTAGTTCTGAGGGTTAGTAAGGGCTGGATCAGTATTGATGTCAGCCTTAACATTGGAATAGGCTAGTGGGATAACACCACATCACATAATTTCTCACTGTTCCAACGTATTATCTTTTAGGATTTATTGTCATTATATGTTTTGGTATTCTTTTTTCTTATGGCCTGGTTTATGGCCTTTGATTTAGTTTGGTATGGTTGGATGGTTGGTTTGGTATGGTTAGACTCAGTTGGGTTGGTCACGGTTATGACCCTATCCTAGAGTCTTCATGAGAGAATTTATGCTATCTTGTTATGTGTTCGAAATCCAGCCCATCTAAGGCTGCATAAGGTAGTTGGGTTGGGTAACAAGTGGCGGTCCCCAATCCTAGTTGGACTTGGTATGCCCATTATGTCTAGGACTTGGTTTGGGTCATGATAAGTTGGTATCAGAACTAGGAGTCTACAAAGCCATGTCGAGTAGAGTTTCTTTTAGGGGTGTGTAGCATGCCACACTCATAAAGGAGAGGCTACAAGACATTTAGGAATGTTTCACTTTCTTGGTATTCTATTTTCAAGATTGGAGTCTAGAGTCGTGCAATCTTCTCTAATCCTTGTTTTTTTGTCTTTCAGATCATGTCTCATAGATCTAGAACATAAATAAATTCTTATGTCCCACATGGGGATAATGCTGGAGGGGTACGCCTTACGTCAGGGGTTCGTCTTTGATCTCAGGATCCCATTCCTGATTGTGCTGGAGTTCCTCCTAGTTCTACCAGTCCTCCTTAGGTTTCTTAGGGCAATATGATGAATACAAAATTTTGTCAATCTATCCATGTTATTCTCAGTTGGTTGCTGCCCAGGTAGAGAAGAATGTATCTAGTAGGTTATAAGCTGAGGCCACAAGGGTTGACCAATTTATGAAGATGGGTCCTCCTACTTTAACTAGAGTAAAGGTGGAGAAAGATCCACAGGGCTTCTTAGATGAAATAAAAAAGATATTGTGGGTGATATAGACTACCAATCTAGAAGGGGTAAACTTTGTAGCTTATCAGCTCAAAGATGTTGCTTATCAGTGGTATGAGCAGTAGGATAAGGATAAGGGTGATGCGGAGGAATCAGAATTATGGGAGGCCTTTTCTAATGCCTTCTTTGATCATTTATTTCCTCAAAAGATGAAAGAAGCTAAGATGGAGGGGTTTATAAACCTCAAGTAGGGGAAAATAATTGTCAAGGAATATGCCTTGAAGTTCCATCAACTGTTAAAGTATACTTCTGACTTGGTGGCTAACATAAAAATGAGAATAAGGAAGTTTGCTTCTTCGTTGAATCCAAATTTAATCTTGGATAGAAATACCTCTTTTCTAATTAAGGATATAGAGATTTCTAGGTTTACTGTTCATATGTAGCAAGTAGACGATAAGAAGAGGAGGCAGACAGAGTTTGGGGATAAGCAGGGAAAGAGGAGTAGGTTTTCTAATTAGGGAGGTACACAGTCCCAGGGTGGTCAGGATGGTAGCAAGTGGTAGAAAAAAAGTGGGGGAGCTCGGATTCCTTCTTTACTGCTAGTGCCTCTTACCTGAAGTAATCGAGAGACAGGCGTCATCAGGATGGTGATAATTTTTGGGCACAGGGTGCCCAATCTCAGGTGAGCGGAGGTCAATTAGTTTCTTCATAACCTCTTTGTCAGTTTTGTGGTCAACCCTATTAGGGTTATTATGAAAAAGGGAGGGACAAATTATTCAGGTGTGGCCATCCAGGTCATTGCCTCAGGTATTGTACGATTAATAAAGCTGCTATAGGGGCGAACAAGGTTCGATGGATTCATCTTCTGCTCCTACACCTGGTGGTGTTGTATCTACTTCTGTTACTTCTCCTAGTTTTAAAATAGGTTGTATGCTTTGGCATCTCGGTAGGAATCTAAGACATCACCTGATGTTGTTACTAGTACGTTACAGCTCTTTTCCCATGACGTATATAATTTGCTTGATCCGGGGTCTACTCTTTCTTACATGACTCATTATATAGTTGTACCTTTTGGTTATGATCCCAAAGTGATTTTGGATCCTATTTCAATTTCTACCCCAGTAGGAGACTCGATTATTGCTAATAGATTCTACAGGGGTGTGTGGTATCTGTTAGTAACAAGCATACCCTGGTTGATCTATTTAAGTTGGGGATGATGGATTTTGATATCATCTTGGGTATGGATTGGTTACACTCTTGTTACAACTTTTGGACTTGAAAGGTTATCTTTAGGTTTTTTGGTGAAACGGTTATAGAATGGGAGGGTGGTTTCGTAGCTCCTAGGGGAAGGTTTATTTCTTATCTTAGAGCTCAGAGATTAATGTCCAAGGAGTGTCTTTATCACTTGGTATGGGTTAAAGATTCTAACTCAGAAGGTCGTTCTTTATAGTTAATTCCAATGGTTAATTAGTTTCCAGAGGTCTTTTTGAATGATCTTCTTGGTGTTCCTCCGGATAGGGAAATAAAGTTTGGTATTTATTTGCTTCCAGACACTCATCCAATATCTATTCATCCTTATATACTGGCTCCGACAGAGTTGAGGGAACTCAAGAAGCAATTTAAAGATCTTTTGGATAAGGGGTTTATTCATCTTAGTGTATCTCCATGGGGTGCACTAGTGTTGTTTGTGCGCTAGAAGGATGGTTCCATTTGGATGTGCATTGACTAGATAGTTGAATAAGGTAACAGTTAAGAACAAGTATCCTCTTCTGAGGATAGATGATCTGTTTGATCAATTACAAGATGTCAAGTTTTTTTTCTAAGATAGATCTTCGGTCTAGGTACCAACAGCTTAAGATTAGGGAGGTGGATATCCCTAAGATGTCTTTTCATACTCGGTATGGGTATTTTTAGTTTTTGGTGATGTCATTTGGATTATCTAATGCCATGACGACATTTATGGATCTGATGAACAGAGTTTTTAGGTAGTATTTGGATCTCTTTGTCATTGTGTTTATTGATGGTTTATTCAAAGAATAAGGTGGATCATGCTAATTACCTCTGTATGGTGTTGCAGACCTTAAAGGAACAATGATTGTATACCAAGTTCTCTAAGTGTGAGTTTTGGTTGAACGTTGTAACTTTCTTGGGTCATATTAGTTCTAGTGAGAGGATAATAGTTGATCCTCAAAAGGTTGTTGTGGTGAAGAGGTGGCCTAGAACTATGACTCCATTCGATATTCAGAGCTTCTTGGGTTTAGCCAGGTATTATAGGAGGTTTGTGGAAAGCTTCTTGTTAATAGGACCCTTTGACTAAGTTGACTCAGGAAAAGGTCAAGTTTTCAAGGTTGGATGCTTGTGAGGGGAGTTTTGAGAAGTTGAAGGATAGGTTAACTTCGACTCTAATTCTGACTTTGCCGCAAGGCAATGATGGATTTATGGATTATTGTGATGCATGCCGGGTAGGGATTCATTGTATTTTGATGCAGTATAGAAAAGTGATTGCCTATGCTTCCAGGCAGTTGAAGGTGCATGAGAGAAATTATCCTACTCATAATTTGGAGCTGTTGGCAGTTGTGTTTGCTTTGAAAATATGGCAGCATTATCTATATGGTGTTCACATGAATATATTTTCTGGTCATAAGAGCCTACAATACGTGTTCACTTAGATGGAGCTTAATCTCAGGCAGAGGAGATGTCTTGAGCTTTCAAGGACTATGACATGAGTCTTCACTACCACTCAAGTAAGGCTAATGTGGTTGCTGATGCTCTTAGCAGGTTATCCATGAGAATTTTGGCTCATATAGAGAAAGAAAAGCAGGAACTGGTAAAGATATTCACTGCTTGGCCAATTTTGGAGTTTCATCTCTTAGACTCTAAGGATGGTGGTGTGATGATGTAAGAAGTGGTTCGATCGTCTCTTGGTGCAAAGATTAAGGAGAAGCAAGTGTTGGATCCTGTCTTAATAAAAATCAAGAGTGATATTGGTGGGCATAAAGTAGAGGTGTTTGAGATTAGTGGTGATGGTACTTTATGGTACCAAAGGAGGTTATGCGTTCCTGATGTCGATGATTTATGGCAAAAGATTTTGGCTGAGGCACATGAATCGCGCTATATTGTTCATCCCAGCTCAACAAAGATATTTCATGATTTCGAGAAGTTCTATTAGTGGAACGGTATGAAGAGGGATGTGGTTGACTTTGTGGCCAAATGCATAGTTTGTCAACAAGTTAAGGTTGAGCACACAAGACTCGATGGATTGCATCAGGAAATTGAGTTGCCCGAATGGAAATGGGAGATGATCAATGGACTTTGTTACTAGTCTTTCTTGGTCTCGAAACCAATTTGATTTGATTTGGGTCATCGTGGATAGGATGACAAAGTTTTCTTATTTTTTGCCTGTGAGGACTACCTTTTCAATGGAGAATTATGCAAAGCTGTATCTTCAGAAGATTGTGAAGCTGCATGGGGTGCCTATTTCAATTATTTCTGATTGTGGGACACAGTTTACATCTTTTTTTTTGGCAATCTTTGCAGAAAGGGTTGGGGACTAAGGTTAGTCTGAGTACTACTTTTCATCCGCAATCGGATGGGCACGCAGAGAGAACTATTCAGACATTGGAGAATATGCTTGGGGCCTGTGTGATTGACTATGGTGGCAATTGAGTTGAGCATCTTCCTTTGGTGGAGTTTTCTTACAATAATAGCTATCATTTTAGTATTGGTATGGCCCTTTTTAAGGCATTGTATGGTAGGAGGTGTAGATCTCTTATTGGTTGGTTTTAGCTTGGTGAGGCAGATATGTTTGGACTGGATTTGGTTTATCAAGCTATGGAGAAGGTGAAGGTGATTTGGGATAGACTTAAGGTTCTCCAGAGTGGCCAAAATTTCTATACAGATGTTAGGATTAGAGACTTGGAGTTTGAAGTCGGGGACAAGGTGTTACTAAAGGTGTCTCCCATGAAGAGAGTAGTGTAGTTTGGAAAGAAAGGGAAGCTCAATCACCAGTTATTGATCCTTATGAGATTTTGTTGAGAGTTGTTAATGTTGCGTATGAATTAGAGTTGCCTTATAGTTTGGGCTTGGTTCATCCGTTATTTCATGTTTCTATGTTGAGGAAGTGTATTGGTGATCCTTCTTCGATTGTTCCTTTAGAGTGGTTGGATATCTTGAATTCTTTGTATTATGAAGAGGTCCCGGTGGAGATATTGGATAGGCAAGTTCGTCGGTTGTGGACCAAGGATGTGGCTTTGATTAAGGTTCTATGGAGGAACCATAAAGTGGATGAGGCAACATGGGAAGCGGAGGAGGACATGAAGTCCAAGTATCCGCTCTTGTTTTCTACACCTGGAATTCATACGGAAGGTATGTGTTCTTGAACACATCATCATTTTTTGAGTTTATTAAAGAAAATGTTGGATCTCTTGTATCTTTGTTTTCTTTCTTAAAGGTAAGAGTAGAGACATTTAAGGGTTGGATTTATGTTTGATAATGCAAATAACTCTGTGTGTGGTTACCCCTACCTTGTCCGTCATTCGGGGATGAATGTTTCTAGTGGGGGAGAATGTTACATCTTGGGTTTTGGCCCGTAGAAACTTTTTTAAAATTCCATTCTCCGGACCCAATACGACTTGTGAGTACGAGCCGTATGTTAGGGTATGAGTGGTATGGTCCTGTCGTATGCTGACCAGTGTTGATTGGTGGGATGGATTTGGTCACTGAAATGGATATGACATAGGGTATAAGAGTTAATAGTTGTTTACGAGTCGTATCTTGTAGTCTTATAGGGGACAATGTTCAAGTCTCTTGGTATTCTATTCTGCCAGGGGTACGTGTGAAAGGTACAGATCGTAGCTTTGGATATGACTTGGTTGGATGAGTCGTATACGGGAAAATGTTTGGTCCAAGAGTTTCGATAGGATATGAGTGGCGGGTACCACTCGTATAAGAAGGTTATGACTCATGAGGTCCAGTAGTATCCCTGTGATGGGATTTTTGAGCATCTTATGTGGGGGTATTCTGGATATTTTTCTACTTACCATAATAGGACTCCACCAATTGTAACCTACTTGGGAGGTTATTTATCGTATTATTTTACTCTTTAACGCTTAGAAACTATTCCGAAACACTTCATAATTCTCTCAAAAGATTTTGGGGCAAAGAGATAGGGTTTCATCTTAAGAGCTAATTTGGGGATCTCGTTGGTGATTTCTCTCCATCTACTTTGGAATACATATAATAGTTATTGGTAATTGGAATTGGTTTTGGATATATACTATGCCCCAATGTATTTGACAAAATGCTTATAAAGATATGTTCATTGCATTGATTACTTTTAAATGGAACTCTTGCTTGTTTTAAACTTGATAAAGGATTTATGCATGGTTTAAATAGTTTAGAAAGGTAAATGGATAAATGGTTATTCTTGTGGGGTAAGGAATCCCTAAGAGGTTAAATATGATAAATGGAAGGGCACTTTAAAGTCTGCTTAAAGCTACATATGGTTAGCTATGGATAGTACTTGCAAGTATGGTCGGTATGACGATACCACCACTAAATGGCCTTGGTTAATAAATGGTAAATGGATTGTTTAGAAATGGTTTTAATTGCGCATTAAAGGGGGAGGTGTATCTAAGCCGTGGAAGGTGGAGGTCCCGAGAGGATCAAAACTGGAAATTCATATTTACTGATATGAGGTTTGGTCTTGGTGATCATATGCATGATGTCACACTTATATTGGGGGATGTACTAGTCATCCCAGAGTATCTTCCCTGGTTGTTTGGCTACACGCTCTGGGGCCCTTTCAGCAGGGGAGCTGAACCCATATTCCCCATGCGTGGTTTAGGAAGGCAAAGCTACACAACTTAGGTAATGGTTTTAAATGTATGCTAAACTTAGTTTCCTTTTCCCATCACTTGTATATATGTATGGTTGTATGCATTTTGGATGGTTTTACTTGGTTTTATAAATGTCATTATTTTTTCCTTATGCGGGTGTATACCCACGCTTGCATGAACTGGCCATTCTACTCCTCCTACATAGTGGTTGACTTGGGGATCAGCATTTGGATTAAAGTAGTGAGCTTCCATTCTCTCACAAAGCACCATTTCATGTTATGGATATCTTTAGACACTTTTATTTTATTTTGGGTATTGGTTTTGGCCATGGTTTGGGGCATGTCCCTACCAAATTTTCTTACTCTTTTGGTTAGAGTCTTTGTGGTTTTTCTAAGGATTGGTGTGGGCGGGATCGGTATTGTTGTCGTCCTTAGTATTGGAGTAGGCTGGTAGGCTGACACCACATCACATGATTTCTCGTTGTTCCATCGTATTATATTTTTGGATTGATTATCATTATATGTTTTTGTATTCTCTTTGGTTATGGCCTGCATTATGGCCTTTGGTTTGGTTTGGTACGGTTAGACTCGATTGGGTCGGTCATGGCTATTAAATTCATGAGAACATTTACGTTATCTAATTATATGTTCAAAATTCAGCCTATCTAAGGCTACATAAGGTGGTTGGGTTCGGTAATAAGGGGCGATTCCTGGTCCTGATTTGACTTGGGATGCCCATTACGTCTAGGCCATGGTTCGGGTCATGACAAATACATTTACCTTTTTATCCCTTATATTTTCCTTCAATTTAAAAAATACCCTTAACTTGTAGCCCTAAAATATATAGGTTTTCTTTCTTTTTTTTCTTAGCCGCTTCTGTTCGTCTCTTTCTTCCAATTTCCTATTTATCTTTCTCCTTTGTTTGCAATAAATCATCATACATCAAAAGTTTGCTCAAAAGTTTTATTTTAGAATTAAAAATTATAAGTAATTCACCTTATTTATGTTGTAAACAACTTTAAGGACATTTATTATTTTGACAACCAAAAAAGTGCTTAACAACATTTGTTCATCAAACACATCAACAATGTTTTTACAGTTTCAGCACTTCTATCCAAACACTTATCTGCTTAGTTTATAAGTACTTATTTTAAGCTTTTGATCACTAAAACTAAAAAACTATTTTTTAATTCTATCCAAATAGGCTCATATCTATATCTATACTATACTAAAATGTGAAGATTCTGAGAAAAGTGATTTGATCTTTTTGTCCTTCATTAAAATACCCTGCAATTGTAACGACCTGCTTTTTGATGAAATATGTGAAATTTGTGAGTTTATGTAATTTGACTATTTTATCCCTTCCTGTGGTTGAATTATGATATTTTTAGGATGTGGGGGTGATTGACACGGTTTTTGATGTATTCTGGTACCATTTATGTGATATTGTGATTTTTGATGGTTTCAAGAGTCTTATTTTGGACATATATAGATATCTTTTGAGCCATACGATGGATGACTGAATGGACTATACTAACAGCTCCAGAATATAAATTTTAGGCTAGGTAGACCTTTGGTTTGGGTCCCGATGCACCCGAGCTCATTTCAACCTAGAGGTCAGAAAGTTGAAAAATTGAAAATATGAGTGTGGGACCCACATTTGGTTGAAACAAACTCGAATGGAAAATCCAGCTTTACCAAAAGATCTGGAACGTTAATTATAGGGTGGGAACATATTGGATGTGATTTTATGGCTTTTAAATCTCATTTCAACCCTCAGTTTGAAAAATTATGATTTTGGATTTCGAGGGTCAACTTTCTGAAAACAAAATCTTTTGGAAAATCTAATATCTCCATTGAGTCTGGAGCATTAAATTTAGTGTAATTACTTAGTTCATTTGCATATACTGAATTCCGAATGAATCCAGGATACCACGTCGAAGTCCGGGTTGGACTTTAAAAAAATAGGTTTTTTCTTCAGCTGGTACAGATTTTTTTGCACCATTAAAGCAGTTTTTGGGTCATTTTACTCATTTCTTTTAATCTTGCCTCTTGAGAGTTAAACTCCAAAATAGTGTGTGAGCTTAAAAGTGAAGCTTATGGGAGCTTGGAAAGATAGATTAGCATCTATTTCTTGATTCTATTACGGATTTAAGGTAAGAATTTACCCCTTTTCTTAGTAATTTCTTTATTAATTTCTCAAAATCTCAAAAATCTTAGGGCTTGATTTTAAACACCAATTTTACTCTTTTTTCACTTGAATAATATTTTTATCTTATAACTACTAGTTTTTATCAATTTAACCTTCAAAACAACTCTGAATCTTGATTTTGACCTCAACTCTGAATCTTGATTTTACCTGAATTCCAAAGTTTTTACTCGATAAAGCTTAAAATAGTTTATCTTCAATTTGCACCTTATTTTTTCTCGATTTGACTTGGGTTTTTAGTTGTAGGTTCCTAAAAATATGGGAAACACAGTTTTGAAGTAAAGTTACAATTTTGCCATACTTTTTCTAAAACCTGTTTCAAGGGTCTATTTTGATCCCGGACCAAAAGTAGTCAATATGCATGTCGTTGGTTTTGTTTTGATGCGTAGATTCCATATTTGATGTTTTTAGTTGAGTTCGGAATCGTTTGTTAGGAGTAAGTCTTTGGGAGCAAAGTCTTGATTGTGATATTTTGTCTTTTGATGTAGGAGATAACTTAACTCTCTACGACTAGGTTGGGTAGTTAGTGATGGTACAAAATGAATGTTAAGGGTAGGAACTAATCATGAAAAAATAGCTATCTATGTGTTGTGTCCGTGTGGGGGCCAATATGTGATGTAATTGTCAAAATTGAGATATTATGTGATATGTGTAACCGTGTAGAGTCCTATCTGATATTGATAGCCTTGAATTGTCATGACCCGAGGCTACCCCCTAGGCGCAACAATAGTGCTTACGATCACAAGTGACCATAAGCCAACCTATGATCTAGTACCTGCTGTGAGCACTAAATAAAACTGATAACAATAGAGTATGTGCGGAAATTAACTAAAAAATGCCATAAGGTTTTAGATACTATAAATAATACAATTGATTCCACAATACTGAATTATACGTGAAAATACTGAAACTAACTGAAACTAACTGACAAACTAACTGACTATCTAAAAAGCCTCTAAGACTGACAGAATGGAGAGTTGATGGGACAAACCCCTAACTAACTCTGACTGACCATATAACTAAACTGCTAACTTAGCTGAATAAAGATAAACTCATCCTCAAAGTATGAGGACTCGCCACTGTTACTAAAGCTGGTTAACTGATCGTGTCTAGGCTCTGTCGGGAAACTAAGTGTCCGAACCTATGATATAATAGAGCGATTAATACTTTGAATTTACTGGTATATGAGATGAGGTTAGGCTGAAATACAAGGTTAACTAAACATATAGTAATGACTGGCTGCATATTATGAGATAGCTGAGTAAACATGCATGAAAACTGAAATGCTGAAAATGCAAGACCAAACATATAAAGTTTTTGAAATAATCTGTAAAGATGAAATACTAAAATTTGATAACTGAATAACTGATAATCTGTATGCCTTGGTGAAGCCACCTGAACTGAATTTTGCTGAATACTGATTTGAGACTGTGGAAGGTATCATCTAACTAACATGCCCTATTCTAAGATGATTAAGGTCCAACCTATAATCCCAGTTGGAAGGGTGTCAATACCGTGCCATGGGTAGTAACACTGGCTGTGTGGATCCACTAAGATACTGAAGAACCAGGGTGTCAAGCCTAAACTGACGGGTGATCCCTGAACGGAATCAAGCCTAAACTGATGGGTGACCCCAGAGAGGTAGTCAATCCTAAACTGATGGGTGACTTCTCATAATCCATGCTGGCTACGTGGTTCTGGAATATAGGGAATGCTAATAATGACTTTGCATAACTGATAGGGAGGCCACCATCCTACATTCGCTCGATGCTAAATCCTACTCCCAACTAAAAGACACTGATTACTGAACTAAACTAAGCTTAACTGAGCCAACAACTGAACATGATACTAACTGATGACAAGGCTCATGGTTTATTAGAAACCATTCTAAAGATATAGAAAAACTAGGTAAATAACTAAGTTTTGGGTATTCATAACCCCCAACACTTGACGAAAATAACAATAAGGAACTCATGAAAGTCATAAAACCATAATAGGGAATCATAGTTCAAAATTCAATCATTTAGACATGTCACCAAACACTTGAATTTCATATAATTAAGCATGAAAGTGAGTGAAACATGTGGAAATGACATAATTCCAATTTTGAAACGATGAATTTGAGATTAAACCCAAAGTTTCCATCATTTAAACATGTAAGGGCTGCTTTCAACAAAACTCACTTGTAACTATCATGTATGTTTGAAATTCATAAGAGCTTTATGGAAATAATTAATTATAAACATGCAAATTTTATGATTTAAAGCATAAAATAGGTCCTTGAATTCCATGGTAAAAGAAAGCCATGGATGAACATCACACATACCTCACTCGATGATTTCGTGAAGAGTCTTGTGGATTTTCGTAAATCTTGAGCTTGAATTCTTTGATTCTATTGAATATGCTAGGGTTTGTTCTTAAGAGAAGAATGACTTCATTTGAGTGGATTTGTGAATAATGAGGCAACTAATGCTCCTAGAGGACCTAAATTTCATGTTATGGATGAGTTTGGGTGAGGAAAATTAACCCAAATGCCCTTAATGATGAGGATTTAAAAAGCTGAAGAAGGTCACCTAACGCAGCGTGACCCTTGGCTGGGTCAAGCAGACAACGTGGTGTGACCCCTGGCTGGGTCAAGCAGCCAAAGTGGCGTGACCCTGAGCCTAGGTCAACTACCCATCGCAGCGCGACTCCACCATGAGGCCTCTTTGTTTTGAACATCCAAACACGACCTAAACCTCATCAAAAAGTTTCAAAACTTCCTCGAGACATACCTTTGACCTCCCTAAAAATGAATTAACTTAGAAATCAATATTCCGAGGTCGGGTAGGATAGACTAAAATATTCAAGATTAGGAGTCTTAGAATATCTCCCCCTTGGGGATATTCGTCATTGAATGAGACTGATTAAGCTGAGAATTTTGAGGAACTGATATTACATACTGAACATGCATAACTGAAAACATGATTACATGATTCAGCCTGAAATATGATGCATGACTAATTTGATTTGTGAATGCATGCAATGATTATATGGTTGGAACTGTGAAAAAAAAAGATAATCTAAGGAAAACTGTTACCTTAAGCTGAGTCTGAGTTTGTGAAGAAAAGATAAGGGTACTTGGTACGCATATATACTTCTGTTTCCCAAGTGGCTACCTCAAAAGATTGATTCCACCAAAGAACTTTGATCAGAGGAACCCCTTTATTCCTTAGTCTGTGAACCTGACGATTTAGGATGTCGACTGGGATTTCTTCATATGAAAGGCTATCCTGAACATCTGTAGCCTCTAATGGAACAACTACAACTAATCACCAATACACTTTTTCAACAAGGAAACATGGAGCACTAGATGTATTGATAACACATGCTCTCAATATATCCTCTAGGGTCTGAATGGTCCTCTCTGCCTGACCATCTATCTAAGGATGAAAAGTGGTACTAAGATGGATTTGGGTACTGAGACCCTTCTAAAAATTTCTTCAAAAGTGAGAGGTAAACTCATACCTCTATATGAAATTATGGACAACGAGACTAGGCAGTTTGACCAATTCTCTAATGTAGAGCTTGGAATAATCCTCGGCTGAATAGGAAGTATGAACTAGCAAGAAATGAGCTTATTTGGTCTTTCTATCTATGATAACCTATATCAAATCATGCTGACAATGCATTTTAACACCCCAAATCTGGTACCCAGAATGCTACATGGTGCCCATGACCCCAAAAGGCCATAAGCTAACCTATGACTGATATCTGTAACTGAGCACTGTATAATATATTGTATAAATATACAAATAAAGGCTGAAACATGCCATAAGGTTCAAAACTGATAAAAATCTAATAAAAATATCTGAATAATGTGGCACTTCAATACCAAAACTGAAACAATGTTTGAACACATCTAGTCTAAAAACAGTGTACTCTGAAAGCCTCTAAACCGTCTGAATAAGGGATTGATGGGACATGTCCCTAACTAAATCCAACTACTGAAATAAACTAAGTAATGAATAAATAAAGCAATGATCATGTCCTCGAAGGATGAGGACTTACTACTAAATCTGACTGCTGAAAATGGAATGCTACTAATACTCTAGAGCTCATACTTCTGAACCAATAGTATAAAACACCATAGCACAAATGCATCAGTATGATTGAATATACTAGTATGCAAGTGAGGTAGGCTGAATACAAAGGGTTTAAATGCATGAACAATGCTAATTGATTGTATAACATGAACGCGAGAATACATGCATGAATAAGTAACTGTGACTGAATTTGTGATGGTAATGACTACTGAGTCTGATTACTGATAACATGAGTGACTGATATTTGATATAAGTGATACTGAGTGACTATATCTGACAGTCTAGGTTCTGATAGAACTAACTAAGTTCCGTACTATTCTGAGTTGACTGTATCTGACAGTCCTAAAATTCTGAAGAACTATCTGAGTTCTATTACTGAGACTGAGTCTGAAACTGTAATTGTGGGAAGTAGTCATCTAACTAACATGACCCTAATAAGCTATTATAGCTAATTTGGGGTCCAATCTGTAACCCCAATTAGAAGGGTTTCAATACCGTGCCACTAGTAAGGACAAGCTGTGAGTGACCCTCATCTGGCAGTGTCCCCAAAGAAGAATAGTGGGACCCTCATCTGGTAGTGTTAATCAATCTCATCAACCCTAATCTGACAGAGTTGATGTCTCAACCTATGTTGGATACATAGTTCTGGAGTGGAAGGATTACTTCTAAGGGTCACACCCTCTACTGTCAGTGTGTGCCCTCATCCTTGGGTTTGCTCGGTGCTGAATCCTACTCCCAACTGAGTAGACATAATTCATTGACTAAGATATTTTATCAAAAAATTGACATGCATTAACTTCTACATGAATGGGGATTTCATACTATCATACTATAATGATACTTTTTTCTTCACATAGGAATTTAATCAAATATATAGGGAGCATAATTTGGTTATACCATCATCAATGTACCTAATTATCATGGTTGCATAAATAAATTTGCAATTTGAAGGATTTATCATTAATATTATGCAAATCATCACATACTAGGATCAATCATTGAAATATGAAATTTAAAACATGAATCAAAAACCAACAACAACATGGACATGAATTTCAATTCAACTAAATCATGAACATTCATAAATACACAATCTTTGGAATTTGAAAAGAGATTCTTGAGCTTCATGGGTGAAAGAAACCCATGAATCAACACTTGACATACCTGAGAAAGGAAACCTTGAAGGTTCTTGGAGTTCTTAGATGGATTTCTTGAGATTGACCTTGATTCTCCAGGGATAGGCTTTTGTTTCTTGGGAGATAATGCCCTTGTTTTGAAGAAAAGTGAGTAAAATAATAGTTTTAAAATATTTTTAGGGATTAAATTCCGAACCTGGACATGTTAAAACCTTGGGAAAAAACCAATTTATGCCTGGACGAAATATTTAATTTTCTTCAAAAATTTTTGATTTTGCAGGCTGGCGCGATGTGGCGCTATCGTGCCATGTCTTTGGAAAGTGAGAATTGGAAAATTGCAAGGTGTGCAACGCGGTACAATTGCGTTGCCTCCTTGGAAGCGACCTAAAATCTCACAGCGACATGGTGGTATCGCGTTGGAATACTGGAAAAGGAAAATTGTGAATTGGGCCTTTGGCGCGACGCGCCACTATCTAGGAGAAACACTGGAAAATGACAATTGCCGTTTGGCTGGCTCTGCGATGCACCGATGGCACAGGTGATACACTGTCTCAGTAAAGTCTCTAACTCTTCGTCCGAGTGTCAGATTTGCGCAAAATTGGTATCAATGGAAAGCTTATTAGATTTCCCACTCAAAAAAAGTGAAAATCTTGAAAATTGCACATATATAAAAGTGTATTCATCTTTAAAGCCTGTCTTTGACATTTTCGGGATGAATTTAAGCTAGGCAGAATATGGGGTATTACAATATCTCCCCCTTGGAAACATTTGTCCTCGAATGAAACTGACTAAGATCGGAGAAATGAAAGACTAAAGTACATGCTGAACATGAATAATTGAAACATGATTTCATGACTGAATAATAGAATTACTAATAAGATGAGTTTCTCATCAAACTGAACATGTATATCTAATGCATGAATACATGACTGAACTGACACATGAATGCATGACTGACTATGCAATGGTAATTGATACCAAGTTTATAATGGAATTTTGATAATGAATTGGACACCAAGTTGTAACTGAAATCTGAACATGATACTGAAAGGCTTGAGGAAAGCTGTTACCTTGGGCTGAGTCTGAATTAGCGGAGAAGAGGTGAGAATACTTGGTACGTATGTATGCTTCTGCTTCCCAAGTAGCTCCCCCAATGGACTGATTTTGGCAAAGGACTTTGACTAGAGGGATTCCTTTGTTCCTCACCCTGCCAGTCTGATAGTCAAGAATTTTGACCGGAATCTCTTCAAAAGAGAGGTTGTTCTGAATATGTATGCTCTGAATAGGGACTACAATTACTGGGTCACCTATGCACTTATTGAGCAGAGAGACATGGAAGACAGGATGAACTAAAGCTAGATCTGAAGGCAACTTGAGCTCATAAGCTACTTTACCAAAGCGATTGAGAATTTTAAAGGGACCGACATATCGGGGACTGAGCTTTCCCTTCTTGCTGAATCTCTTCACTCCTTTCATGGGAGAGATCTTTAGATAAACATAGACACTAATCTCGAACTTAAGATCTTTTGTGTGCATATCTGTATAAGACTTCTGTCAGCTCTGAGCAGTCCAAAGTCTTTCTCTGATAAACTGAAATTTTTCTAAGGCATCGAATATTAAGTCAGGCCCTATAATTGAGGCCTCACTAACTTCAAACCAACCGACTGGAGATTTGCATCTCATACCATAGAGATCTTTGAATGGAGCCATCTTAATACTGAAATGATAACTGTTGTTGTATGCAAACTCAATTAAAGGCAAGTGGTCATCCCAACTACCCTTGAAATCAATTGCAGAAGCTCGCAGTATATCTTCTAAAGACTGGATGGTCCTTTCTTCTTGACCATTTGTCTGAGGATAGAAAGCTTTACTGAGGTGAACTTGGGAACCAAGACCCTTTTGGAATGCTTTCCAAAAATGAGAGGTGAACTGAGTACCTCTGTCTGAGATAATAGATAACGAAATACCATGCAATTTGACCAACTCTCTGATGTAGAGTTTGGCATAATCCTTGGCTGAATAAGAGGCATGGACTAGAAGGAAATGAGCTGATTTGGTCATCATATCTACAATGACCCAAACTAAATCATGTTGATGACGAGTACGAGGCAAAACCATCATGAAGTCCATGTTCACTTCTTCCCACTTCCAAGTTGGAATATTAAATTCTTGCATGGACCCACTAGGCTTCTGATGCTCTATCTTAACCTGCTGATATGTAGAGCACTTAGCCACAAACTTTGCAACATCTCTCTTCATCTCACTCCACTAATAGATCTTCTGCAAGTCGTGGTACATCGTTGTGGCACCTGAATGAATAGAGTAGCTTGCACCATGCGCTTCTACGAGAATTCACTACCTTAAGTCATCTACAGCTGGCATACACAGACGACCCTGACAACGCAATACACCATCTCTCCCTTGGGAAAAAACCTCTACTTTTTGATCCTTGACTGACTCTTTCGACTTGACTAGACTGAGATCTCTATCTTTCTTTTCTTTCACCTCAGAAACTAGTGATAATTCTAAAATACTCTGAACCCATATATCACCCTCCTCTGTATCGACTAAGAGAACACCTAGTCTGGCAAGCTGATGGACTTCCTGAGCTAACTTCTTCTTACTATCCTCAGCATGAGAAACACTACCCATAGAAAGTCTACTGAGAGCATCGGCCACTATGTTAGCCTTGCCCAAATGATAAATGACACTCATGTCATAATCTTTTAAGAGCTATAACCACCTTCTTTGATGAAAATTGAGATCTTTATGATAAAAGACATACTAAAATATCTTATGATCTATGAACACATCTACATGAACTTTGTATAGATAATGCCTCCAAATCTTTAAGGCAAATACTACGGTTGCTAACTCAAGATCATGAGTAGAATAATTCTTCTCAAGGGGCTTAAGCTGTCTGGAGGCGTAGGCTATGATCTTACCATGCTACATGAGGAAACAACCTAAACCTACTCTGGATGCATCACAATACACTATGAAACCATCTAAACTATCTGGAAGAGCCAAAATTGGAGCTGAGGTGAGTCCAGTCTTCAACTCCTGAAAACTCTTCCCACAAGGATCTGACTACTGAAACTTAACTTTCTTCTGAGTCAATATGGACATAGGGGATGCAATAAAATAAAATCCCTGAATAAACAATCTGTAATAGCCAGCCACACCCAAGAAACTCCTAATATCTAATGGAGAGACAGGTCTGGGCCAGTTTTTTACTGCTTTAGTCTTTTGAGGATCTACTTTAATTCCATCACTGGAAATGATATGACCAAGGAATGCTACTGATGTTAGCCAAAATTTGCACCTACTAAATTTGGCGAATAACTAATGATCTCTGAGAGTTTGAAGTACGATTCTGAGATGGTCTGCGTGATCACGTTCACTGTGGGAATAAACAAGAATATCATCTATGAAGACTATGAAAAACATATCCAAGTATTGCTTGAACACACGGCTCATCAAGTCCATAAAAGTTACAGGGGAATTGGTAAGACCAAAGGACATGACTAGGAATTTCAAGTAACCATACCGAGTTTTGGAATGTCACATTCCCTGACTCTGAGCTGATGATAGCCTGATTTGAGGTCTATCTTAGAGAAATAGCTGGCACCCTAAAGTTGATCAAACAATTCATCAATTTGGGGAAGTGGATACTTTTTCTTGACCGTGACTTTATTGAGCTAATGGTAATCACTGCACATTCTGAAAGATCCATCTTTCTTTCATACAAATAAGACTGGTGCACCACACGGGGACATATTGGGTTTAATGAATCCCTTATCTAAGAGATCCTCTAACTGCTCTTTCAGTTCTTTGAGTTCTATTGGTGTCATTCTATATGGAGGAATAGATATGGGCTGAATAGCTAGAAGAAGATCAATGCGGAAGTCTATTTTCCTTTTGGGAGAAATTTCTGGAAGATCTTCGGGAAAAACATCTGAATATTCACTCACGACTGGGACTGATTCAAGACTGGGAGTCTCAGAACTAGAATCCTTAACATGAACAAGATGATAGACACATCCCTTAGATATCATTTTCTGTGCTCGAAGGTAGGAAATAAGATGACCCCTGAAAGCTAAAGTACTACCCCTTCACTCTAGGACAGGTTCATTTGGAAATAGGAACTGGACAATTCTATTTCTACAGTCGACTGTGGCATAGCAGGAAGAAGCCAATCCATGTCGAGAATGACATCAAAATCAGTCATCTCTAATTCGATTGTCTGCTGAGGTGACTTTCTGAAATATCATAATTGGGCAGTTCCTATATACCCACCAAGCTATGATGGTTTTACCTACTGGGGTAGATACTGAGAAGGGCTTTGCTAGAATTTGGGGACTGACTCTGAAATCAACTGCTAAGGAGTAACAAAAGACAAGAAAGCTCCTGGATCTAGCAAAGCATAAACATTCAAGTAAAAGATCTGTAACGCACCAATAACTACATCAAGAGAATTTTCCTGATCTTGTCGGGACTGGAGAACATAAAGTTTGTTTGGGTATTGCCTACTAGTAGCACTGGAAGTGGCACCCTGTTAATTTGGGCAACCAGTCTGGGCTGAGAAACGGTCTGCTAACCCTGATAACTTGACTGGGGACAATCTATGACTTTGTCGTCTAGGTTGCAACATCCAAAATAGACATCACTGCCAGCTCTGCAAGTACCTTTGTGGTTTTTACCACAAGTCTGACAAAGGGGATTAGTTCGGGCACTGCTGACACTGCCCTAAGACTTAGATCCTGGTGCACTATCTCTATTACTATCCCTGAACTTAGGAGCTGGAGCACTAGCTAAAGAAGGAGATGGAATAGATGACTTAGGATGGAACTGAGAACGGTTTTCTCCCTCTGACTTACGCTGAACAAAGTTAAAACTACCCATCCTTTCTCCCTTATTTTGTCCCTCTCTCATCTTAATATTTTTCTTTTCTATCTGTTAAGCATGGGTCATAATCCTGGCTATGTTTATGTCACTATTCAGTATTGCGGACCTTCACTCATTGACCACACTATTATTTACCCCAAAAACAAACTTACTGATCTTGGCCCTGCTATCTGCAACCACATGAGGAGCATATCTGGCTAATTGAGTAAACTTAAAAGAATAGTCTTTCACTGTCATGTTTCCCTGCCTGAGGTTGATAAATTCTAACACCTTATCTTCCCTCAGCTCTTAAGGAAATAATTTATCTAAGAATGAAGTGACAATCTCCTCCTACTCAATAGGCCCTGCATCAACTTACTTCTCTGACTTCCACTATTTGAACCAAGTGTGATCAACATCCTGCAAATGATATGCAGCTAGCTCAACACTCTCACTAGAAGTAATCCCTATGATGTCTGTAACCTTCTGAACCTAGTTAAGGAACTCCTGAGGATCCTCTTCTAACTTAGACCCACAAAAGGATGGAGGATTCATTCGGGTGAAGTCCTTAATCCTTGCTGCAGCTGAATTAGCCACTGGGTTGGTTGGAATGACAGCTGGTCATTCATTTTGAGCAACAATTAAATTAGCAAACATAGTGAATGCATCTCTGAACTCTACATGAGAAATATGTTCGTCCAAAGGATCTGCTTGGACGGGCTGAGGGGCTGACTGATTTCCGTTTCTTATTTTGGGAGGCATATTCTGTAAAAGAAAGGGAGAAATGGATTATACTGAGAGTTAAATTTGAGCTCACGCTCACTGGCACGACATGAATACTGAAAAAAGGGAAACTGTTCCAAAAACATCTCATAGTCTTCTGTACATAAATGTGGCATGCAACACATCGATGTACAAGACTCTACTAGATGCAGCTTTCAGACTTCCTAGGACTTTATTGAACCTTAGGCTCTGATACCAAGTTTGTAATGCCCTAAATCTGTTACCCAGAATTCTACACAGTGCTCATGACCTCGAAGGGCCGTAAACTAACCCATGACTAATATCTGTAACTGAGCACTACATAATATACTGTATAAATGTGGATATAAAAGATGAAACATGCCATAAGGTTTAAAACTAATAAACATCTGATAAAACCATATCTAAAAAATATGGTACGATAATACCAAAACTGAAACAATGTCTGAAAATATCTAGTCTGAAAATACTGTAGTCTAAAAGCCTCTAAACTATTTGAATAAAGGGTTGATAGGACATGTCCCCAACTAACTCAGACTACTGAAATAAACTAAGTAATGAAGAAATAAAGTAATGATTATGTCCTCGAAGGATGAGGACTCTCTGCTGACTCTGACTGCTGAAACTAGAATGCTACTGATGCTCTGGAGCTCGTACTTTTGAACCTATGGTATAAACCAACATAGCACAAATGCATCAGTATGATTAAATGTACTGGTATGCAAGTGAGGTAGGATGAATGCAAAGGGTTCAAATGCATGAATAATGTTACCTGACTGTATAACATGAACGTGAGAATACATGCATGAATAAGTGACTATCACTGAATTGGTGATGTTACTGACTACTGAGTCTGGTTTCCAATAACATGAGTCATTGATAATTAATATAAATGATACTGAGCGATTGTATCTGGCAGTCTAGGTTCTGATGGAACTAACTGAGTTCCATACTATTCTGAGTTGACTGTATCTGATAGTCCTAAAATTCTGAAGAACTATCTAAGTTCTATTATTGAGACTGAGTCTAAAACTGTAATTATGGGCAGTAGTCATCTAACTGACATACCTCTAATAAGCTATTATATTTGAGTTGGGGTCCAATCTGTAACCCCAATTAGAAGGGTGTCAATACCGTGCCACTGGTAAGGACAAGCTGTGAGTGACCCTCATCTGGCAGTGTCCCTAAAGGAGAATGGTGAGACACTCACCTGGCAGTGTTGATCTACCTCATCAACCCTCAACTGACAGTGTTGATATCTCAACCTATGCTAGCTATATAGTTCTAGAATGCAAGGATTGCTTCTAAGGGTCACACCCTCTACTGTTTGTGTGTGCCCTCGTCTTTGGGTTCGCTCGGTGTTGAATCATACTCCCAACTGAGTAGACACTAAATTGATTATACTGAGATGAACTGGACTGAGTTCATTGAGTTCCGTAGACTGACGGAATGTTACTAAATCCTGTTAACTGACTGAGTTCATGAGATTACTGAGTTTTCTTGAGTCATTTAACTGACTGAATTCTACTGATAATAGCGTGAATGATATTATCATGAAACTGACACTGGCTTAGGAAAATAGCTAAATTGTTGGGTATAAATACTCCCAGGACTCGATAGCATAAATGTAATTTATGGCACAAGTTTGAAAGAACAACAATGGCTACACATATATCCATAATTCATTGACTAAGATATTTTATCAAACACTTGACATGCATTAACTTGTACATGAATGGGGATTTCATACTATCATACTATAATGGCACTTTTTCCTTCACATAGGAATTTAATCAAATATATGGGGAGCATACTTTGGTTATACCATCATCGATGCATCTAATTATCATGGTTGCATAAATAAATTTGCAATTTGAAGGGTTTATCATTAATATTATGCAAATCATCACATACTATGATCAATTATTGGAACAGGTAAGTTAAAACATGAATCAAAACCCAACAACAACATGGACATGAATTTCAATTCAACTAAATTATGAACATTCATAAATACACAATCTTTGGAATTTGAGAAGAGATTCTTGAGCTTCATGGGTGAAAGGGACCCATGAATCAACACTTGACATACCTGAGAAAGGAAACCTTGAAGGTTCTTGGAGTTCTTGGATGGATTTCTTGAGATTGACCTTGATTCTCAAGGGGTAGGGTTTTGTTGCTTGGGAGAGAATGCTCTTGTTTTGGAGAAAAATGAGTAAAATAATAGTTTTAAAATGCTTTTAGGGATTAAATATCACACCTGGACATGTTAAAATCTTGGGAAAAGACCAATTTATCCCTGGATGAAATATTTAATTTTCGTCAAAATTTCTCGATTTGGCAGGCTGGCATGATGCGGTGCTATTGCGTCGTGTCTTTGGAAGTGACAACTGAAAAATTGCATGGTGGTGCGACATGGTACAATTGCGTTGCCATCTTGGACGCGACCTAAAATCTCACAACGACGCGGTGGTATCATGTTGGAACACTGGAAAAAGAAAATTGTGAACTGGGCCTTTGGTGTGATGCGCCACTATCGCGAAGCAACACTAGAAATTGAAAATTGCCATTTAAGCTGGCTCTGCGATGTGCCGATGGATCAGGTGATAAACTGTCTCATTAAAAAGGCTCTAACTCTTCGCCCGGGTGTTGGATTTGGGCAAATTTGGTATCGATGGAAAGCTTATTAAATTTCTCACATAAAAAAAAGTGAAAATTATGAAAATTCCACATATATAAAAGTGTATTCATATTTAAATCATGTCTTTGACATCATCGGGATGAATTTAAGCTAGGTAGATGTATGGGGTACTACACACGTACGAGGCAACCCTGTCACAAAATCCATTTTCACCTTTTCCACTTCCAAGTGGGGATGCTGAACTCCTGCATTGTACCACTAGGCCTCTGGTGCTCAACCTTAACCTACTAACAGTTAGAGCACTTAGCTACAAGCTCTGCCTCAACCCATCAACACTCGACACACAAAGCCTACCCTGGTAACACTCAACTTATATGTCAATTTAGTGTAAGGTAGTCGTCGTCAATATATTTACCCAACTTTGGAGACGGGGTTGAATCCACAACGAGCAATGTGAGTGGCAATTAAACTTATTTGAAACTATAGCTACAAGTTAAATTCAAACAAATGATACGAAAAGATAAAATGAGGGTTTTTAATAATTGGACGCGACCTAAAATCTCACAACGACGCGGTGGTATCATGTTGGAACACTGGAAAAAGAAAATTGTGAACTGGGCCTTTGGTGTGATGCGCCACTATCGCGAAGCAACACTAGAAATTGAAAATTGCCATTTAAGCTGGCTCTGCGATGTGCCGATGGCTCAGGTGATAAACTGTCTCATTAAAAAGGCTCTAACTCTTCGCCCGGGTGTTGGATTTGGGCAAATTTGGTATCGATGGAAAGCTTATTAAATTTCTCACATAAAAAAAAGTGAAAATTATGAAAATTCCACATATATAAAAGTGTATTCATATTTAAAGCATGTCTTTGACATCTTCGGGATGAATTTAAGCTAGGTAGAAGTATGGGGTACTACACACGTACGAGGCAACCCTGTCACAAAATCCATTTTCACCTTTTTCACTTCCAAGTGGGGATGCTGAACTCCTGCATTGTACCACTAGGCCTCTGGTGCTCAACCTTAACCTACTGACAGTTAGAGCACTTAGCTAGAAACTCTGCCTCAACCCATCAACACTCGACACACAAAGCCTACCCTGGTAACACTCAACTTATATGTCAATTTAGTGTAAGGTAGTCGTCGTCAATATATTTACCCAACTTTGGAGACGGGGTTGAATCCACAACGAGCAATGTGAGTGGCAATTAAACTTATTTGAAACTATAGCTACAAGTTAAATTCAAACAAATGATACGAAAAGATAAAATGAGGGTTTTTAATAATTGGACGCGACCTAAAATCTCACAACGACGCGGTGGTATCATGTTGGAACACTGGAAAAAGAAAATTGTGAACTGGGCCTTTGGTGTGATGCGCCACTATCGCGAAGCAACACTAGAAATTGAAAATTGCCATTTAAGCTGGCTCTGCGATGTGCCGATGGCTCAGGTGATAAACTGTCTCATTAAAAAGGCTCTAACTCTTCGCCCGGGTGTTGGATTTGGGCAAATTTGGTATCGATGGAAAGCTTATTAAATTTCTCACATAAAAAAAAGTGAAAATTATGAAAATTCCACATATATAAAAGTGTATTCATATTTAAAGCATGTCTTTGACATCTTCGGGATGAATTTAAGCTAGGTAGAAGTATGGGGTACTACACACGTACGAGGCAACCCTGTCACAAAATCCATTTTCACCTTTTCCACTTCCAAGTGGGGATGCTGAACTCCTGCATTGTACCACTAGGCCTCTGGTGCTCAACCTTAACCTACTGACAGTTAGAGCACTTAGCTAGAAACTCTGCCTCAACCCATCAACACTCGACACACAAAGCCTACCCTGGTAACACTCAACTTATATGTCAATTTAGTGTAAGGTAGTCGTCGTCAATATATTTACCCAACTTTGGAGACGGGGTTGAATCCACGACGAGCAATGTGAGTGGCAATTAAACTTATTTGAAACTATAGCTACAAGTTAAATTCAAACAAATGATACGAAAAGATAAAATGAGGGTTTTTAATAATTGGACGCGACCTAAAATCTCACAACGACGCGGTGGTATCATGTTGGAACACTGGAAAAAGAAAATTGTGAACTGGGCCTTTGGTGTGATGCGCCACTATCGCGAAGCAACACTAGAAATTGAAAATTGCCATTTAAGCTGGCTCTGCGATGTGCCGATGGCTCAGGTGATAAACTGTCTCATTAAAAAGGCTCTAACTCTTCGCCCGGGTGTTGGATTTGGGCAAATTTGGTATCGATGGAAAGCTTATTAAATTTCTCACATAAAAAAAAGTGAAAATTATGAAAATTCCACATATATAAAAGTGTATTCATATTTAAATCATGTCTTTGACATCATCGGGATGAATTTAAGCTAGGTAGATGTATGGGGTACTACACACGTACGAGGCAACCCTGTCACAAAATCCATTTTCACCTTTTCCACTTCCAAGTGGGGATGCTGAACTCCTGCATTGTACCACTAGGCCTCTGGTGCTCAACCTTAACCTACTGACAGTTAGAGCACTTAGCTACAAACTCTGCCTCAACCCATCAACACTCGACACACAAAGCCTACCCTGGTAACACTCAACTTATATGTCAATTTAGTGTAAGGTAGTCGTCGTCAATATATTTACCCAACTTTGGAGACGGGGTTGAATCCACAACGAGCAATGTGAGTGGCAATTAAACTTATTTGAAACTATAGCTACAAGTTAAATTCAAACAAATGATACGAAAAGATAAAATGAGGGTTTTTAATAATTGGACGCGACCTAAAATCTCACAACGACGCGGTGGTATCATGTTGGAACACTGGAAAAAGAAAATTGTGAACTGGGCCTTTGGTGTGATGCGCCACTATCGCGAAGCAACACTAGAAATTGAAAATTGCCATTTAAGCTGGCTCTGCGATGTGCCGATGGCTCAGGTGATAAACTGTCTCATTAAAAAGGCTCTAACTCTTCGCCCGGGTGTTGGATTTGGGCAAATTTGGTATCGATGGAAAGCTTATTAAATTTCTCACATAAAAAAAAGTGAAAATTATGAAAATTCCACATATATAAAAGTGTATTCATATTTAAAGCATGTCTTTGACATCTTCGGGATGAATTTAAGCTAGGTAGAAGTATGGGGTACTACACACGTACGAGGCAACCCTGTCACAAAATCCATTTTCACCTTTTCCACTTCCAAGTGGGGATGCTGAACTCCTGCATTGTACCACTAGGCCTCTGGTGCTCAACCTTAACCTACTGACAGTTAGAGCACTTAGCTAGAAACTCTGCCTCAACCCATCAACACTCGACACACAAAGCCTACCCTGGTAACACTCAACTTATATGTCAATTTAGTGTAAGGTAGTCGTCGTCAATATATTTACCCAACATTGGAGACGGGGTTGAATCCACGACGAGCAATGTGAGTGGCAATTAAACTTATTTGAAACTATAGCTACAAGTTAAATTCAAACAAATGATACGAAAAGATAAAATGAGGGTTTTTAATAATTGGACGCGACCTAAAATCTCACAACGACGCGGTGGTATCATGTTGGAACACTGGAAAAAGAAAATTGTGAACTGGGCCTTTGGTGTGATGCGCCACTATCGCGAAGCAACACTAGAAATTGAAAATTGCCATTTAAGCTGGCTCTGCGATGTGCCGATGGCTCAGGTGATAAACTGTCTCATTAAAAAGGCTCTAACTCTTCGCCCGGGTGTTGGATTTGGGCAAATTTGGTATCGATGGAAAGCTTATTAAATTTCTCACATAAAAAAAAGTGAAAATTATGAAAATTCCACATATATAAAAGTGTATTCATATTTAAAGCATGTCTTTGACATCTTCGGGATGAATTTAAGCTAGGTAGAAGTATGGGGTACTACACACGTACGAGGCAACCCTGTCACAAAATCCATTTTCACCTTTTTCACTTCCAAGTGGGGATGCTGAACTCCTGCATTGTACCACTAGGCCTCTGGTGCTCAACCTTAACCTACTGACAGTTAGAGCACTTAGCTAGAAACTCTGCCTCAACCCATCAACACTCGACACACAAAGCCTACCCTGGTAACACTCAACTTATATGTCAATTTAGTGTAAGGTAGTCGTCGTCAATATATTTACCCAACTTTGGAGACGGGGTTGAATCCACAACGAGCAATGTGAGTGGCAATTAAACTTATTTGAAACTATAGCTACAAGTTAAATTCAAACAAATGATACGAAAAGATAAAATGAGGGTTTTTAATAATTGGACGCGACCTAAAATCTCACAACGACGCGGTGGTATCATGTTGGAACACTGGAAAAAGAAAATTGTGAACTGGGCCTTTGGTGTGATGCGCCACTATCGCGAAGCAACACTAGAAATTGAAAATTGCCATTTAAGCTGGCTCTGCGATGTGCCGATGGCTCAGGTGATAAACTGTCTCATTAAAAAGGCTCTAACTCTTCGCCCGGGTGTTGGATTTGGGCAAATTTGGTATCGATGGAAAGCTTATTAAATTTCTCACATAAAAAAAAGTGAAAATTATGAAAATTCCACATATATAAAAGTGTATTCATATTTAAATCATGTCTTTGACATCTTCGGGATGAATTTAAGCTAGGTAGATGTATGGGGTACTACACACGTACGAGGCAACCCTGTCACAAAATCCATTTTCACCTTTTCCACTTCCAAGTGGGGATGCTGAACTCCTGCATTGTACCACTAGGCCTCTGGTGCTCAACCTTAACCTACTGACAGTTAGAGCACTTAGCTACAAACTCTGCCTCAACCCATCAACACTCGACACACAAAGCCTACCCTGGTAACACTCAACTTATATGTCAATTTAGTGTAAGGTAGTCGTCGTCAATATATTTACCCAACTTTGGAGCCGGGGTTGAATCCACGACGAGCAATGTGAGTGGCAATTAAACTAATTTGAAACTATAGCTACAAGTTAAATTCAAACAAATGATACGAAAAGATAAAATGAGGGTTTTTAATAATTGGACGCGACCTAAAATCTCACAACGACGCGGTGGTATCATGTTGGAACACTGGAAAAAGAAAATTGTGAACTGGGCCTTTGGTGTGATGCGCCACTATCGCGAAGCAACACTAGAAATTGAAAATTGCCATTTAAGCTGGCTCTGAGATGTGCCGATGGCTCAGGTGATAAACTGTCTCATTAAAAAGGCTCTAACTCTTCGCCCGGGTGTTGGATTTGGGCAAATTTGGTATCGATGGAAAGCTTATTAAATTTCTCACATAAAAAAAAGTGAAAATTATGAAAATTCCACATATATAAAAGTGTATTCATATTTAAAGCATGTCTTTGACATCTTCGGGATGAATTTAAGCTAGGTAGAAGTATGGGGTACTACACACGTACGAGGCAACCCTGTCACAAAATCCATTTTCACCTTTTCCACTTCCAAGTGGGGATGCTGAACTCCTGCATTGTACCACTAGGCCTCTGGTGCTCAACCTTAACCTACTGACAGTTAGAGCACTTAGCTAGAAACTCTGCCTCAACCCATCAACACTCGACACACAAAGCCTACCCTGGTAACACTCAACTTATATGTCAATTTAGTGTAAGGTAGTCGTCGTCAATATATTTACCCAACTTTGGAGACGGGGTTGAATCCACGACGAGCAATGTGAGTGGCAATTAAACTTATTTGAAACTATAGCTACAAGTTAAATTCAAACAAATGATACGAAAAGATAAAATGAGGGTTTTTAATAATTGGACGCGACCTAAAATCTCACAACGACGCGGTGGTATCATGTTGGAACACTGGAAAAAGAAAATTGTGAACTGGGCCTTTGGTGTGATGCGCCACTATCGCGAAGCAACACTAGAAATTGAAAATTGCCATTTAAGCTGGCTCTGCGATGTGCCGATGGCTCAGGTGATAAACTGTCTCATTAAAAAGGCTCTAACTCTTCGCCCGGGTGTTGGATTTGGGCAAATTTGGTATCGATGGAAAGCTTATTAAATTTCTCACATAAAAAAAAGTGAAAATTATGAAAATTCCACATATATAAAAGTGTATTCATATTTAAATCATGTCTTTGACATCATTGGGATGAATTTAAGCTAGGTAGATGTATGGGGTACTACACACGTACGAGGCAACCCTGTCACAAAATCCATTTTCACCTTTTCCACTTCCAAGTGGGGATGCTGAACTCCTGCATTGTACCACTAGGCCTCTGGTGCTCAACCTTAACCTACTGACAGTTAGAGCACTTAGCTACAAACTCTGCCTCAACCCATCAACACTCGACACACAAAGCCTACCCTGGTAACACTCAACTTATATGTCAATTTAGTGTAAGGTAGTCGTCGTCAATATATTTACCCAACTTTGGAGACGGGGTTGAATCCACGACGAGCAATGTGAGTGGCAATTAAACTTATTTGAAACTATAGCTACAAGTTAAATTCAAACAAATGATACGAAAAGATAAAATGAGGGTTTTTAATAATTGGACGCGACCTAAAATCTCACAACGACGCGGTGGTATCATGTTGGAACACTGGAAAAAGAAAATTGTGAACTGGGCCTTTGGTGTGATGCGCCACTATCGCGAAGCAACACTAGAAATTGAAAATTGCCATTTAAGCTGGCTCTGCGATGTGCCGATGGCTCAGGTGATAAACTGTCTCATTAAAAAGGCTCTAACTCTTCGCCCGGGTGTTGGATTTGGGCAAATTTGGTATCGATGGAAAGCTTATTAAATTTCTCACATAAAAAAAAGTGAAAATTATGAAAATTCCACATATATAAAAGTGTATTCATATTTAAAGCATGTCTTTGACATCTTCGGGATGAATTTAAGCTAGGTAGAAGTATGGGGTACTACACACGTACGAGGCAACCCTGTCACAAAATCCATTTTCACCTTTTCCACTTCCAAGTGGGGATGCTGAACTCCTGCATTGTACCACTAGGCCTCTGGTGCTCAACCTTAACCTACTGACAGTTAGAGCACTTAGCTAGAAACTCTGCCTCAACCCATCAACACTCGACACACAAAGCCTACCCTGGTAACACTCAACTTATATGTCAATTTAGTGTAAGGTAGTCGTCGTCAATATATTTACCCAACTTTGGAGCCGGGGTTGAATCCACGACGAGCAATGTGAGTGGCAATTAAACTTATTTGAAACTATAGCTACAAGTTAAATTCAAACAAATGATACGAAAAGATAAAATGAGGGTTTTTAATAATTGGACGCGACCTAAAATCTCACAACGACGCGGTGGTATCATGTTGGAACACTGGAAAAAGAAAATTGTGAACTGGGCCTTTGGTGTGATGCGCCACTATCGCGAAGCAACACTAGAAATTGAAAATTGCCATTTAAGCTGGCTCTGCGATGTGCCGATGGCTCAGGTGATAAACTGTCTCATTAAAAAGGCTCTAACTCTTCGCCCGGGTGTTGGATTTGGGCAAATTTGGTATCGATGGAAAGCTTATTAAATTTCTCACATAAAAAAAAGTGAAAATTATGAAAATTCCACATATATAAAAGTGTATTCATATTTAAAGCATGTCTTTGACATCTTCGGGATGAATTTAAGCTAGGTAGATGTATGGGGTACTACACACGTACGAGGCAACCCTGTCACAAAATCCATTTTCACCTTTTCCACTTCCAAGTGGGGATGCTGAACTCCTGCATTGTACCACTAGGCCTCTGGTGCTCAACCTTAACCTACTGACAGTTAGAGCACTTAGCTACAAACTCTGCCTCAACCCATCAACACTCGACACACAAAGCCTACCCTGGTAACACTCAACTTATATGTCAATTTAGTGTAAGGTAGTCGTCGTCAATATATTTACCCAACTTTGGAGCCGGGGTTGAATCCACGACGAGCAATGTGAGTGGCAATTAAACTTATTTGAAACTATAGCTACAAGTTAAATTCAAACAAATGATACGAAAAGATAAAATGAGGGTTTTTAATAATTGGACGCGACCTAAAATCTCACAACGACGCGGGTGGTATCATGTTGGAACACTGGAAAAAGAAAATTGTGAACTGGGCCTTTGGTGTGATGCGCCACTATCGCGAAGCAACACTAGAAATTGAAAATTGCCATTTAAGCTGGCTCTGCGATGTGCCGATGGCTCAGGTGATAAACTGTCTCATTAAAAAGGCTCTAACTCTTCGCCCGGGTGTTGGATTTGGGCAAATTTGGTATCGATGGAAAGCTTATTAAATTTCTCACATAAAAAAAAGTGAAAATTATGAAAATTCCACATATATAAAAGTGTATTCATATTTAAATCATGTCTTTGACATCTTCGGGATGAATTTAAGCTAGGTAGATGTATGGGGTACTACACACGTACGAGGCAACCCTGTCACAAAATCCATTTTCACCTTTTCCACTTCCAAGTGGGGATGCTGAACTCCTGCATTGTACCACTAGGCCTCTGGTGCTCAACCTTAACCTACTGACAGTTAGAGCACTTAGCTAGAAACTCTGCCTCAACCCATCAACACTCGACACACAAAGCCTACCCTGGTAACACTCAACTTATATGTCAATTTAGTGTAAGGTAGTCGTCGTCAATATATTTACCCAACTTTGGAGACGGGGTTGAATCCACGACGAGCAATGTGAGTGGCAATTAAACTAATTTGAAACTATAGCTACAAGTTAAATTCAAACAAATGATACGAAAAGATAAAATGAGGGTTTTTAATAATTGGACGCGACCTAAAATCTCACAACGACGCGGTGGTATCATGTTGGAACACTGGAAAAAGAAAATTCTGAACTGGGCCTTTGGTGTGATGCGCTACTATCGCGAAGCAACACTAGAAATTGAAAATTGCCATTTAAGCTGGCTCTGCGATGTGCCGATGGCTCAGGTGATAAACTGTCTCATTAAAAAGGCTCTAACTCTTCGCCCGGGTGTTGGATTTGGGCAAATTTGGTATCGATGGAAAGCTTATTAAATTTCTCACATAAAAAAAAGTGAAAATTATGAAAATTCCACATATATAAAAGTGTATTCATATTTAAAGCATGTCTTTGACATCTTCGGGATGAATTTAAGCTAGGTAGAAGTATGGGGTACTACACACGTACGAGGCAACCCTGTCACAAAATCCATTTTCACCTTTTCCACTTCCAAGTGGGGATGCTGAACTCCTGCATTGTACCACTAGGCCTCTGGTGCTCAACCTTAACCTACTGACAGTTAGAGCACTTAGCTAGAAACTCTGCCTCAACCCATCAACACTCGACACACAAAGCCTACCCTGGTAACACTCAACTTATATGTCAATTTAGTGTAAGGTAGTCGTCGTCAATATATTTACCCAACTTTGGAGCCGGGGTTGAATCCACGACGAGCAATGTGAGTGGCAATTAAACTTATTTGAAACTATAGCTACAAGTTAAATTCAAACAAATGATACGAAAAGATAAAATGAGGGTTTTTAATAATTGGACGCGACCTAAAATCTCACAACGACGCGGTGGTATCATGTTGGAACACTGGAAAAAGAAAATTGTGAACTGGGCCTTTGGTGTGATGCGCCACTATCGCGAAGCAACACTAGAAATTGAAAATTGCCATTTAAGCTGGCTCTGCGATGTGCCGATGGCTCAGGTGATAAACTGTCTCATTAAAAAGGCTCTAACTCTTCGCCCGGGTGTTGGATTTGGGCAAATTTGGTATCGATGGAAAGCTTATTAAATTTCTCACATAAAAAAAAGTGAAAATTATGAAAATTCCACATATATAAAAGTGTATTCATATTTAAAGCATGTCTTTGACATCTTCGGGATGAATTTAAGCTAGGTAGATGTATGGGGTACTACACACGTACGAGGCAACCCTGTCACAAAATCCATTTTCACCTTTTCCACTTCCAAGTGGGGATGCTGAACTCCTGCATTGTACCACTAGGCCTCTGGTGCTCAACCTTAACCTACTGACAGTTAGAGCACTTAGCTACAAACTCTGCCTCAACCCATCAACACTCGACACACAAAGCCTACCCTGGTAACACTCAACTTATATGTCAATTTAGTGTAAGGTAGTCGTCGTCAATATATTTACCCAACTTTGGAGCCGGGGTTGAATCCACGACGAGCAATGTGAGTGGCAATTAAACTTATTTGAAACTATAGCTACAAGTTAAATTCAAACAAATGATACGAAAAGATAAAATGAGGGTTTTTAATAATTGGACGCGACCTAAAATCTCACAACGACGCGGTGGTATCATGTTGGAACACTGGAAAAAGAAAATTGTGAACTGGGCCTTTGGTGTGATGCGCCACTATCGCGAAGCAACACTAGAAATTGAAAATTGCCATTTAAGCTGGCTCTGCGATGTGCCGATGGCTCAGGTGATAAACTGTCTCATTAAAAAGGCTCTAACTCTTCGCCCGGGTGTTGGATTTGGGCAAATTTGGTATCGATGGAAAGCTTATTAAATTTCTCACATAAAAAAAAGTGAAAATTATGAAAATTCCACATATATAAAAGTGTATTCATATTTAAAGCATGTCTTTGACATCTTCGGGATGAATTTAAGCTAGGTAGAAGTATGGGGTACTACACACGTACGAGGCAACCCTGTCACAAAATCCATTTTCACCTTTTCCACTTCCAAGTGGGGATGCTGAACTCCTGCATTGTACCACTAGGCCTCTGGTGCTCAACCTTAACCTACTGACAGTTAGAGCACTTAGCTACAAACTCTGCCTCAACCCATCAACACTCGACACACAAAGCCTACCCTGGTAACACTCAACTTATATGTCAATTTAGTGTAAGGTAGTCGTCGTCAATATATTTACCCAACTTTGGAGCCGGGGTTGAATCCACGACGAGCAATGTGAGTGGCAATTAAACTTATTTGAAACTATAGCTACAAGTTAAATTCAAACAAATGATACGAAAAGATAAAATGAGGGTTTTTAATAATTGGACGCGACCTAAAATCTCACAACGACGCGGTGGTATCATGTTGGAACACTGGAAAAAGAAAATTGTGAACTGGGCCTTTGGTGTGATGCGCCACTATCGCGAAGCAACACTAGAAATTGAAAATTGCCATTTAAGCTGGCTCTGCGATGTGCCGATGGCTCAGGTGATAAACTGTCTCATTAAAAAGGCTCTAACTCTTCGCCCGGGTGTTGGATTTGGGCAAATTTGGTATCGATGGAAAGCTTATTAAATTTCTCACATAAAAAAAAGTGAAAATTATGAAAATTCCACATATATAAAAGTGTATTCATATTTAAAGCATGTCTTTGACATCTTCGGGATGAATTTAAGCTAGGTAGATGTATGGGGTACTACACACGTACGAGGCAACCCTGTCACAAAATCCATTTTCACCTTTTCCACTTCCAAGTGGGGATGCTGAACTCCTGCATTGTACCACTAGGCCTCTGGTGCTCAACCTTAACCTACTGACAGTTAGAGCACTTAGCTACAAACTCTGCCTCAACCCATCAACACTCGACACACAAAGCCTACCCTGGTAACACTCAACTTATATGTCAATTTAGTGTAAGGTAGTCGTCGTCAATATATTTACCCAACTTTGGAGCCGGGGTTGAATCCACGACGAGCAATGTGAGTGGCAATTAAACTTATTTGAAACTATAGCTACAAGTTAAATTCAAACAAATGATACGAAAAGATAAAATGAGGGTTTTTAATAATTGGACGCGACCTAAAATCTCACAACGACGCGGTGGTATCATGTTGGAACACTGGAAAAAGAAAATTGTGAACTGGGCCTTTGGTGTGATGCGCCACTATCGCGAAGCAACACTAGAAATTGAAAATTGCCATTTAAGCTGGCTCTGCGATGTGCCGATGGCTCAGGTGATAAACTGTCTCATTAAAAAGGCTCTAACTCTTCGCCCGGGTGTTGGATTTGGGCAAATTTGGTATCGATGGAAAGCTTATTAAATTTCTCACATAAAAAAAAGTGAAAATTATGAAAATTCCACATATATAAAAGTGTATTCATATTTAAAGCATGTCTTTGACATCTTCGGGATGAATTTAAGCTAGGTAGATGTATGGGGTACTACACACGTACGAGGCAACCCTGTCACAAAATCCATTTTCACCTTTTCCACTTCCAAGTGGGGATGCTGAACTCCTGCATTGTACCACTAGGCCTCTGGTGCTCAACCTTAACCTACTGACAGTTAGAGCACTTAGCTACAAACTCTGCCTCAACCCATCAACACTCGACACACAAAGCCTACCCTGGTAACACTCAACTTATATGTCAATTTAGTGTAAGGTAGTCGTCGTCAATATATTTACCCAACTTTGGAGACGGGGTTGAATCCACGACGAGCAATGTGAGTGGCAATTAAACTAATTTGAAACTATAGCTACAAGTTAAATTCAAACAAATGATACGAAAAGATAAAATGAGGGTTTTTAATAATTGGACGCGACCTAAAATCTCACAACGACGCGGTGGTATCATGTTGGAACACTGGAAAAAGAAAATTCTGAACTGGGCCTTTGGTGTGATGCGCTACTATTGCGAAGCAACACTAGAAATTGAAAATTGCCATTTAAGCTGGCTCTGCGATGTGCCGATGGCTCAGGTGATAAACTGTCTCATTAAAAAGGCTCTAACTCTTCGCCCGGGTGTTGGATTTGGGCAAATTTGGTATCGATGGAAAGCTTATTAAATTTCTCACATAAAAAAAGTGAAAATTATGAAAATTCCACATATATAAAAGTGTATTCATATTTAAAGCATGTCTTTGACATCTTCGGGATGAATTTAAGCTAGGTAGAAGTATGGGGTACTACACACGTACGAGGCAACCCTGTCACAAAATCCATTTTCACCTTTTCCACTTCCAAGTGGGGATGCTGAACTCCTGCATTGTACCACTAGGCCTCTGGTGCTCAACCTTAACCTACTGACAGTTAGAGCACTTAGCTACAAACTCTGCCTCAACCCATCAACACTCGACACACAAAGCCTACCCTGGTAACACTCAACTTATATGTCAATTTAGTGTAAGGTAGTCGTCGTCAATATATTTACCCAACTTTGGAGCCGGGGTTGAATCCACGACGAGCAATGTGAGTGGCAATTAAACTAATTTGAAACTATAGCTACAAGTTAAATTCAAACAAATGATACGAAAAGATAAAATGAGGGTTTTTAATAATTGGACGCGACCTAAAATCTCACAACGACGCGGTGGTATCATGTTGGAACACTGGAAAAAGAAAATTCTGAACTGGGCCTTTGGTGTGATGCGCTACTATCGTGAAGTAACACTAGAAATTGAAAATTGCCATTTAAGCTGGCTCTGCGATGTGCCGATGGCTCAGGTGATAAACTGTCTCATTAAAAAGGCTCTAACTCTTCGTCCGGGTGTTGGATTTGGGCAAATTTGGTATCGATGGAAAGCTTATTAAATTTCTCACATAAAAAAAAGTGAAAATTATGAAAATTCCACATATATAAAAGTGTATTCATATTTAAAGCATGTCTTTGACATCTTCGGGATGAATTTAAGCTAGGTAGAAGTATGGGGTACTACACACGTACGAGGCAACCTTGTCACAAAATCCATTTTCACCTTTTCCACTTCCAAGTGGGGATGCTGAACTCCTGCATTGTACCACTAGGCCTCTGGTGCTCAACCTTAACCTACTGACAGTTAGAGCACTTAGCTACAAACTCTGCCTCAACCCATCAACACTCGACACACAAAGCCTACCCTGGTAACACTCAACTTATATGTCAATTTAGTGTAAGGTAGTCGTCGTCAATATATTTACCCAACTTTGGAGCCGTGGTTGAATCCACGACGAGCAATGTGAGTGGCAATTAAACTAATTTGAAACTATAGCTACAAGTTAAATTCAAACAAATGATACGAAAAGATAAAATGAGGGTTTTTAATAATTGAACAAAAGTTATTAACACTTTAATTCGCCTTAGAACTCAAGGCTTAAACTAAAATATTTCAAATCAATGATATAAAGAAACTAGAGTTATGATCACTATGATTATTAACCCCTCATTGAATGATAGTTGAAGTACTGGATTCTCATGACTTGTGGGAAACACTAAATTATCAGTTTCGATAGTTCATCTAAATGTTTTGCAACTACCTAGATGTTGAACTCCGTAATTCTCTCGAACTTAGGAAAATATTCTATTCATACTGATTTTATATCGAGTTGATCAATCTTTTTACAGCATTAATCATTAGATGAGAACTTAACCTTCCCAAATCCTCGTTCATAATTCGCTACCTTTAGTTTATTTCTCAATTTGAGCAAACAAACATAAGGCTAGATCTATATCTTGTAACCAATAGAAAACAATTATTACAAAGGAATAATCAAGATGTACCCACAATCACTCAAACCCTAACCAACTATTAAATCCATGAAGGAATAATCATAGATCCCTCAACCCTAGTTATGGGTTTTATTTTCACATGAGAAAGAAAGCAATAGCAATAACTGAATTCATAATTCAAAGTTATTAAACTTACAAAAGATGTAGTCAGAAATTGATTCTCTTCCCAAATTCAAGAAGAATAACCCACAACTAAATCAAAGAATTAAAATTTGAAATCCAAGTTTAGAGACCAAAGAGAAATAAAGTAGTCTTTGGAATAAGTTCAAGATGTTAAGCCCTAAAATCTAGAGAGAAAATGGATTAATGTCGTGTAGTTCAAGATGAATGTCCGCCCTCTATAAAACCTAAAAACTTTCCCTTAAATACTAGGAGCTAAATTAGGAATCAAATCATAGAATACAACTTTTTTTCTCGCACAGGTGACGACAACATGTTATGACTTATCAGGGGGTTGACGGCTTATCAAACATGCCGTCAACTCCTCTTTGTATTTAATATGTTGCTATTTTTAGCTGACGACGAGTCTGATGGATTATGAAAGATCTGATGACTTATCACGAAATGTCGTCACTACTTCAACTCAGCTTTTGAACACTGCCTAAGGTTGACGGTAATCCTGACGACTTATCAGGACTTTGATGACATATCAGACAGTGTCGTCACTTCTTTACTTCAAATCCCATGTACTTCCTTAGGCTGACAACATTCTCGATGGCTTATCAGAATTGTGATGACTTATCAGAGATGGCATCACACTTCTGCTCCAACTTTGTCACACTGTTTACAACTGACGATGACTCTGATAACTTATCACAAATTTGACAACTTATCAGACAAGTCATCAACTACACTTTCATGGCCACTTGTTCCAAATTCACCTCTTTTGCTCTTATTGTCTTTGGTTTTCTTACATCTTGACTTTCCTAAATTATCAAAGAGAAAGCTATCAAAAATGACAAAATTTACTTAAGACTTTACAATTATTTCTAGTTAAAAGCCTCAAATGTGTTAGTATTAGCTCACACATCACACCCTAACTTCGCAATACACCATCTCCCTCTTAGGAGAAAACCTCTACTTTCTGATCTCCAACTAACTCCTTCAACTTAACCAAACTGGAATCCCTATCCCGTTTCTCCTTTACTTCAGCAACCAATGAAGATTTTGAGCTATTCTAAACCCATAACTACCCTCAATTGAATTGACCAAACGAACACCTAATCTAGCCAACTGATGAACCTCCTGAATAAACTTATTCTTATCATTCTTAACATGAGCAACACTACCATAGAAAACCTTCTAAGGGCGTCTACCACTATATTGGTCTTGCCCGGATGATACAAAACACTCATATCATAATCCTTCAACAATTCTAACCATCATTTTTGATGAAGATTCAAATCTTTCTGTGAGAAAACATACTGCAAACTTTTGTGATCCGAGAACATATCAAAATGAACTCCATATAAATAATGCTTCTAAATTTTTAAGGTAAACACAACTTCTTCTAACTCAAAATTATGGGTAGGATAACTCTTTTCATGGGGTTTAAGCTGTCTAGAGCATAGGCTATGACCTTACCTCTATGCATCAAAATACAACCCAAACTAACTCTGGAAGTATTACAGTAAACAACAAACCCATCTGAACTATCTGGCAGGGTCAAAATTGAGGCTGAGATGAGCGAGTCTTTAACTCTTGAAAACTCTTCTCACAAGAATCTGACCACTGAAACTTGACTTTTTTCTAAGTCAATCAAGAAATGGGGGAGACAATAGACAAGAACCCTCCAAATAACCATTTGTAATAGCCAGCCAAACCCAAGAAACTCTTGATACCCGTACACATATCAAGAGAGCTTTCCTGATCATGACGGGACTGGAGTGCACACAACATATTCTAATGCTTACCACTTGTGGCATTAGAAGTGGTGCCCTACTGAGTTAGGCAACCTGCTGGAGCTGATGACTGATTGAACTGACTTTGTTGGTGCAAATCTCTTCCCCTCTGAGCAACTAATCAACATTCCTTAAACCTGTGGCCTGGTTTTCCATATCCAAAATATACATCACTTTCAGTTTACATACACTGATGATTCCTACCATATTTCTAGGAAAGAGGATTAGTACGACTAGTGTTCACACTATCCTGGGGCTTAGAGCCTGTCACCCTATCCTGATTATCATTCTAAACTTTGGTACTGGAGCACTAGCTGAAGATGGACTTGGGGCTAAAAACTTCTATTGAAACTAAGAACGGTTACTACCCTCTGACTTCAGTTGATTAAAACTGAAGCTACTTGTTCTAGATATCTTATTCTCCCTTTCTTTCTCCTTAAACTTCTATTCCTCAATCTATTGAGCATGGACCATAAGCATAGATATGTCCATCTCCTTAATCAACATCGTAGTCCTATACTCTTTGAACACACTATCAAATACGACAGACATTAACTTACTCATTCTAGATGAATTATCAGATACCACATGAGGAGCATACCTTGCCAGCTGAGTAAACTTAAGTGTATACTCTTTCACACTCATCTTGCCTTGCTTTAAATTAATAAACTCCATAACCTTAGATCCCCTCAACTCTAATGGAAAAAATCTATCTAAAAAGGCTGTAGCAAACTCCTCCCACTCTATAGGTCCTACATCTGCGCCTTTATTCTCCTTCCACTGCTTAAACTAGGTGTGAGCTACATCCTGCAACCGATAAGCAGCCAAATTTGCACTATCACTTGATATGACACCCACTAGATTAGCTGGGGAAACATCCTGTTGATTATTATCAGCTTTTACTAAGTGGGATAAAGTAGTGAATACAGATCTGAACTCGGCATGGGAGATGTGCTCATTCAGGGGATCTTCTTGAATAGTTGGAGGTGTGGGCTGATTCCCATTCCTTCTTCCATTATTCTTTCTGGGAGGCATTTTTTGTAACTAAATAAAGGTTGGATTATAAAGAGAGTTCAAATAGAGCTTATGCTCAATCACACGACATGAATACTGAAAGAAGGGAAATTTTTCCTAAATATGCCTTATAGCCTCTTGTCTATAAGTGTGACGCAATTCACACCCATGCACAAAACTCTACTCGACATGGATTTCAGACTTCCTAGGACACTTTAAAACCTTAGGATCTGATACAAAGTTTTGTCATGACCCGAGGCTACCCCCTTATCGCAACAACGGTGCTTACTATCATAAGTGACCACAAGCTAACCCATGAGCTGGTACCTACTGTGAACACTGAATAAAACTGATAACAATAGAGCATGTGCATAAATTAACTAAAAAACACCATAAGGTTTTAGATACTGTAAATAATACAAAGGATTCCACAAAATTGAAATATATACAGAAATACTGAAACCAACTGAAAAAAACTAACAAACTAACTGACTATCTAAAAATGTCTGAAAAGACTCTACGACTGACTGGCTGGGGATTTGATAGGACAAACCCCCAACTAACTCCGACTGACCATATAACTTAACTCCTAACTCAACTGAATAAAGATAAACTCATCTTCAAACTATAAGGACTCACCACTGTTGCTGATGCTGGTTAACTGATCCTGTCTAAGCTTGGTCAGGAAACTAAGCATTTGAACCTATGATATAAGACATCATAGCACAAGAAATAAGTATGTGATCAGTACTTTGAATATACTGGTATATGAGATGATGTTAGTAGAAAATGCATAGTTAACTAAACATAAAGCACTAGTTGCTGAATAATATGAGATAGCTGAGTAAACATACATGAAAACTAAAATACTGAAAATGCAAGATCAAGCATATAATGTTTCTAAAATAATCTATAAATATAAAATACTGAAGTCTAATAACTAAATAACTAATAATCTGAATTCTGTACTGAATACTGAATTGAGACTGTAGGAGGTATTATCTAACGACATGCCCCATTCTAAGTTGATTGGGGTTCAACCTGTAACCCCAGTTGGAAGGGTGTCAGTACCATTCCACGGGTACTAACACTGGCTGTGTGGATCCACTAAGCTACTGAAGAACCAGGTATCAAGCCTAAACTGATGGGTGACCCCTAGTAGGTAGTCAAGTTTAAACTGATGGGTGACTCCTCATAACCTGCGTTGGCTACGTGGTTCTAAAATACAGGGATTGCTACTAATGAATTTGCCTAACTGATAGGGAAGCCACCATCCTATATTCGCTAGGTGCTAAATCCTACTCCCAACTGAAAGACACTGATTATTAAACTAAACTGAGCTTAACTGATCCAATAACTGGACATGATACTAATTGAATGACAAGGCTCATGGTTCATCTGAAACCATTCTAAAGATACTGAAAAACTGGATAAACAGCTAAGTTTTGAGTATTCATAACCCCCAACACTAAATGGAAATAACAATAAGGAACTTATGAAAGCCATAAAACCATAATAGGGAATCATATTTCAAAATTCAATCATTTAGACATTTCTCCAAACACTTGAAATTAATATACTTAAGCATAGAAGTGAGTGAAACATATGGGAATATCACAATACTGAAACCATGAATTCGAGATTAAACCCAAAGTTTCCATCTTTCAAATGTGTAAGGGTTGCTTTCAGCGAAAATTTCTTATAACCAATATGTATATTCAAAATTCGTAAGAGCTTTATGGAAATAATTCATTATAAGCATGCAAATTTCATTATTTAAAGCATAAAATAGGTCCTTGGACTCCATGGTGAAATAAAGCCATGGATGAGTATCACACATATGGATAAGCATCACAGATACACCACTCAACAATTTCATGAAGAGTCTTTAGGATTTTCTTAAAGCTTGAGCTTGAATTCTTTGATTCTATTGAATGGGATAGGGTTTGTTCTTGAAAAAGGAATGACTTTATTTGAGAGAATTTGTGAATAATGAGGCAACTAATTCTCCCAGGGGACCTAAATTTTGTGTTATGGATGAGTTTAGGTGAGGAAAATTAACCCAAATGCCTTTAATGACGCCATATAATGCAGAGCGACCCATAGCTAGGTCAAACAGCCAACGCGGTGTGACCTCTGGCTGGGTCAAGTAGCCAACATGATGCGACCCTAAGCCTGGGTTAACTTCCCATCGTGGCGCAGATCCATCGTGATGCCTTACTATTTTGAACATCTAAACATGGCCTAAACCTATCTAAAAGTTTCAAAATTTCTCCGAGATATATCTTTGACCTCCCTAAACATGAATCAACTTAGAAATTAATATTTCGAGATCAGGAAGTCCAAACTAAAAATCTTTAAGATTAGGAGTGTTAGATGAATATATGTGAATAATTGTATTGTGTTGTTATAATGCTTATGTGGTATCATTGGTGTATTATGTTTATATTCATACTTTATTGGCATATGAGACACGTGGAAATTCATGAATGATATAGAAATAATGAGTGGATATTGTCTCATGTGGTTGTAGAAATATATCATTGTGGTTGGTTATGGAAATATATCATGTGGTTGATTATGGAAATACTTATTGTGATTGGTTGTGAGTATTACATTCTCATATTATACTTATTTAGGAATTATTGGTACCACCCTTATAATACCTCTTTAAGAACCCTCCACGAGGGATATGCCGGGGAGGAGATATTATAACACCTTATAAACCCTTTTTAAGGGAAGTGTCAGAAAGGAGATATGAGATATGTGGATTGTATGGGTTGACGAACCCCCTATGGGTCCTGCATTGGGAGTCTTGCCTCCATAGATGTATACGGTATTGCGCAATGATCCCGGAGGTTGTGCAACGACCTCCTACATCATCATTATCATCATTATATACATTGCACTTATTTTATTGTGTTTATATTATGTTTATATTTTGTTGTATTTCCATACTGACTTGCCATCTATGTAATTATATTATATTCTTTTACTTGAATTTGATGGTCTTGTATATGCATGTTCCATATTGTTTTACTCATATGTGATATAATGCATACTTGTGTTCTATCTTGGTGTGATGTTGTAATATATGTGATATATTAAAATTGTTAGTGCAAGCAGTGTGGGCTACTGTTGTGGAATATTTTTTGATTGCAGGTGACGTGCCCTTGGTGTGTATTTTGTTTGCCTCATTTTCTACTTTATTCAGTCAGCCTATGATACCTACTAAGTATAAGTGGATCGTACTCATTCCTACTTCACCCTTTCAGTGCAGCTTGAGGTTTGGGTGTACCTCAGACTGGTTGATTTCGGGCGCCTTCAAATTACTCAAGGTAGTAGTTGGACATTCATACGCCTGGAGTTCACCTCTATCTTTCTGTATTAGTTATGTCTTTATTAGTATTCAGAGATAGATATTATTCCTTTGTGGTCATTTTTCTGATGTATTGACTCCTGAATTGTATTAGTAGTTCTTACACTATTGACAACTGATTTTGGGCATGATTGATATTTTGGATAAGTTCTTTCCACATTGTTATGATTAATTGTACGGTTTAACTTCGTTCTAGAAACCTTACTTGGAGTATTTTTGTCATTTCTTTTTTATTTTTTGTATCAGTTTGGAGTATAGGATTACTTATCAAGGTATGCCGTGACAAGTGCCATCATGACCCTTGTTTTTGTGTCGTGACAACAATAGACAAGATCGTCTTTTCACTTATTTTCTTCAATTATTAAAAAATAAAGAGACCTAAAATATATCGTAAGAGCAAATTATATGGTAAATTTTCTTTTTTCTTATGTACATGCAAAATGATTTTTAAAATATAAATCAAGAGAAAATAAAACCTACTCTTTTTTATTATAATTGTCATCCGTAGGAGTCCTTTTGTTATTACATAAAGTGGGTCCTTAATATAAATTAAATGTACATGTCAAATCCAACTTTAGTGTGTTAAATTGAAATACAGTAAGCAATATTTTTAATTAAAAGTCAAATGTTTATGTTGATTATAGTCATAATAAATTCAGACTCAATTTAATCATAACTTAGATTGAATCAGTATTTTCAATTAGAATTCATATATTTATGTTGATTATAGTCGTGACAACTAAGACTTTATTTAATTTTAATATAGGTTGAGTCAATATTTTACAAAGAGAAGTGAAACATGTATGTTCCTTTTAGTCATGACAAATAGAGACAGAATTTCATCATAATGTAAATTGAATTAACATTTGCCAGTTAGAAGTCAACTATTTTTGTTGACTATAGTCGTGATCAATTGAGACTCATTTCGGGATTAGATTGAATTAATGTATCCTGATTAGAAGTCAACATATTATGTTGACAATAGTCGAGATAAATTGAGACTCAATTTAATCCTAACATAGATTGAATCAATATTTCTCAATTAGAAGTCAACTAACTATGAAAACTATAGTTGTGACAAATCGACACAACTTATTTTGTATTTATTTGTGAACTTTTTAAAATGTTAAAATATGTCACTAACTTTTTCGTATTTTAATATTAAAATACAAGATTTCATGATTTAATTTAAAAAATATAAATATATACTATATTGATTTGCTCAAAAAAGAGATAAAACAACTAGAGTTGCAGAATGACTGAAACTGATGTTATTCTAACTAACTGATCATGTGTTAAATTAAGAGCCCTCAGGTCCCGAGTTTGATTATAATACTGACTAATTGAGTGTCAACTCAATCCTACCACATATTGAATCAACATTTTCTAATTAGAAATAAAACATTTATGTTGACCATCGTCATAGTAAATTGAGACCCGATTTAATCATAACATAGGTTGAATCAACATTTTCCAATTAAAATTCAACCATTTATGTTGACTATAATCATGATAAATTGACACCCAATTCAATTCTAACACAGATTGAATCAATATTTTCCAATCGCAGTCAACTAATTTTGTTGACTATAACCATAACAATTTGAGACTTAAGTTAATTCTTCATTGATTTGTGAGATCTAATTTATTTGTGAAATCATTAAAAGTCGTCAGTAACATTTTTGTATTTTGACTATGACCGAAGATGATGCTATTCCAACTAATTAATCAAGTTTTAAGTTAAAAGTTCATAAGTCCTGAGTTTGACTTTAAGTTTATTTTGAAGGGATTCACCCATTTAGTAGACATTTTTTTTTCAAACTTAATTTAATTAAGAAAAAATTAAAAATGTATACAGTTAAATTTCTTTTACTATGTCTGAGGCACACCAAATCATACTTGTGTGGAACATTATTTGATTGACAAATGGACAGAAGAGGAATCCACTTACCAAGCTATCAAAAGACACATTAATATCCTTTCTTCACTAGCTCTCTATCATGCTTTTAATTTCCCTCATTTATCTTCTTTCTTTTTCCATTACCTGCCATTTTTTAAACTCTTCCAAGATATTATATTTTCTATTTTATTGAATGTTTTTCTAAAAGAATTACGTGAAGTGTTTATTTATAATTTTTATGACATGATTTAGATTTTTTTTTCTATTTTGAAAATTTAATTTTAGAGAGTGATCTTTACTGAATTTGGTTGACCATTTAATTAGCTTTATGTTTTTTTAAGAGAAAGTACCCAATTACCCCTTGAACTATATCCAAAAAGGTTATAACACACCACAACTTAAAAGGGCTCCTATTACCCCCTGAACTAATTAAAAGTGTAATTTTGACACCTTTAGTGCCTATGTTGCACATACGTTGCACACACGTGTGCCTACGTAGACACTTTAGTGTGTTGTGCCACGTAGACATTAAGGGTGTCAAAATTACACTTTTAAATAGTTCGGGGGGAGGGTAATAGGACCTCCTTTAAGTTTAGGTGTGTCATAGCCTTTTTGGGTATAGTTCGGGGGGGGGGGGGGGGAGGGGTAATTAGGTATTATCTTTTTTTTTAATGTAATGAATATTTAAATTGATTTTTGAGATTAAGATATAAGTTTTGACTCTGATAATTTTTTATACAAGTGTTTGTTATGACATATAAAAAATAAAAATTTATCAAGCTTATTTGGTAGTTAGAGATTTATGAGCATAAAAATAATTGAGTTAATTTTTTACATGGTCACATATGTTTTTAGAAATTCCTACTAAAATTATATTTTATTTTCTCTTTTTCTTATTTTTTTCATTCATCATACTTTAATAATTTGAACCTTCATAATATATTTTTTGTCTCAAATAGACACGTAGTGACACTTGTCACACCCATTAGACAATTAAGCCTAACTCGGCCCAAAGAACAAGAGCTAGAGGAGATTCAAGGGCAAAACTAGAAAAAAAATGGAAGAATCTCAAAAAGAATATATATATATATATATATATATATATATATACACACACACATAAATGAGATATGAGTCTCAAAAAGATGCATTCCAGGTTTGGTTGTTTCAGTACAAGCCTCTAATACAAATTCAACTAATAATAATCATCTAAAATGTCTTAGATGTAAAATAAACATAAGACAAAAATAGAGAGATCCAAAATGTTTCGAAGTCCATCAACGCTACCTCGATCTCCAAATGTCAAATTTGATGGAATGCTATCTACCATCTATCGTTTGAACCAATACCTTCACAGGGTGCAGAAAAAAGAAAGAAAAAAAGGGTGAGTACGAAACCACATGTACTCAGCGAGCATCATCAATAACCAATCCTAATCCAAAGCGATGGGAAAAACCACCACCCAAGATACCCAAGGATTCCTAATAAGCTAAAATCCAACAATTACACCATTTTATCCTAATTCGAGTAACCCAAGACAATGATCATCTGGTACATCAAATACAGGGTAGGCACATTGATCCACATAAGTCAACACTATTCATTTATATTCAACAATAAGGAAAGTCATTTATGAATAAATCTAATAAATATGATGAATAGGCTTAATCAATTATCATTAACCAAATACTATGGAATAGCAACAAGCAGAGTGCATATATATAAGGGTATATCTAATACAACCCAACGGTGCTACACAACAATCTCTCCTATCCAGCCACGAGCATACCCCAAGTCTTATAGTATCTCAACCTCTAAATCAGTATAAGATGATATAAGACAATGTAATGAAATGAATGATCAAACACAATATCATAAATAAGGTTCTATGAAGGCAATATAATACAAAAGTACATACGAATGCAATATCGAACCAAACCAAGAAATGAAATGCAATACAAATGATGCAATGCAATGGAATGATGATGATGGGATGCTGATGAATGGTGAAATTCATCACATGACTTTGTGTATACATCCATTGGCGGTACCCCCACACCCCCTACTCAGGCGGCATAATATTAAATAAGACATTTAATGTATAAACATATCCAATAACATCAAGTCAAGCCCCTACTTGGTCGCACAATCATAAATAGTTACTCAAGTCCATAAATATATTCACATAAGCCCTACATGGGCAACAAGAAAAAACAACAATTCCTATAACAATATATTGCGGAACTACCCAAACCTAGTTTGTTTTATACACTAAGTCTCATCACATAATACAAGTCCGTTTATACTCTAAGTATTATCTAAAATTCAATTTTTCCGTCACTATCAATATGACATAGCTGTTCCCTGGAGGTCACTAAGTCCCAATCATCACAATAAAGTCTGCTAGATAAGATTCAACCTCTAAAATAAACATTCAATATAAATTATTCAAAACACTATATTATTGTCACGACCCAAAATCCCAACGGGCCGGACTGGCACCCGAAGCCGAGAAGGCCCGGGAGAACCCGTTCAAATACCTGTACTTTCACTTACATGTCACCAAAAATTTGGACAGCACTTCGTTGCATATAAAAGGGTCTAATTACCTGTATCAGCACAACACGCACAAATATATATATATATATATAATACTTGGCCGTCGGGGCCACCACATATACAAATATAACATCACTATATAAACTTTCATGACTTTACCCTTTCTTATGTCTACAAAGCCTCTAGGATATACATGACATTACTAGGGTCGGGACAAACCCCCGCCCACACATGACTCCTGTACAATAACAAAACATAAGGAACCGACTCGGAAAGCTCCGAAGCAAACTGGAGCTCACCAACAATAGTTGTATGACCTGGCTCCTATTTATGCGGTGTATGAGCTGAGGTACCTGTGCCTGCAGCATGAAATGCAGGTCCCCCGTGAGGGACGTCAGTACGAAATATGTACTGAGTATGTAAAGCTGTAAATAATCATATGTGATATGGGGGATCAAGAAAATCAGACACAAGTGAATAAATCATAATAGAAGTGAACCACACTTCATAAACACTTTTAGGATCATGTACATTATCATTAATCTGAATTGGGTTCTGGAATTCAAACACATTTGTGGAACGGTATACATTCGTTCATTTCATTCTTTACAATTATCATTCGCCATTACCTCCTCCTCCCTAACCTCCAACCACCTAACAATAATCAATACTATATCGTACTATGACCATTAGGCTGCCCCCAGTATATATCAACTGGGATCGACCCATGCTAGGCTTATGCCCCTGGGATACCACCCATAAACATATAAATAGAGATCGACCCATGCTAGGCTATGCCCCTGGGATACCACCCACACGTATATCAAGTAACACATATAAGAGATCTTTCCAATAACTTATTTCAAAATCTTTTGAGATTATTACATTAGTGTTCATGCCAATATAGTACCTTTGGAACAATGATACATCAATAGGAACCAAGTAATAGACCTTCTATACAATAACGATGTAATAAAGACTCATTGATACATCAACAATGTGTTTCAAAATCATCAATATCACAACAATGAAATAGGAGCTTTTTGGTATATCAATGAAATATTTTGACACTTTATAGAATGGAAACAACTTCGTTGGTAATGTAGAACAATACATGTTTTTGGACAACCTCGGAATCTTACTTGATGGAACATTGGTGTTTTCATGCCAAAGAACATCGTTAGAGTATGCTTTACATACCTCGTTGTAGATTCGGATACCAATTCAACACAACTTTTTGCCTTTACAAATCACTTATCTACAATGAAATGTTTGGCATCTAGTATTAGAAACCCAACACCACAATTCTCTTCCATAATTCCATACAACCAATATTTGCAAAACATTCCAAAAACCAACTTGAACAATAGGTTTATGTGTATATATATATATAATCATCATTTCAATACCACATCATCAATACCAAATCCCTTCACAATTCAACATAATCCAACCATGCACAAGAATAATCCAACATCATTTCCCAATCATCTTTCAACAACAATCAAATAACATACTTCTTATGCTCATATGCATATATATATATATATATATATATATATACATATCCATATAAATAACACCAACATAATTTACATCCTTACCATAAAATGACCCTTTTGATTTCGAAGTCTTGTTGGCACAAATAAGGGGTGCTTCTCGAAGCCCTCGAGACGGTGAACACAACTACGGAATCAATTTGGATTTTCTACTGTTGAATCACAAGATAATTGGAGTTGAAATTAGGCTAGGGTTTCTTATTTTCAATAATTTGATGATAATTGATGGATATGAGACTAATTATATGTATATAATGACCAATTTTCGTCCATGAGGCGATGGAAAATGACCATATTGCCCTTAAAATTTAAGTAAATCCGAATTTGTCCATGGTGGACTGTTTTGATAGGCTAAAGTAAATCGGCCATAACTCTTTGCTCCGATATCGGATTTGGGTGAAATTGGTATTGTTGGAAAGATAATTCAAAGGGCTTTCATTTCATATAAAGTAGGCCACCCAGTTCGTCCTGTACAAGGAGTTATGATCGTTTGAAGTTGACCCTAAAAAACTGGCAGGCCTCAGTAGTTTGTGTGTAGGAAATTTTCCTGCACATTTACTGTTCACAACATCCCGGCCACCATTTTATAGTTTCAAACGTGCTCGATTATATCCGAAACTTATCCGTTTTTGGAAATCTTTATATCGTTGTGAAGCTTATTCAATAACCTTCGTATGGAACCATCGACGGGCAAATTCCGGTATAAATAAAATAAAAAAATTAATTCCATATAAATAAGACCAATACAGTACTTGAATACGCCAATACATGTACTTGAATACGGGGTGTTACAATTATCTATCTACAACCTACTCTAAGGATAATTACAAGTAGTAATACTAACTAATCAATGCAATAATCTAACTACACTCCATCAAAGATTCTACTACCCATGGAGATGCTTGCCATTTCACCTAAGTGGGACCCCCGATCCTACGTAAATCACAACATATAAGCAAACAAGTATATAACACATAAACACTTTGAAAAAAGTCAAGGTATATCTCAACTTACCTTAGCTCAAACATCATCCAAAGCCTCATCTGGAAGCTCAAATCTCTTGATTCAACACCAAATTGTCCAATCTACTTAAAAATGACATCTACAAGTTAAAATAAAGCTAATGATATCAATATTGACTCTATATAAGACGGATCCAAAACAGGTTTGAAAAATGAGTTTGAAAATAAAAGGGGTAGAATCAAAATTCTATTGAAGAATAATGTTCCTCATATCAAGAGAAATCTACAGTTGAAAATTTAAGTAAAATGAGGTTCAAATCAAAGAAAACTCATTTTGAAGCTTTACCAGCAAATTCTCCAAAATCTCCTTTTGATATCAAAAACTTGAAGATAGATTTGTAAGGGAACTAATGGGAAATGATGAAATAAAGATCTAGGAACTTATCAGAGAAGAATTCTCAAGAACCCCTATCAAATTACCTTAAAATGAGGTCCTAAGCTTCAAAAATGGAGAAAATCACAAAATAAAAGGGTTTTACAATTTCTGGACAACCCTGCTCGATCATGAAGGTCAGTACTTGATCGACATTAAATATAGTCATTGCGGTTACGTGTACACTATTAAATTAGTGACATGACTCAAGTCGATACTCTCGCAAATACAAGCATCAAGACCGCAAATGCGATGAAAAAGAAAAATTAATCCAAACCCATTATCTATCGTGATCGCAATGAACCCACCATACTATTGTGATACCCTAGTCGATTGTTCTTCGCGACCACGACATATGGGTTCACAGTCGTGAAAAAGGGATCATGCTCCAGAAAATAACAAGTATTAAGTTCCAAATTCTCCGAATAGACCCTCAGAATTCATTCGGTACTCCATAGAAATAAACTGTCACGATTGAATTTCTTAAGTCATGATGGAGCTTACCTTATCCCACCAATAGAAAAGAAAAGACATAGCCCAAAATGATAAGTGACATACTAATGGGCAGAAATCATAAAATACCAAATAGAAATAATAGCAGTAGTAATGCTAAGTAGAAACAGAAAGAAAATATGTATAATATATCAAATGGGAGAAGGAAGAGGACCAAAATATACAAATGGATCTCTCCCAAGACCTGGTATGGCTTATGCTAGAACCACAACTAAAAGATACCCAGAGTACTAGAAAGAATTTAAAATATAAATAGTATGTACAAAAGCAGTCTTGAGTACAAAAGACAGAACTAGAATATATGAAGGAGGATCAGCCTCGGATAACAGCAAGCTCACACTGCTCTGGATCAGTACTAGGGTGGAGAAAATCATGTCAATATCGGCTGCTAATACTTGGATTTGCATCAGGAAAAAGATGCAGAAGTGCAGTATGAATACCAAACCAATGGGTACTCAGTAGTCATCATCGATCGACTAATCTCAATACAAAAAAAATATAGCTAAAATGTGAGGGTATAGTCAAAGTCAATAGTAAATAGGGATGGAAAGGTAAATTTCTATCGAGCTATGCAAATAGGACAAAGGAATAAGTAAAAATAGTACTGAAAGATAAATAATGCAGTGATGAGAAGACAAACTAAACATAATCAAACTGGGCCCCTATAAGCCCGTCAGGCACACTGAAGAAGACAATTAACCAAACCATGCACCATGCCCCCGTTATTCAATGAAACAGACTATAAGTAAATAAATAAGAAGTGTAAATAATCCATAACCGAACCAATTTCAAAAACCCATAGTAACTATTCAGATGTGTACCGAGTTTGAATAGACACTAATGGATAATAACGAGAGGCCAGAGCCAGTCTTGAGCCGATAATAACAAGAGACCATATGAAGATTTCAAACCAAAAATAGTGGGTAATAACGAGATGCCACATACATGATATACAATAGAATTCATAATTAGATGTCGAACTAGAACCGAAACTCAGAGGAACCATAACTCCCAGAACAATAGTAATCAATACCAGACTCTCAGATCGTATCATAACCAGATGTTGGACTCAAATCGAAACTCATAGTAACCATACTTAACTTTGAAAGTAAAATCCAAACCACACCATAACTGATGTCAAAGTGGTGCCAAAACTCATAACAAATGACAAAATAAAGTATATGTTGGCATTTATATATCTGTTGCCAACATTCCCCACTAGGTGGATTTGAATTTCAAGATATTTTGTCCCATTATATATACTCAGGTATTGCATAAGTTCGTGATAAAATAAATATAATATTTGAATATACCATAATTAATAGAAAATTATTTTGAGAAAATACCCTATTACCCCCTTGAACTATACCCAAGATGGTTGTGACACACCTCAACTCAAAGGGGGTCCTATTACCCCCCCTGAACTAATTAAAAGTATAATTTTGACACCCTTAGTTCCTACATGGCACACACGTGTGCCTACGTGACACTTCTGTGTGTTGTGCCATGTATGTGCCACGTCGGCACTATGAGTGTCAAAAATTACACTTTTAATTAGTTCAGGGGGATAATAGGACCCCTTTTAAGTTGAGGTGTGTCTCTGCCGTTTTGGGTATAGTTCATGGGGGTAATAGGGTATTATCTCAATTATTTTTAATAAAAATTTAATTATATAATAAAAATATTTTAACATATCTAGATTCACTATCTCTGCTTAAAGTATTTATAGATTATAAAAATTATTATAAGGTAAAATAAATATATCATAACTAAAGAATTTTATAAACATCAAAAACATTTTATAAAGGTAATTGACTATATTATCTTACCAAATTCTAATTTAATTTAAGTGTTTCAAAAATAATTCAGTATTAGCAAAATTCTCAAAAGAATTGCCCAAAAATCAAACTTTGTCCCAACAAGTCAGAAATAACTTGGGGCAGTTATAGGAAAGCTCTAAACGACGAAAATGTATGAAAATGAGAAAAATGGCCATGAGAGTCGTTACACAAATTAATAATTCTACTAGGCTAATTTCGATGTTCTAGACTCAGTGGTAATGTAAGATTTTTGAGTGGTAATGTAAAATATTTGAAAAAGGATCATTTTCACCAATTCAACTCTCGGGGACCCCTTTAAGGCTAAATTTAACTAGTTTCTAAATGGAAAGTCAAAATACAAAATAATAGTTCTGGATTCGAATTAACCACGCTACTCGCCCAAAATCGATATTTCAGAGCTAGTGAAACTGTCAGAATCGTCATCCGAAGCTCGAATCACCAAATGTTGATCGAAGTCAAAATACCTCTTTTAAGGATACTCAAAATAACAAACCCGAATAAAATACTCTCAAATGCATCGAGGACCTTACCAACCATTCCCACAACACATAAATGAGATAAGACCACTACATGGAGGAGCAAAATGGTCAAACCATAAAAAAAATTTAAATTTCAATGCGAGAGTCATTACATTTTCAAATTCTATTCTTAGGACCCATCTGACTATAAAAAATAAAATACTTTCTTTATAATAACTTTTCACTTTAATTAAAATTCATTGTTCGGTCTTAAAATTTTAAAATACCGCATTCTCACCGTGAAGTTGTATTTCAAATTTGACAAATAACTTATAATTTAGTTCTACTTTCTACCCATTAGAAGTTGTGTCTACGTACATCCAAACATGTACATCGTTTTGAATTTTCATTATACGCATATAGTCAAATACAATACAATCTTCAACTCAATCATCGTAAATTTAAACATAAAGTAAAAAAATACTTTGAATGCATGGTCAATAATAATAATAATAATGATAATAATAATTATAGTAATGATGATAATGATGATGATGATTTAACAACACACGACGGTGCTTCAATATTCTTTTATGTTTATTTCTATATATAATTTTAGTTGTATCTGTTGAGAAGTTTATTTTACTAAAATAATCTTATTAATTATGTTTTGAAAAAGTCTATATTGACTACTACTACTTTATATTATTATTCAACAATAAAAATAGTATTAAAAAATAGCATTCATTTTTCATTTAATAGAATGAACAAATAAAAGGACAAATATTTTTAGTGGATTAAATAAAAATTGTTTATAACTCACACCTCTTTAATTTGTACTCTTAATAAATTTATTTATTTATCTATTTATTTATTTTCACCTTTTTCTAATTATAAAATGAAAATAACTTTTAATATTGTAAGTAGTTTTTGAGATGCTATTTATCTTTTTTTTTTTAGCCTTTTTTTCTTATTTAAATCAACTATTTTATTGTAAAATTAAGTAAATTAGTTAATTTATTATAATTAAATATTTTATTAATGAAGAAAAATTTATAACAAAAACTGATGTGGCATGCTTTATTGACAAATATTAATATTTATCTTCTTTCTTAGAATTTTAAGGATTTTTTTCTTTATTTTTGTTCTGAAATCTTTCAAAAACAATAGAAAATCTCTTCCTTTATTATAAGAGAAAATGCACTATTTTCACGTTGAACTATAAATGAAATTACTGAGATGCACTCTAACTTAAAGGGGGTCCTATTACCTCCTGGAATAATTAAAACCGTATTTTTCGCAACCTTAAGGCCTAAGTGGCACACTGAGTGAATCAACATACTGAAGGTCCACGTAGGAACACATATGTGCCACGTAGGTACATAAGGTTGCCAAAAATATGATTTTAATTATTTCAGGGGTAATAGGACCCCCTTTAAATTGAGGTGTGTCTCAACAATTTCGTTTATAGTTTAGGGTTGAAACAATGCATTTATTCTTATTATAATTATCATTTACTACATTATTAAATTCTCTTTCCTATATTAATTAAATATATATGTTAGTAAATTAGTCCTTCCAAATGGAAGGTGGCCCATGTTGCAATAGTCGTTAGTGCAATTTATACATTTAATGCTCATTTATTCATTTGTAATTACTAATACGTTACTTTTATTTCATCTTATGCCCTTAATTCCTTGGTTACTATAAATACTCTAAAAAATTATTTGTACTGCATTGAATTCATCTTTTTTCATTCCACATTTTTCTTTCTTTCATATTTATTATTGTTATCCTTTTTTTTTTTTCCATCTAAATATTTGATATCTAAAATTTTGGTTAATTTCAATTTGCATAGTGTAGAGCTTCTTTGGAGGAAGCATATTCTCTCATGGATATGCTATTATTACTTTGTTATTTTTTTCTCAAATGTATATATTGTTGGTATCCTGTTGCATTATGATGTCAAAAGAAGAAAAGATTCTCCACTCAATTGATTGGTGCATTGTAGCATCTAAAATTCATATATCCTATTATATTATGGTGTCAAAAGAAGAAAAAATTCTCCACTCGATTGATTGGTCCATTGTAGCTTTGAAAACTGAACGCTATTTACTTATTAAACTTTTTTTTCCCGTTATATTCTCTCATAAAGAAATCACAGTGGTTAAATTCTCCTCTGTTGGAAACATTTGTTGCTAATTATATGCTCATTTCGAGATGAAAATTTATAATGCCTTCTTGCCTTAGTTCATACATGGTGCATAAACAATATTTATATTTTGATCGATAAGCATTGTAGAACGAGATACTTTTTATATTGAAATTTCTTAAAGTTTTATTTTAAATTTGCGTGGAAAAAATTGACTCATTATATTCTCATTTTTATTTGTTATTAATTTGATAGTTTCACATTTCATTGAGGAAGAAAGAGCATTCTCTATTTGGATCTCAACGTGTGCATGTTTTAAAAGTATTAAATTTCTTTTTTAATTTTTTTTACGCTTTGTTCGGTATCAGTATTGAAACTCGACTAGTTTAAATTTTCATGCTTAATAGGACCCATTTAAGGGTACCACTCTTTGTCAAGAATTTTTTCATACCTTGGCCGCCTCGAAATTGAGACTTTTGATCAAGGGAAAGACAATTTAGTCAACTGCACGTGTCTTTTTGTGGTAACAGTATTAGATTTCTAACATTAGATAGAATATAATTTGTTTTCCAAATAATTCATTACAGGCAGTCGTTACTTTTGAGAATTTACTTCACCAAATCTCAAAATCATAGAACTTAGATAAATAGTAATTCTGAATATATTGTGTCACATCATCTCTTCAAATCCTCAAATACAAATATTGATTGAGTCTCTTTATTTTCTTTTACTTAAGAACCATAAGACAATCTATATGCTTTTACTTTAATACTATGTGCTATGTTGACACAATAAATAAATGAAGTTCAATAACATGAATAGGCGAATACTAAGAAATATATAACTTTCATCTACATATTATAATTGGGGGCAGCTCAAGAAAGTTCATGGCCTAAAGCGAAAAATCAATTTGAGGCCTTAAAAAATAAAATAAAAATTTAATATAATTTGTTTTGAAGTTTATCTTTTTAGATTTTCTTGTGACTAATTCTTATATAGTTAGTTCTAATAATTATTTTTTAATTGATAATATAATTAATCATTGAGATATATAGATTCTAACAAACAATTATACACAAAATACATCTATAAAATAAAAATATTTAAAATAGCTTTGATGAAATATTAGATAATATTAGGTTTAAAAAGTTGGAAACTTAATATCTAAATGTAACCATTTGCAGCAAATTGTTGAAACACTTGAAGCGTGAGCAAAAAATTAAAAAAAAAAAAAACACCAAATATCTCAATTAAGTCGCATCCTTTAGCTATTATATCTTACTGAACCTTATATTGTACAATTCTTATATCTTACTGGAAATTATATCAAACATTTTATATGTAAGTTATATATATAGCTCAACTAATATTTGAATTCAAATAAATTAAAAAAGGGGGAAAAAAATAAAAAAATGAGTTAGAGGGCATATGAGAAAAGTTAAAGAAAAAAATAAGGCCTTTGAAAACAAATCACTAAGGAACGGAAGTTTAAGAATGGTAAACAAGTAATTTGACCTAAAAGCAAAAGATAAGTATTTACATTCAACCTTTTCCATTTAAAGTACAAACAGCCACGCCAATTAATATCACAATCTTGGCTTACCTTTTTTATAAAATACCGTGCTCTACTTGTTTACTTCAAAATTTTCAATATATTTAAAAATGAAAACTAATCTCCTACAATATGAACCTCAAAGTTTACTAGATAGTAACCAAAATTGGGGCCCCAAGAAATTTTGACCCTAAAGCTGTTGCTTAATTAATCCGTCTTACCCTATGGTCAGCCCTGATTGTAACGAGCATAGAACATCACCATCTCTATAGCTCGAACATACCCTCCTCAGTCCATACTCTAACTGTGTGCAAATACATATGAAGCCTTCGAGGACACAAACACCAAAGATGACACTGAACAAATTGTGGGAATGCCTGAATATGGTCCCCTTGATAGCCCTTGTCCATCACATAAGCTATAAGCACCTATAACCAAATCAACAAAAATGCTTGAATTTTCAAAGAACTGTCTAATCTGCTGATCTGGCACCCGTCAATGGTCTCATCCTTATTTTTTTTTCTTATTTTTTTGAATTTGTTAAAAATATTATATTTTAAAAATTATTTTCATAATTCACACTTCTTTATCCTCATAAATTATACTCTTAATTAATATTATTCATACCTCCCAATCCTTTTATATTCATAACCCCTAATAATTTAATTTTACATTAAAATTTCAATGCTATAAGTTATTATATTAATATATAATTATTATATATATAAATGTAGAACTGAAAGGCCACTCCAACCATACTTTCGCTCCTTTCTTATTTCTTTTCAGTTACTCCTTTTTAAGTTTTCACTTTTTTTTTTTTTTTTTTTTTTTTGGAGAATTCATAAATTAAAGTTAGAAATAAAAAATGAGACTGATTTAACATTTTTTTATAGCCAAGAAATTTATTATGTTCTCTTTTTTTTTGGCCATCTTCTGATTGTAAAATGTCAATATTTTAAGTTTTTTTTTTTTTATCTTTAATGTATTTATAATGAGTAGCTACTCATAACTCATATCTTTTTAATTTTTACTCTCAATAACATTTGTAACTCCCATAATTTTTATGTTCATAACCCTCAAACTTTAATTTGAAAGTCTTGTGACTTTTCTCTATTTTGCTATATAAACTCATATTTTGTTTCATGAAGATTCTCATTCTTTCTCTCCACTATCACTTACCTTGTGAATTATAATATGTAACACGAAAGTAGTATAGGAAGGCAAGAAATATTTCATTCTCAATTTTTTTATTCATTTTTATGTACTTGGCATGCTTTCTTAATTTTAACATTTTTTTTTATATGTATTCATATTCTTCAGCAAAATAAGTATAATTAAGAAAATCTTCACGACACGAATTAATCTTAATAGTACTAATATTTTAAATGTGGTTAAGGGTGGAGTAGTCCGACCGCTACACACAACTCATGTTGTTTTTTTTTAATTCTGTTAAGATATACTATTAAACATGTAGTTTGTGTTATAGTATTATATTTTCATTCCATGTAAAGACAATTTATTATATTAATAAAATTTTTATTTAAATAGATCATTGTGTTAACATGTGTGTTCTTTACTTATACAGTAGACAATTTCATGTATGGAGTATTTTAACTCATGCACGAAAGATTAAAATTGTTGGTTCTTATAAGTAATAAATTAATGTTCACAATCAAAGATGATGTAGGACAAACATCTTGATGATTGTAGCACAATATTAAATATAATTTGATCTTAATATGGGAGTGGTAATATTCCAACTTCTTATGCTAGTATATTTCGTATTGTAACGCTCCGAGTCTGTACCCTGGATGCTACACGGTGCTTATAATTTCGAGGGATCACAAGTTAACCCATGACTGGTACCTGCTGCAAAAAACTAAATAATAATTCTGTAATTATGCGAAAATTAGTCGGAAACTTGCCATAAGGTTCAAACTGAAAGTAAATACTGAATACTGAAAACTGAATACTGATACATCAGTCTGAAATACTCTAGTCTGAAAAACCGCTACTGTCTGAACAAGGAGTTGATGGAACAAGTCCCCAACTAGCTCCGACTGCTGAAATAAACGGAGTACTGAAATACTGAAATAATAAGTCTATCCTCGAACTATGAGGACTTACCACTAAGTCTGCTACTGATAGATCGGGCTGCTAAGTATGATTGGGAGATAATGCATCTGAACCTATGATATAAGACATCATAGTGCAAAAGAAAGGTATGTGTTAGTACTTTGAATGTACTGGTATGCTAAGTGAGGTACGCTGAGATGCATGGTTTTATATGCATGAACAATACTGTCTGAATGACATAAGTATAACTGAATGCGAGTACATGCATGAGTATGTAAACTGTAACTGAGATCATGATAACACTGGATACTGAGTTTTGAATTACTGATTTACTGATACTGTGTATCTCATAATTGAGTGACTGTATTTGACAATCCTGATTCTGAAGAACTGGTCTGAGTTCTATACTGAGCTAACTGACTGTATCTGACAATCCTGAATCTGTAGAACTGAACTGAGTTCTATATTGAGACTGAAATTGAAACTAAGACCATGGGAGGTAATCATCTAACTGACATGCCCCTCTCTAAACTAATTGGGGTCCAATTTGTAACCCCAGTTGGAGGGGAGCTAGTACTGTACCACGGGTACTAACATCTACTATGGAGTCATTCCTATCTAATGGATGACCCCTGAGATTAGTCCTAAACTAGCTGGTGATCCTTGAGTATGTCAGTCCTATCTAACGGGTGACATCTCATAACCTAAGCTGGCGTAGTTCTGGAACTTAGGGATTGCTTCTAGGGGCCCAGTCCTAGCTAACGGGTGAGACCCCATCTCTAGGCTCACTCGGTGCTGAATTCTACTCCTAACTAAAAATACTGAACTAATTTCTAGACTGTACTAGCCCTGACTGAACTCTTACTGATCGTGCTATCTGACTCAACTGGACTAAGGTCACTGAGTTTTGTTGACTGACAAAATACTACTGGATTTTATTAATTGACTGAATACTACTGAGTTCTATTAGCTAACTGAGTTTACTGAGGTCAGAACTGAATACTGAACCAGACTGGAGGGATTCTGAGTTCTCTGAGTACTGAGCTGATTACTGACTAAATTTTGAACTGAATACTACTAGGTTCTGAACTAAATACTAAACTGAGACTGATTACTGAGTACTACTAAATTTTTCTTAGTTCTGTAACTGACTAAGAGTACTACTGATCGTGACATGACTGAGACTACTCTGTAACTGATACTGGCTCTAGGTAAATAGCTAAATTATCGGGTATTAAATACCCTCAGGGATCGATAGCATGAAAAGTAAAACATCACATGACCTTGCATAACGTAAAAATGCACACTTATTCATAATGCATCTATAAAGGCATTTTATCAAACACTTGAATGGCATGAAATAGTATATATGCTAACATGATATAATCTCACTATTTAATTCATATGAACAACTCATCGAACACTTGGAAGGCATTGTATATGCACATAGTACTAATTAACACATGAGCATTACAATTTCAAGGCTTTAACATGAATTCACATGGTACTACATACATAATAATTGTTTGTACATAAATCTTGCACTTAATCATGGAATAGAAACCCAATCAACATTATAATTATGAATACACTTGAATCCAAATCATCAAAATCATGAAATCAATTTATTAAAAGTTTAAAAAGGACTCTAAGGGTAGAAGGAACCCTTGGGATGAACACTTGACATACCTTAACAATTAAAGTTTGAAAGATTTATGGTAAGTTCTTGAGCCTTGAATTGAATTTAAAATATCCTAGTGTTTGTTCTTGAGAGCAACTTGTGAAGAATGAATAGTTTTTGCTCTTAGATGGGTTAACATGTTTTAGGGCTAATAGACATGGGAAAAAGATCCAAATACCCCTGAGGACATGACTTTTTAATAGCTGAAAACTGACCTAGTAACGCGCAGACTGATGCACCGCGTCATTAGCATCGATTCGATGGCAAATGCACCTAATCGAGTCCATGTTGGTTCACTGAAACTTTCATTGGGAACTGGAGAAAAATATTCATTGGTGCAATGGGCAACACGGTGCTTTGAGATCGCATTAATCCACTGGTTTGAGCTTCTTAATGTGTTTCAACCGAAGTCTTAAAAATCTAAAACTTTTCCGGGAATAACCATTGATATTCCTGATCACGATTCAACCTGAAATTCAGTACTTCAAGGTCAGGAGGGTCGTGAAATATAGTCTCCAACCTACGAAGGCTAAAATAACACTAAGTTTGAATACTTAGCTAAAATTTTCTAAGTCTGGGACCCCTTAACAAGCTTTAATGCACTGAGTTAAGCTTAGAATTTTGTGGGGTCTTACAATATCTCCCCCTTAAGAATATTCGTCCTCGAATGAGACTGACTAAGCTGAGAAACACTGATAGACTAAGTTTACACACTAAACATGCATATCTGATGCATGGAATGCTTGACTGAAACTACTGATAAGCTGAGTTTTCAAACCGAACATGTATAGATGAATCATGAGTGCATGACTGAACTGACTCATAAATGTATAACTGAATATGCAACGGTAATGGGTAACAAGTTTATAACTATAACTGTACATGGACTAAGCTAATCTAAGAAAGAATGTTACCTTAAGCTGAGAAAACTGATGAACTTGAGATCATTTACTAAACATGCATGAACGGGAACATGAGAACATAACTGAGGCTGAAATGTGATACATGAACTGAATATCATAAATTGAACTGAGACCCTGAATACATGGCTTATGGATGATATTGAACATGATGGTCCACCTATGAGTACCCCCTACTCTAAACTAGATTCTTTATGTAGAGAAAAGATGGTAGGTTTACGTCATGAAAGCTCGGGGGATTATAGTGCATCTTCCCCTTGGGACGTTATATCCTTTGAAGAATGCTGACTTGGCTGAGATACTGAGGAAAAGCTGAAATCGTGACTACATATCGGAGATCTGAAACTGAGGCATGACACCTGAACTGAGCTGAACTTGCAACTACATGGTTGCTCGATCTTGGAATAGTTACATTCATAAGACTTCGGATAGTGCGACTAGATAGAAGGATGGGAAACCCAACCATACGAACATTGTCCACCTAACTGTTAAACTGAATTACTGGTTTTGCGGACTAACTTATGCTGAAAACTTTTATTTAACTGGTGCCTTTGTTTGACACTTTTTCTATAGAGTTCTAGTGGCTTTAGAGAGCAAGGAGTCTTGGCATGACTGAATAAAATAGCTAAATAAGAAAATAACATCCTGGATAAAATTCTATAATACGAGTTGAGGCCTACGAAACATCATCTAAGATGAAATGACTAAGCCTTATGCACTGCAACTATAAATTTACAAGCTTAGACATATCCCTTGAATACTCTCTCAACTATACTCTCCACCTTAGTACAACACATCACCTGAGACTACTGAAAATATTCACATGGGTGCTGAGCATGAGTGCATAACTTACTAACTTATCTGATTATTTGAATGGATGATATCTGAATACTTGGTCATGTAATATTAACTGTACTTAGTCAGAATTACTAGACTGGAACTGTAGAGTATCATGCATACGAGGTAAGGACTAACTGGGTAACATGAGATAACTGAGCATGAATCCATGAAAACTGTATTATTTGAGAATGCAATACCAAACGTATAATATGATTCTGAAATAGTCTTTAAACTGAGGTACTGAAATACTGATATTCGAATGACTGATAACTATACATTATGGTCAAGCAAATCTGAAATTGAACTGAGTTACTGATCGGATTACTGGGCTGGGACTATCACTAAGATACTATAACTAAGACTGTACTAGGACTGAATACTGGGTTTTGAGAACTCTACCTACTAAGGTCTGATATGGACTAAATTCTCCCACTTTGTTCAAGCCTACTCAAATCTCTGAAATGTATTTAGCCACTTACACATCAACATGACATTCAAGCCTATCTTCATAATTACAACCTCATGTAAAACTAGAATGCAATAATCTTTTCTTAACATAAAACGTTCACTCTCTCACTTCTAAGCAATTACTCATAGCTATATTATTTCATAAGGAGAGTTTACTGAAGGTTAAAACATGAGGACCTGAAGCATGAATGACACTATAACAATCTTGACACTTAATTGAGGCCTGAGGAATAGGTCATCAACATCTTATATTTTATCAAAAGATCTAAATTGAGGATTTACATGACAAAATTTGAATTTGGCTGATCATTAGGAGTGTAGCATAAGTCATGGGGACTGAGCATATTGTAAAGCATGACATGAGTAAATGAATCATGAGCTGCATGACCTGATTTTAGAGTTTCTGTATTCATGGAACGTAATTCATAATGCTGAGTGAAGTGGAACTCCTTATACTAGGAACTATAAGCGTACATGATTTTGTTAATGTGCAAGAATAGGAGCTATGATCATAAAGTTGACATGTAAGGCATGGGTAGTTATCATGATAGTTGAAGTACAAAACTTTGCACTCAAGTAAGGACGGGTTAGGCATCAACCTCTCCCACTGCTTTTCTATACATGCTAACATTACTACTAAAATCTGAAGGCCTGACTTTCTGAGATATCATAACCGGACAGTTCCTATATAGCTGCTAGGCTATGATAGACTGACCCACTGAGGTAGAGAATAAGAAAGGTTCTGTTAAGGTTTTTAGTTTGACTTTGAAATCAACTGCTATGTAAGTAGCTATGAAAGATAGAGAAGCTCCTGAATCTAATAAGACAAAATATGTAAATGGAAAATCTATAACGTACCAGTGACTACAGCAGGAGAATTTTCCTGATCTCATCTGGACTGAAGTACCTAGAACCTGTTTAGGCGTTGCCCACAAGTGGAATTGTAAGTGGCATACTGCTGATTCGGGCGATCGGACTGAACTAAAGGACGATTATACTGACCCTATGAACCTGACTAAGGACAATATCTGAATCTATGGACTGACTTCCCGCACCTGAAACAAACATCACTGCCAGCTCTACACACTTTCTTATGGTTCTTACCATATTCTTTGCAAATCGGATTAGTACGAACACCCTTCCCATTACCTTATGACTTAAAGCCTGGTGCTCCATCTCAATTTTTATGCTTAAACTTAGGCACTGGGGCTCTGACTGAAGGTGGAACTAGGGCTAAGAATTTCTGATAAAATTAGGAGCAGCTACTACCCCCTGATCTTGGCTTAAACTACTTGTTTTTGCCCTCTTATTCTTTCTCTCCTTCTTCCTATGTTCCCCCTTTTCATTTGGATGATCGTGAGTCAAAAGTCTAGATATGATAATAGTCTGTAGGTTGTTCTGATCAACTACTGAGTTGGCTGAAGTAGTGAACACATCTCTGAATTTTGTATGGGAGATATGCTCATCCAAGGGATCTGCCTGAACTAGCTGAGGTGATGACTGATTTACGATTCTCCTTCCATTAGTCTTTTAGGAGGCATGTTCTGTAGCTGAACAGAAGAAAAGGATTAGACTAAGAATTTAGCTTGAGCTCATGCTCACTCGCATGACCTGAATACTGAAAGAAGGGAAACTTTTCCTAAAACATCTCGTAGCCTTCTGTCCATAAGTGTGGTGCGCTCCACACCCATGCACAAGACTCTACTATATACCGCTTTTATAATATCTAGGACTCTGTTAAACCTTAAGCTCTGATACCAAGTTTTTAATGCCTCGAGTCTATACCCCGGAAGCTACACGGTACTCATAATCCTGAGGGATCACAAGTTAACCCATGACTAGTACCTACTGCGAAAAACTAAATAATAATTCTATAATTATGCAGAAATTACGCAAAAACTTGCCATAAGGTTCAAACTAAAAATATATACTGAAAACTAAATACTGATACATCTGTCTGAAATACTCTATTCTGAAAATACTCTACAGTCTAAACAAGGAGTTGATGGGACAAGTCCCCAACTAGCTCCAACTACTAAAATAAACTGAGTATTGAAATACAAAAATAATAAGTCTGTCTTTAAACTATGAGGATTCACCACTAAGTCTGCTACTGATAGATCGGGCTGCTAAGTATGATCGGGAGCCCGTGCACTAAACCTATGATATAAGACATCATAGTGCAAAAAAGGGTATGTGTCAGTAGTTTAAATATACTGGTATGCTAAGTGAGGTAGGCTGAGATACATGGGTTCATATGCATGAATAATACTGACTGAGTGACATGAGTATAACTGAATGAGAGTACATGCATGAGTACATAAACTATAACTGAGATCATGATAACACTAGATACTGAGTTCTGAATTACTGATTTACTGATATTTGCATTTACTGATACTATGTATCTGATAACTGAATGACTATATCTAACAGTCTTGATTCTAAATAATTGGTCTGAGTTCTATACTGAGCTGAGTGACTATATCTGACAATCCTAAATCTATAGAACTGAACTGAGTTCTATACTGAGACTAAATCTGAAACTAAGACTGTGGGAGGTAATCATCTAACCGATATGCCCCTCTCTGAACTGATTGGGGTCCAACCTATAACCCCAATTGGAAGAGTTCTAGTACCATTCCACGGATACTAATATCTACTGTGGAGTCAGTCTTATCTAACGTGTGACCCCTAAGATCAGTCCTAAATTTGTAGTTGATCCCTGAGTATGCTAGTCCTATCTAACGGGTGACATATCATAACCTACGCTGGTTCCGTAGTTCTGGAACTTAGGAATTGCTTCTAGCGACCCAATCCTCGCTAACAGGTGAGACCCCATCCCTAGGCTCACTCGGTGCTGAATCCTACTCCCAACTGAAAAACACTGAAATGATTTCTAAACTGTACTATGCCTGACTGAATTGTTACTGATCGTGCATTCTGACTGAACTGGACTGAGGTTACTGAGCTTCATTAAATGATGAAATACTAATGGATTCTATTAATTGACTGAATACTACTAAGTTCTATTAGTTGACTGAGTTTACTGAGGTCAGAACTAAATACTGAACCAGACTGGATGGATTCTGAGTTCTCTGAGTACTGAAATGATTATTGACTAAATTCTGAACTGAATACTACTAGGTTCTGAACTGAATATTGAACTGAGACTGATTACTGAGTACTACTGAATTTTTTGAGTTTTGTAACTGACTAAGAGTACTACTGATAGAGATATGATTGAGACTACTCAGTAACTGACACCGGCTCTAGATAAACAGCTAAATTATCGCATATTAAATATCCCTAGGGCTTGATACCCTAAAAAGTAAAGCATCACATGACCTTGCATAGCGTAGAAATGAACACTTGTTCATATTGCATCTATAAAGGCATTTTATGAAATACTTGAATGGCATGAACAAGTATACATGCTAATATGATATAATCTTACTATTTAATTCACATGAACAACTCATCGAACACTTGGAAGGCATTGTATATGCACATAGTACTAATTAACACATGAGCATTACAATTTCAAGGTTTTAACATGAATTCACATGGTACTACATACATAATAATTTTTTGTACATAAATCTTGCACTTAATCATGGAATAGAAACCCAATCAATATTATAATAATGAATACACTTGAATCCAAATCATGAAAATCAAGAAATCAATTTACTGAAAGTTTAAAAAGAGTTTCTTGGACTCTAAGGGTGGAAGGAACCCTTGGATGAACACTTGACATGCCTTAACAATTAAATTTTGAAATATTAATGGTAAGTTCTTGAGCCTTGAATTGAATTTAAAATCTCCTAGGGTTTGTTTTTGAGACCAACTTGTTAAGAATAAATAGTTTTTGCTCTTAGAAAGGTTAAATTTTGTGTTTTAGGGATGATAGATGTGGAAAAAAGACCCAAATATCCCTGAGGATGTGGATTTTTAATGACTAAAAACTGACTTAGCAATGTGTAGGCTGACGCGTCGCGTCGTTGGTATCAACGCGATGGCCAATGCACCTCATTGATTTTGCGTCGGTTCTCTAGAATTTGCACTGGGAGTTGGATGAAAATTTTCATTGGCGTGATGAGCGATGCTGCGCGTCGAGATCGCATCGATCCACTGGTTTGAGCTTCCAAATATGTTTCAATCAAAGTCTGAAAAATTTAAAACTTGTTCGAAAACACCAACTGATATTCCTGATCATGATTCAACCTTAAAAATCATTACTTTAAGGTCAAGAGGGCCATGAAATAGAGGACCCAACCTACGAAGGCAAAAAGTAACACTAAGTCTGAATACTTAGCTAAAATTTTCTAAGTCTGGAACCCCTTAACAAGCTTTAATGGACTGAGTTAAGCTTAGGATTTTACGAAGTTTTACAATATCTCCCCCTTGGGAGCATTCATCCCCGAATGAGTCTGACTATGCTGAGAAACACTAATAGATTGAGCTTACACACTGAACATGCATATCTGATGCATGGAACGCCTGACTGAAACTACTGATAAACTGAGTTTTAAAACTGAACAGGCATATCTGATGCATGAGTACATGACTGAACTGATTCGTGAATGCATGACTGAATATGCAACAGTAATGGGTACCAAGTTTATAACTGTAACTGAACATGGATTAAGACAATCTATGGAAGATTGTTACCTTATGCTGAGAATACTGACGAACCTGAGATCATTTACTAAACATGCATGAACGGGAATATGAGAACATAATTGAGACTGAAAAGTGATACATGAACTAAATATCATAAATTGAATTGAGCCCCTGAATACATGGTTTATTGAATCGAGGAGTGCAATTATAAATTTTTAGTGGAATAATTTATAATTTATTATGATATGATAATTCTTTGAATTAATATGATAATTGAAAGCTTCACTTAATAAATATGTGGTCCCTGCTACACCTAATTACCTAATCAATTTTGAAAAAGAAAAGAAGCCCACTAGAAGAAGTAATATTAATTACTGGTCTTCTGTAAGGAAATAAAGATTCTGAATTTTTTATTAAAAAAAGTATTTTATTTAATGGCAAAAAACATTTTGCTCGTTAACTGAGTTTTAAGATCAGAAAATAGATTTGCAATTAAAAGGAAAAAACATTTTTCTTGTCTCTTCCTTTTCCCTTCTTCAATTTAACAGGGGTTGTAGTTTAGAATAATAGATATCCTTTATTTGAATCCAAAAACACTTGCCCATACAAGTTTGATAAGCAAAAGTTAAGTCACGCAGTAGTAGAAAGCAGCAGACCTGACAAACAAAACTTTGAGAGAACTGTGTGAAAGCTTCAAGAGGTAAGTTTTCTGAATTTTGTTTTGATTATGTTATCTAGATGCTATGTAAGTTATATTGATCCTATATAATTGTTGCTTCCTGTGCATGTTCTAACAAAGTCAACACTATGAAAGGCTTACTTCAAAAGATGTAAAGTATTTTAATTGTGCAGATTGAGAAACAAAGAAAGACCATATCATTATTTCGGATAAAGATAGTGATCTACATTATATTTTCTAATCTAAATACAAATATTACCTACTATTTCATTAAAATAAGAAACTAACAATCTATAGATTTTATATTTTTATATATAATCAGTGATATATATTGATTTATTAGCTTTTTAATTAACCACGTAAAGTGCGGATAATTTTACTAGTTATTCATAACTCACATCTCTTTAATTTATACTCTTAATAAATTTATTTTATTTATTTATTTTTACTTTTTTCTAATTATAAAATGATAATATCTTTTAATATTTTAAGTATTTTTAATTATTTAAATATATTTACAATGAGTAATTACACAGGATTCACACCTTTAATTTTTACATTTAATAATATTAATAACTCCCATAATTTTCATGTCCATAACCCCCAAACTTTAATTATAAGTTTATCATGTCTTATGGTATTCTATTACTTTACCTATATAAATTTATATTTAGTTTCATGAAGACTCCCATTTATCTTATGTTCTATTCTTCATTCGTTTTTTAATCATATCAATTGTTCCTGCTCTTTTTTATTTTTATTTCCTATTTCATTAGTTTTAGTTAGATATGTTATGCTATTAACCGTTAAGGCTTTTTATAAAAAAAAAGAAATGCTTAAAATTACAATATTAATTATTAATATCTTTTTTTATTTATTTCCCATTCCATTAATTTTAATTGGATATGTTATGTTACTGATTTTTGTTTAAGGCTTCTCCAAATTGAATGATTAAAACCTGAAATAGTAAAGTATTTGAATTGTGATTTTGTGATTTTTTTGTGATGATTGTGGTATCCGGATTATCTTTTACTTGATTTGTAATATCCCAAATTTTTCCTAATCTAAATTTCTCCTCGAGAAGGTTAAGGAGTGACTTCCTAAGTGAGTATTGTTTTAACCATATAGAATTTCCCTAATTTTGACTTTTATCACATGAAAAATTTGATAAGCTTTCCGTCGATATAAGATTCCCCCAAATCTAATGCCCGGGTAAGAAGTTTTGGCTAATTTAAGTCCTAGTCGTAAAATACCATCATTTTAGTGCTTGGCGCGTTGCAGAGAGGGTCCATTTGACAATTATCAAATTCCTGTAGAACTTCGCAATAGTGGCACATTGCGGAGGACCCCAAATTCCCATAATCAATTTTCAGTGGCCTAGCGCGATTGTGACGCGTCGCGCTGAAGTTCTAAGTCCCAACCAGTGGGACAACGCGATGGGTCTGCGTCGCAGTGACTCCCAGATTCCCATTTATCAAAATCCAGTGATCCACCGTGATAGTGGCGCGTCGTGGTGGCCCATAAAATTTGGTTTCCTGTTCAATTTTTCCAGCTTCGTATAGAAGTTAAAAAGGGCACTTTGGACTTTTTACAAGCCTTTTAGACCGTACAAACACCAAATTAAACTCATTTACAAGCACTCTAGGAATTTTTTCTCAAGTTTTCTCTCAACAAAATCCTAATTATCCAAAATCTCTTTCAAGAATCTCAAGAATCCACCATAGATTTTCTAAATTGAGTCAAAAGTCAAGGTTCCCAAGTTAAGGGCTTCAAGAACCCTCATTCAAGAGTACGAATAGAGTCCCAAAGGCGAAAGTTCATCCAAAGCTTCTAATTCAAGGTATGTGGGGTTTGAACAAGGACACTCCTTTCGTCCTTGTGCCCCGAAGTTGTTTTAAATTACAAGAATATATGGTTTCACATGTTTTCTTATGAAAATTGAAGTATGGGTTTGTACCCTTTGTTGTTGTTCTTGATATTATGATAATTTTCATGTTTTAGAAATTGAGATACATGAGTATGTTGAGATTTTAATGCATAATGCTGAAATTCCAGATTTCTATATGATTTACGAATCCTTATGATCTCTAGTACACATTTTGATGAGTCTTAACTTGAGATTGAACTATGGGCCACTAAGCCCTACTTGAGAATTGTAATTTTATGAACTTCTGTGCTATAAGCACCTATGATTTGAGTACTTTGATATTATTGAGAAATATTTGACCTTTTTGGTCCTAATAGAGTTGGAATCCACAATGATGTTCTATTAAACAAATAGTAATACATTTTGGTCTTCAGTATAGGCCCTTGAGTTATTTGAAATGGATTTTCTAAGAGTTCTGAGCTGAGAATAGGATTAGTATTTAGCACCGAGTTGGGTATGATTCTGAGGTCTCAAACCCCAGAACTACGTGCCATCGTAGGACTGAGATTTATAGGCCCGAGGCTGAGATAGTGATCTCTGAGTTAAGGTTATACTCCCTGGCAAGAGTATGATGCCTCTCCCCAACATGAGGTTTCTTCCTTTGGAGGACAAATTGTAACCCATGTAGATCACATGGTTTATGTCGGTTAGAAGAAACTACCGAGTTTCCAAAGTTATATAATCCCAAGTTCTAAGTGTCCCAAGTATAAAGGAGTTCTAGAGTTCCCAAATATTAAAAGTTCTGAGTTCTTGAGTTTTAAAGAAGTTTTACTCTCCATGAGATAAAAGTAGGAGTTTGAAAGTATTGTTTAAAGTTCCTTTAGCCTTCAAGTACTGAGAATAAGAGGAGAGTAGAGATTTCAAAGTTAAGTATAATGACCCACGAGATTTGTATTTCATGTTTCACTATTCACGATTCATGAGAATTATATTTCATATTTGTTCAAGCTATGTGAGTCATTCATATATGTATGCATGATTTTATAAAGAGTAATGATAATATTTATTTAAATGCATACACCCCCATATAGTCCGTACATTCCCAAGTGCAGATCCACATATACGTCTATGTGCTACATTATCCTATAATGTAGGTTCAGGTGCTCAGTCCCAGCCTTGTCAGTAATTTTCGAGTACCTTTGTCTACATTTCCACAGGGGTGAGTTCTCATGGTTTGAGGATCGATCTTCAAACATTTTAGTATTTTAGTAGATATATTATTACTTTCAGTTCAGTTTGAGTCAGTTGGGGGCCTGTCTAGTTGGGGGCCTGTCCCAATGGCTCTCTAGTCATAGAGTAGTAGAGGCTTTGTCAGACTAGTTATCAGATTGTTATTATGTTGAGATCTCCAGTATTATGGTCATTTTGACCGAGTATTTTATTCATATTTCCTATCATTTGATATGATAGTACCAGTGTTTTGTTTATTTTATCTCGAAATAAGTTATTATTTATAGTAATAGGCTCAAAGGGTTAGCTTGGGGTTACTTATAGCCTTAAGCACCATGTGATGCTTCAAGATGAGATTTCGGAGAGTTACAAACTTGGTATCATAGCCTATGGTTTAAGGAGTCCTAGGGAGTCTGACAAGCCGCGTTAAGTAGAGTCTTGATCATAGGTGTGTAGCGCGCCTCATCTATGAACAAGAGGCTAAAAAATGTTTTAGAAAAAAGTTGTTTTTTTCTTTCAAATTCTATCGTGCCTACAGTTGTCCCTCTCATCTAATAATTTGTGCTCTCCTATTTCAGAAAATTCCTCCCTGAAGAGCGAACGCCCACAGAAACGTTAATGAGCAACCCCAGCCTATCGATCCCTTGAATGAGACTGTCTCATGCTGAGTTTCGAGCAACCTTTCAGGGGTTAGCACAAGCAGTCACCGCCAATGTTTAGGCTGATAACCAGGCCGCAATTCCAAATCAGCAGAGAGGTGATTTAGCTGCTGCCAGGATCCATAATTTCATGCGGATGAATCTGCCAGAGTTTTATGGGTCTAAGGTAGGTGAGGACCCATAGTTATACCTTGTGTAGGTGAGAAAGATCACACAGGTGATGCATGATTTTGAGGAAGACAGTGTTGAGTTGGCGTATTATAGGCCGAAAGACATAGCGTATGACTGGGTGGTTGTATGGAAGAAGAGTAGAGGTGAAGGTGATGCCCCCATTACTTGGTAGGTGTTCCAAGATGCGTTCTATATAAGTTCTTGATACACCCAAATTACACCTTTCTTACGATAGAGTAAGCGGTCATTGTCAAATATATAACCCAACTAGGTTGGGGTCGAATCCCACAGGGAATATGGTTCTAATTAAGTTGTATGTAGATTAGTTGACTTTTAATCATTTGTTTCCGTAAAATAAATAGAGGGGATTTAATTCAGTTCATAAATTAATGATTTCAGTTTAACAAGATGAAATACGTGTAGTTGTATTCAAATTTAGAGAAATAGCAAGCTAGGGTTATGTCCACCTTGTAGTTTTCAATACTTTCTAACTATGGGCTTTACGAATTCATACATGCTTCGTGCTTACAGAGAAATGTATTGTATTTAATAACATAATCCTAGTGTTTCTCAACCATCAAGGACTAATTCACTTTAGTTCTTTCGACTCAAAAGCGTTTACCAAAAACAATACGAAATCTCCAAGTTGTTAATCCTGCTAAGGCATTAATATATGAAATAGGGGTTGGAAATCCTATTTTCTTGTCACTACTCTCTTTTCCGAACATCAAGCTTTCTTTCTAACAAGTTGTGTTGTAAGGCATATCCTCTATTTTTGCTACCATGAGAATTCAAGATAAACGAAGAGAGTGTGATGTAAACACATCAATGCATAATGAATTCAAAACCCAAAGTAATAGATTGTATGCTACAAGGCTTCCATAACCCTAACTAATAACTTAGCTACTCATGAATAAAATGAAAAGCATCGTAAATATATTCATCATACCAAAAACTAGAAGATGATCTTGGTGTGCAAATAGTGAAAACAAGAGAGAAAATGTTTCTCTCTCTTCTCAAGCTAAGCCACCACTTTCCAATCCACAATAATACAGAATAATTGAATAATGAATAAAAATTCAGCATTAAGCCTTTTAATAATCCTTTCTCTCATAATTTCCTTCTAAGTCTTTGAACTAATTATATATGACAAACTAGTCTTGGACATAGTTTCTAGGCACCACATTTGGTCCAGACTGCTACTCTCTCTTGTGTCATATGCCATCCGCATTTCATAGTCTCATTATGTCTTCATCTACCTCATTAATACCTGAAATCTTTCTAATCACATCGGTTAGCTCAATTACATAGAAGTAGAGTAAAAAATAAGAAACTAGGCACTTTGTTCTCTAAACTTAGATAAAATATGGATAAGTTATGGTGCTTAGGCACATAAATACACCCAAGATCACCACCCCACTCTTAAATCTTTGTTCGTCCTCGAACAACATATCCATTTATGCACACTACACAATCCTTAACACCCACAAAGGAAGACAAGATGCTCAAATAGGCTCACACAACAATTATGAACAAGAAGTAGGTTCAGGAATTATTACTAGAGACAACCTACCCTCAAGAATAGACTCATTAAGTTGGAAATTTCATGCATACCGTTTAAGCAAAGAAATCATATAAATTGCCCAAACTTCATCAACCATGTCCCCTCACAACAAGAAAGTTACCCATAATCACTCACAATCATGCAATTTTTAACAAAATGGGTACACGAATCAAGTTGCGCTCACTCTCACAAAGAATTCTCAAATTACAACTGATGAACATATGCTTGCCCTTAGTGTAATACTCCACTAATATCAGAATGCTAAGATTAGGATCAAATAGGTCTTTTAGAGTTGTAATGCAGGCTAAAGGGTGGGTAGGAACTATTTTGGCCAAAAATAGTGACTATCTTCCCTAAGTGCTTTAATACACTACATTATGCAATTAAGACCAATCTCTAACAACCAATTTCCACTTCTACTATCTTCATATATTTGCTTTTCACCCCAACTCGTTTAGCTCAATTAATAACACTATGGTGGGAGTATGCAACCCTTTTAAATATATTTTTTACACCCTTTTCACGTTACACACCCCTATAATAGCCACCCTTAACTTAAGCGATTTGCTTTAGTTGAGGTGCACAATGTCCAAGAAGGACCACGGCCAAAACAGGTTCATTGTAACATGTCCGAGATAAAATTTAGAACGTTTTTTAACAATTTTTGCTACTCCCAACCATATCAATTTCACATGCCAATAACTAGACTTTGGGGCATCAATTTCACCTTTTTCCTCTTATTGTCAAACTCCTAACTCAAATTGATTTTACATTAAAGCTCTTAGGATCTTTTGGATCATATTATGATCTATTAAAGAACTAAATAGACTACTTATGAGGCTAACAAAAGAAAAAGCTTAAGGCTCAATGGGGCTAGCTAAGATAATGTACAAAGGTAGGTCAAAAGAAGGTATGAACAATTGCTATTAAAGAAATGCCTAAATCATCTCCCAAACTCACAATCTTTATTTCGCTTTGCAGACACACCAGACAAGTTCTAGAATCAGTTGCAATAAGGAATATAATACAACAGTCTTACACACTCATGGCACATGGTCAACTCAATTAAGAGCATTATAGAATATCGACCCAATAATTACATGAATTCAAATAAAATCAACAATCAACAAAAGTCACAACTAGAGCCTAGGTGTTTCAAATGTAATGATCCATCACATACTTATGTTATAATGTCATATGATCCACAAGAACAGTTATATGCAGTTAAATAACTAATTTTCTCTTAAGACGGTCGTCATCCATCCATCATTGAGAAAAACACCTAATTATGACTAAATAGAATAAACATCTAACAAGAAACAAAATAAACAAAATAACTAATCCTATCAGAGAAGAATGCTAAGGAGAAGGTACTATTTTCTTACAAAACAAGCAACAAAGTAACCAGCCACCCCACACTCAATCTCAACACTGTCCCCAGTGCAAATAACAAGATAAAGAACCTAGCTAGTAGTACTCCTCATCCACACTAGGAGTCATGCCACCTGCATTGAGATCATCATTAGATCCATTTTTCCTATGTTTATCATATCATCCACGTTAGCCACACATAATGAAACTAACTATAATTAAGATGAGGGTGGTGAAGCCACCACCCCACACGTAATTTGTTAGTATCAACCAATTAAGTGTTGTTGTCGGGTACTCAGACTTTGCCGACATACACTTTGACATGGAACATCAACACTAGTCACAATACAATTCACTCACTTCAATTCCCCCAATTCTATATCAATGAATCACTTTTTTAATAGAATCATGCTCTACACTTTTAACCATATCAAAATATACAAAACACCATCACTTTCACAACATTGCCATGGCAAGAATTTAATTCGTTAATCCTTAAGAAATTAATTAACTATAACATAGAGTAACAATAACTAAGGATTAAGAGAGTAAAACTTACCTTGAAGATGAAAGATTAGTGAAGGACAAAGAGAATGGTGAGAGTTCACTATTATACGGCTTAAGGCTAAAATACGGATGAATTTAGGCATTTATGGTGTGAAGACTATTTAAAGAATAAAAATCTAGGTTGGGTTGACCCAAGTTAAAGTTGGATTCATGTTGAAATAGGAAAGGTATTAGACACATATGTTATCGCAGATCATTAAGTATGTGTTGCACATGCCATCACTTAACCAAAATAGTGAGCATGTGCTTTGCTCTAGGCGGCGCATAAGTAATCGCACAACCTCAAGTGTGTGTCGCACAAGCTGCTGCACAAGGTGAGTTAGGCACCGCACTTGTTATCGCATAAGTGAGGCAGTAGGTGTTGGCGATAGGGTAGGCTCCGCACACCTGATCGCCTAAAGGTATGTGTGCGCCGCATAGGTGATCAGACAAGGGTAAGTGTGCGTCGCACAAGGTATCGTATAGATTAGGTTGTGCGCCACATTAGTCATCGCACAAGTGAAACAGTGAGGGTGCGCGATTGGATGTGCGATGCACTAGCCATTGCCAAAGTTAAGGTGTGCAACGCATAAGCTATAGCATACGTGAGGGTGATCTTAGGATATGTCTTAGGCGATGCCTTTGCCATGGCCTATGTAATCTTGGGCACCACACACCCTGTAGTACACTTAAACTTGGACGACATGCATCTCATTCTTTATATAAAGCATTGAGAAAGGTCCGTATCATGGGGGCTTCTCCCCTGCACCCCCTGTCATACCCCAAATCCCATTGGAGCGGACTGGCACCCGTAGCCGAGGAGGCCCGGGAGAACCCGTTCATAACTTATACTTTCACATTCACATTACTTATGAAAATTAGAAATTTGGGCAGCACTTCGTTGTAAATAGAAGAAAACAGTACCTGTATCAGCCCAGCAGACACGCATAAATATATATATGAACAGTAATTTGCCATCAGAGCAATCACGTCTATCAACCAAACACTCCTATGGCTGTACAATATGTCTACAAAAGCCTCTACATAGATACACAACTGAGTTGGGGTCGGGACAACCTCCCGCCCACAAAAGACTTTTATACAAATACCAAAGGTACATATAGAGACGACTTGGGATGCCCCGAAACAACTGGAGCTCACCACTAACAATAGAATGTCCTGGCTCTTACTGTGGAGGTGTACGACCTGAAGTACCTGTTCCTGCAGGCATGAATACAGGCCCCCCCATGAGGGACGTCAGTACAGAAATATGTATTGAGTATGTAAGGCAGGGAGTATCAAGATGAGATACAAAAGATCAACAGAACCCAGATACCAATGAATAAACAGTATGAGTAGACCACACTTAAAAGAACTTATGGGATACCTGCACATTACTTTCATATCATTACTTCCCGTAATCCTTATCAATACATAACATATGTCATACAATGGCCAACTGATCAGTGGTACTAATACAATACATCAGGGTCCACCCCTGGAATAGCATATATACATAATCTTTATAATACAATGGCCAACTGATCAGTGGTACTAATACAATACATCATATCATCAATTTAAAATACAAACATTCCATTTCTTAATTCAATTAATCTTTGAGATTGGTTACTTTGTGGTCACACTTTATGGAACTTGAAACCATGATACCTCAATAGGAAAAACATGTAAATAGGTAATCAATATCATGAAGATGAAGTAGAGAATCATGGATACCTCATTAAACCATTTCGGAGTCAACAATAGTATATGGACATTTTTTTGACTAGCCGGACATCTTAAAAGTGAAAACAAGTTGAATTGGTAGTGTCAAAGATCATATGATGTTTTTATGTTTCATGTGTCATAGGACAATGTTGGAAGCTTACTTGAGAGTGCCATGGGTCATTATTCATGCCAAAGAATAGATAGAGTATGTCTTACATACCTTGATATAACCACTTCTATACAAGTGACTTCCCTTACTCTTCGAACACTTATCTACAATAAGTCATTTGTGGCAAACTAGTATTAGCAACCAAACCTTACCATTTAGGTATTAACTTCACCAAATAATGTCTAGGAAGTAATCCTTTAGCTCATCAATAAGAGTACTACATACATCCTCTTATACTCTTATTACATTCACATATCATGCATTTTCATGAAATATCCCTCAACATCACTCTTAGCCTTTATTTCCCTTCTTAATCACCATCCAATACCAACATGATCACTAGGCATACATAACCACTAATATAATGATATATCACCACAATTCATCCTCCATAATCCAATACAACAACTTCCATAATTTACTACTAACAATTTATTCACAACAATTCATAACTATGTTTCTAGTTATCTTCCAACATCAAGACAATACTCATAATCCTTTATCAATACTTATTCATGGATAAGAATCAAGAATAAACAATATTCATACCTTAACAATGAACTCTTGTATTTAGGATCCTCCTTACATAACCATGGGGTGCTTCTCGAAGCTTTCGAGATGGTGAACACAACTACGGAACCAATTTGAATTTTCTACGGTTGAATCACAAAATATTTGAGGTTGAAATTGGCTAGAGTTTTCACCTTCTCTTAAAATTGGATAAAATCTGATACAAATGAGGCTAAGTGCAGGTTTTTAAGACCAATTTTCGTCCAAAGGTAATAGAAAATGACCATTGTGCCCTAAAAATTGAAATAAATCCCGAATCTGTCCCCAGTGGACAGTTTTGACAGGCTGAAGTAAATTGATCATAACTCTTTGCTCCGATATCGGATTTGGGTGAAATTGGTATCATTGTAAAGATAATTAAAAGGGATTTCATTTCATATAAATTAGGCCACCCAGTTCGTCCTGTACAAGGAGTTATGATCGTTTGAAGTTGACCCTAAAAATCTGTTTTGAGAGGCTGAAGTAAAACGCGTATAACTCCTTACGCAGATGTTGGATTTGGATGAAACCAATTGCATTAGAAATAAAACTCAAAGATCTTTCTTTTGATATATGATATCTTGCCCAGTTCATTATATTGAGGAAGTTATGATCGTTCAAAGTTGACCCCAAAACTGGCAGGCCTCAGTATTTTCCTGCTAATTTACTGTTCACAAAAATCTGTTTTGAGAGGCTGAAGTAAAACGAGTATAACTCCTTACTCAGATGTTGGATTTGTATGAAACCAATTTAATCGGAAACAAGACTCTCGGAGATTTTTGTCTATATATAGCAGCTCACACAGTTCTTTTTGTACAAGGAGTTATGATCGTCTCAAGTTGGAGTGCCTAGCTGCAGAAATTTTCTTGCAGAATTACTGTTCACAGGCTTCCCGGCCACCGTTTTGAAATTTTGAATGTGCTCGCTTATATGAAATACTCCTCTGTTTTGGGCAAACTTTATATCGTTGGAAAGCTTATTCCAATACCTACACATACAACTATTGACGGGATACTTCCAAACACCATAAACTTAATTTAACCCATACGCAAGTCTTTAGGACTCCATATAATCGCGATAAGTGTACGAAAAAATTTACGGGGTGTTACATTATCCCCCCTTAAGAACATTCGTCCTCGAATGTTAGCATAGTTACTCAATTAAGACATGTCCAATCTTACAATTAACATATTCATCATCATAACATCCTTGCATAAAAACAAACACTTACTTGTTATTGTTCTTCTTCCGTCTGCTGAACTTCCTCCTCATTGTTGAATAGGTAAGGGTACTTAATCTTCATCGCTTCCTTGGCTTCCCATGTGATTTCCTCAATTTGTTGATTCCTCCAAAGTACTTTTACCGATGCTATCTCTTTATTCCTTATCTTTTTAATTTGGCGATCAAGAATAGCAATAGACATTTCTTCAAAAGTGAGATCTTTTGTAATTTGTACATCTTCCGTAGTAGTGATGTGCGATGGATCTCCGATGTACTTGCGAAGCATCGGAACATGAAATACGGGATGAACTGCTGAGAGCTCTTGAGGTAGATCTAACTCATAAGCAACTTGTCCAAATCTTTGAATGATCTTATACGGACCTATGTATCGTGGACTTAACTTTCCTTTCTTGCCAAACCTCATCACTCTTTTCATTGGTGATACTTTCAAGAATACCCAATCGTCGATAGAAAACTCAAGTCCTCTTCTTCTAACATCCGCATAAGATTTGTGTCGACTTTGAGCTATTGCAAGCCGTTGTTGGATCACTTTAACCTTCTCCATTGGTTGATAAACAAGATCCGGTCCAAATAAGACCGCATCACCTGCTTCAAACCATCCTATTGGCAATCTACACTTTCTTCCATACAATTCTTCATATGGTGCCATTTTGATACTTGAATGATAGCTATTATTGTAGGCAAACTCGATAAGAGGTAGGTGATCATCCCAGTTGCCTTTGAAATCTAATACACATGCTCGTAGCATATCTTCAAGTGTCTGGATGGTACGTTCCGCTTGTCCGTCCGTTTGAGGATGAAAAGCCGTACTTAGATCTACTTGTGTCCCCAAACTCCTTTGAAAAGACTTCCAGAAATTTGTGGTAAATTGTGCTCCTCGATCGGATATAATGGAAATTGGAACTCCATGTAACCGAACGATCTCCTTAATATACAACTTCGCATACTCTTCCGCCGTATAAGTTGTCTTAACTGGTAAGAAGTGCGCAGATTTGGTAAGCCTATCAATGATCACCCATATGGAATCAAACTTCCGATATGTACGAGGCAAACCCGTGATGAAATTCATATTGATCTTGTCCCACTTCCAGACTGGAAGATCTATACATTGCATGTAACCACCGGGTTTCTGGTGTTCTACTTTGACTCTTTGACAATTCGGACATTCAGCTACAAATTCGGCAATATTCTTCTTCATGTCATTCCACCAATATATTGCTTTAAAATCTTGATACATCTTAGTCGACCCTGGATGGATGGAATACCTTGAACAGTGTGCTTCTGTCATAATTCTCTTTCTTAGCTCAACTACATCAGGTACACATAAACGATTCTGATACTGAAGCACTCCTTCTCGCGTAAGCTCAAATGCCTTTGTCGTGCCACTCTGCACATCCTCCTTAAGCTGCAATAAAATTGGATCTGCATACTGCTTCTCTTTCACTTCAGCTATCAATGAAGATTCCGCTGCATTACGTACAATAACCTCTTCATCTGGAGTTTCGAGAAGTCGAACTCCCAAATTAGCTAGTTGGTGAAGATCCTTAATCATCCCCTGCTTTTCTATAGATGCCATTTTAGACTTACGACTCAGTGCATCCGCTACCACATTCGCTTTCCCTGGATGATACAAGATATCAACATCATAATCTTTCAACAATTCAAGCCATCTCCGCTGCCTCAAGTTTAGATCTTTCTGACTGAAGATATATTGCAGTCTCTTATGATCGGTATATATGTCAACATGAACCCCATATAAGTAGTGGCGCCATATCTTCAAAGCAAATACAACTGCAGCTAGCTCAAGATCATGCGTGGGATAATTCCTCTCATGAGGTCGCAACTGTCTAGAGCCATAGGCTATTACTCTACCATGTTGCATTAGTACGCATCCTAAGCCAATTCTCGAAGCATCACAGTACACTGCATACCCTTTTGTGCCTTCAGGAAGTACCAATACCGGTGTAGAAGTCAACTTGCTCTTCAGATCCTGGAAACTCTTTTCACAGGCATCATTCCATTGAAACTTGGAGGCTTTATGTGTCAACTTAGTCAAAGGTGCAGAAATAGAAGAAAAACCTTCAACAAAACTTCTATAATAACCTGCCAACCCGAGGAAACTACGAATCTCCGTAGGCGTCGTGGGTCTTGGCCAATTCTTCACAGCCTCAATCTTCTGAGTGTCAACTTTTATGCCTTCACTGGATACAATATGGCCCAAAAATGCCACTGACTTGAGCCAAAACTCACATTTAGAAAACTTCGCATACAGCTTACGATCACGAAGAATCTGCAACGCCTGCCTTAAGTGATTAACATGGTCCTCTTCTGATCTAGAGTAGACCAGAATATCATCTATGAAAACTATCACGAACACATCTAGAAATGGCTTAAACAGCCTATTCATCAGATCCATAAAAACTGCGGGTGCATTTGTCAGCCCGAATGACATAACCAGGAATTCATAATGACCATACCGTGTTCGGAAAGCTGTCTTGGGTATATCTTTATCCTTGACTCTCACTTGATGATAGCCTAATCTCAAGTCAATCTTGGAAAAACACTGGGCACCCTGCAACTGGTCAAATAAATCATCAATTCGGGGAAGGGGGTATTTATTCTTGATAGTCACCTTATTCAATTGCCGATAGTCAATACACATCCTCAGCGAACCATCTTTCTTACGCACAAACAATACTGGTGCTCCCCAAGGGGACATACTAGGCCTGATGAATCCCTTCTCTAGCAAGTCTTTCAGTTGCTCTTTCAATTCTCGCAACTCTGCTTGTGCCATTCTATAAGGAGGAATTGAGATTGGCTGTGTGTCTGGCAACAAATCAATACCAAACTCCACTTCTCGTTCAGGAGGTAAACCTGGTAGTTCTTTAGGAAATATATCAGGAAATTTATTCACAATTGGAACGGTCTGAAAAGTTGGCGGCTCTGCCTCTGTATCCCTTACTCTAACCAGATGGTATATGTACCCCTTGGAAATCATTTTTCTTGCCTTAAAGTAAGAAATAAATCTACCTCTCGGCGCGCCAACATTACCCTTCCATTCAAGGATTGCCTCATTTGGGAAATGGAAATATACCTTCTTAGAATGGCAATCTACTGTAGCATAACAAGACGCTAACCAATCCATGCCCATAATAACATCAAAATCTACCATTTCTAACTCAACAAGATCGGCCATCGTATCACGACCACAAATATTCACAACACAATTTCGATAAACATTCCTAGCTATAAGAGATTCCCCCACTGGCGTTGATACTTCAAATGGCTTGGCTAATAATTCGGGTGTTCTTCCGAACCTTCCCGCAACCAAAGGAGTAGCATACGATAATGTAGAACCAGGATCAATTAAGGCATACACATCAAATGCAAAGATGGACAACATACCTGTAACCACGTCTGGAGAAGCCTCTAAATTCTGCCGATCTGCTAGGGCATACACACGGTTCTGAGCTCCGCTAGCACTAGCTGCTCCTCTATCACCTCTACCGTGACCCATAGGTTGTGCACCCCTACTCAAAGGAGGCACCGAAGATGACGCAATAACTGATCCGGTAGGTCGTGTTATACTACCTGCGGTCCTGCTTGGGCAATCTCTAGCCATATGCCCCGGCTTACCACACCAAAAGCAATTGTTCATCCCAAGCCGACATTCACCAAAGTGAAATTTTCTACAAATAGGGCACCGGTGTCGTGGAGGTCTCAATTGACTCATATTCCCTTGCCCTTGATACCCCACTGTTTGCGAACTTTGATTTTCACTGCTTTGCCCGAACTGATTACCTCTGAACCTTTGAAATTGCGGTGGAGCACTAATTGCAGGATAAGAAGATAACGGGCTAGGCAATCTATGAGAGAACGAAGGCCTAAAACCTCCCTGAGATGACACAAACTGCCCTATAGCTTTGGGCCGCTTAGAATATCCTTTTTTTGATTCCTGGGTTCTTCTTCTTTGCCTCTGATCTTCCATCTTCTGAGCGAAAGCTTGTATCCTTGCTATATCCATGTCCTTGTTCAAAGTAGCAATGGTACAATCTCTAACCAAGTATGGTTCCAATCTATTCACATAGTGATGAACTCTGTCGTCTATAGTAGCTACCACATTAGAAGCATATCGAGACAAGGAGTTAAATTGAAGACTATACTCCCTTACACTCATATTACCCTGACGAAGATTTAAGAATTGATCTGCATGGGCCTGGCGAGTCTCAAATGGAAGATAATGATCAATAAATGCATTTTTGAACTCTCCCCACGTAGTTGGAGGTGCATCAATACCCCTAGATCGTTTCCAATCCTCGTACCACAATATAGCCTCTCCTTTCAGTCTATATGCTGCTAGCTCAACCATCTCTTTACCGGATACATGCATAACATCTAGAGCCCTTTGGGTTTGATCGACAAAGTCCTGTGGGTCTTCATTAATATCTGATCCGGTAAAAGTAGGAGGATCCAGTTTCAGAAAATCTTGAGTCCGAAGGCTAGCTGCTCTATCCATACCACTAGAACCCGTAGTAGGAATAGCTTGCCCTTGAACTTGATCGGCAACTATACGCTTCAGAAGTTGTACTGCATCCCTCAAATCTCAATCAACAGGATTAATAGACGGCCCTTCCGGAGGAGAAGAAGCGGCTGATATATGCTCAGCTTGAGACTCACTTTGCTCAGCTTGTGCCGGTGGTGACTTACTAGTACCTTCTCCGGCCACTGCATCTACTCGCTTCCACTTATTCTTTCTCCTTGTAACCGGCATCGTGACTATAATAAATAAAAAAGAAACAATTGGATTAAGCAATTGATTATGACTTTATCTCTAATATGGGATCTATTGCACGATCTAAGAAATGAAGAATGGAAACAATCCCTAAATGTCCAGTAGCCTCCTGTTTATAGATGTGGTGCACAACACACCGATAAATGAGATTCTACGTAGACACGGCTTTGTAGACACACTAGGATGAACTTCTCTGATACCACTTCTATCATACCCCAAATCCCATTGGAGCGGACTGGCACCCGTAGCCGAGGAGGCCCGGGAGAACCCGTTCATAACCTATACTTTCACATTCACATTACTTATAAAAATTAGAAATTTAGGCAGAACTTCATTGTAAATAGAAGAAAACAGTACCTGTATCAGCCCAGCAGACACGCATAAATATATATATGAACAGTAATTGGCCGTCAGAGCCATCACGTCTATCAACCAAACACTCCTATGGCTGTACAATATGTCTACAAAAGCCTCTACATAGATACACAACTGAGTTGGGGTCGGGACAACCTCCCGCCCACAAAAGACTTTTATACAAATACCAAAGGTACATATAGAGACGACTTGGGATGCCCCGAAACAACTGGAGCTCACCACTAACAATAGAATGTCCTAGCTCTTACTGCGGAGGTGTACGACCTGAAGTACCTGTTCCTACAGGCATGAATACAGGCCCCCCCGTGAGGGACGTCAGTACGGAAATATGTACTGAGTATGTAAGGCAGGGAGTATCAAGATGAGATACAAAAGATCAACAGAACCCAGATACCAGTGAATAAACAGTATGAGTAGACCACACTTAAAAGAACTTATGGGATACCTGCACATTACTTTCATATCATTACTTCCCGTAATCCTTATCAATACATAACATATGTCATACAATGGCCAACTGATCAGTGGTACTAATACAATACATCAGGGACTACCCCTGGAATAGCATATATACATAATCTTTATAATTCAATGGCCAACTGATCAGTGGTACTAATACAATACGTCATATCATCAATTTAAAATTCAGACATTCGATTTCTTAATTCAATTATTCTTTGAGATAGGTTACTCTGTGGTCACACTTTATGGAACTTGAAACCATGATACCTCAATAGGAAAAACATGTAAATAGGTAATCAATATCATGAAGATGAAGTAGAGAATCATGGATACCTCATTAAACCATTTCGGAGTCAACAATAGTATATGGACATTTTTTTGACTAGCCGGACATCTTAAAAGTGAAAACAAGTTCAATTGGTAGTGTCGAAGATCATATGATGTTATTATGTGTCATGTGTCGTAGGACAATGTTGGAAGCTTACTTGAGAGTGCCATGGGTCATTATTCATGCCAAAGAATAGATAGAGTATGTCTTACATACCTTGATATAACCACTTCAATACAAGTGACTTCCCGTACTCTTCGAACACTTATCTACAATAAGTCATTTGTGGTAAACTAGTATTAGCAACCAAACCTTACCATTTAGGTATTAACTTCACCAAATAATGTCTAGGAAGTAATCCTTTAGCTCATCAATAAGAGTACTACATACATCCTCTTATACTCTTATTACATTCACATATCATGCATTTTCATGAAATATCCCTCAACATCACTCTTAGCCTTTATTTCCCTTCTTAATCACCATCCAATACCAACATGATCACTAGGCATACATAACCACTAATATAATGATATATCACCACAATTCATCCTCTATAATCCAATACAACAACTTCCATAATTTACTACTAACAATTTATACACAACAATTCATAACTATGTTTCTAGTTATCTTCCAACATCAAGACAATACTCATAATCCTTTATCAATACTTATTCATGGATAAGAATCAAGAATAAACAATATTCATACCTTAACAATGAACTCTTGTATTTAGAATCCTCCTTACATAACCATGGGGTGCTTCTCGAAGCTTTCGAGATGGTGAACACAACTACGGAACCAATTTGAATTTTCTATGGTTGAATCACAAAATATTTGAGGTTGAAATTGGCTAGGGTTTTCACCTTCTCTTAAAATTGGATAACATCTGATACAAATGAGGCTAAGTGCAGGTTTTTAAGACCAATTTTCGTCCAAAGGTAATAGAAAATGACCATTGTGCCCTAAAAATTGAAATAAATCCCGAATCTGTCCCCAGTGGATAGTTTTGACAGGCTGAAGTAAATCGATCATAACTCTTTGCTCCGATATCGGATTTAGGTGAAATTAGTATCATTGTAAATATAATTAAAAGGGATTTCATTTCATATAAATTAGGCCACCCAGTTCGTCCTGTACAAGGAGTTATGATCGTTTGAAGTTGACCCTAAAAATCTGTTTTGAGAGGCTGAAGTAAAACGCGTATAACTCCTTACGCAGATGTTGGATTTGGATGAAACCAATTTCATTAGAAATAAAACTCAAAGATCTTTCTTTTGATATATCTTAGCTCACCCAGTTCATTATATTGAGGAAGTTATGATCGTTCAAAGTTGACCCAAAAACTGGCAGGCCTCAGTATTTTCTTGCTAATTTACTGTTCACAAAAATCTGTTTTGAGAGGCTGAAGTAAAACGAGTATAACTCCTTACTCAGATGTTGGATTTGGATGAAACCAATTTAATCAGAAAGAAGACTCTCGGAGCTTTTTGTCTATATATAGCAGCTCACACAGTTCTTTTTGTACAAGGAGTTATGATCGTCTCAAGTTGGAGTGCCTAGCTGCAGAAATTTTCTTGCAGAATTACTGTTCACGGGCTTCCCGGCCACCGTTTTGAAATTTCGAATGTGCTCGCTTATAGGAAATACTCCTCTGTTTTGGGCAAACTTTATATCGTTGGAAAGCTTATTCCAATACCTAGACATACAACTATTGACGGGATACTTCCGAACACCATAAACTTAATTTAACCCATACGCAAGTCTTTAGGACTCCATATAATCGCGATAAGTGTACGAACAAATTTACGGGGTGTTACATCCCCATCAAGGTCAGTGGTGGGCTTTGGGATCGTGCCTATCAGCCCGATCTCTACGCTACTGATAACGCTCAATCTACAGCTCTCGTGGGAGTGTAAAGCGGTCGTTGTCAAATATAGAACCCAACTGGGTTGGGTATCGATCCCACAGGGAATAGCTTGGTCAACAAGTAAGTAAATATTACTAGAATTTTAGTGCAAGTCTCGTAAAAAGGGGGGAGTTTTGTCGTGCAAGTAATGTAACCAAAGTAATGAAGTAAAAACAGAAAATAAAAGAGTAAAAACGGTTTGCTTGGTTGGTTTACGATCAATGAGAATTGAGAAGTTGGGGTTATGTCCACCTTATGAGTTGTACGTCTCTAATGGCTATGAGTTGTGCGGAATTCAGACATGCATGTGCTTATAGAGAATTGTATTCGATGGTAAATCCAAGCGTCTTTTGACATAAACAGGGACTATTTCACTTTAACTCTTTCGAGCTTAAAGCGTATCTAACGGTACAAATTCTCCAAGAGGTTAATCCAGTTACGACACTAACTTTTTAATAGGGGATGGGACCCTATTACCTTGACATTATCTCTTTTATAGACATTTAAATTTTCTTTCGAACAAGTTAATGCTATACTGGCGTGATTCTATGCGTCTGCAGCCACAAGAATTTGCATTAAGATGAAGAGAATAATGATATAAGAAATACACGTGTCACGAATTCACAAACTCATAGCCTTAGATAGTATCTCATAAGGCTTCCATAACCCCAACAGAGAAGTTTAGTTACCCATGAGTGTGAAGGAAATCACAATAGACATTATTATTATACCACAATAAAGATTTCGTGTAGTAATAGAGTGGTAGGCGTTAGGCGTGAATTTCCCTTGCAAAGTAACGTTTCTCTTGTTGTGGAAAAATAAGAATTGATTAGATGAATAGAAGAAAAATAATGTCAACAATGAATTAATAAAGAGAATTGTTTTGATGGATGGATGGTGGATGGATGGGAATTGATGGAATGGGTGGATGGGTGAATGAATAAAAATCTCTAGCAGAATAGGGTATTTATAATACCCATATCCTATTCCTACTAAGCTAATAAAATACTTAACCCAATCCTACTAGGTTAAAGTATCATTATCCTAATCCTAATAAGCTAATGAAATACTTAACCCAATTGTACTAGGTTAATGTATCATTATCCTAATCCTACTAAGTTACTGCTAGTCCCCAAAGTCTTCAGAATTGCTGTTTTTTCCCGGGACATATTTTCCATGCATCACTTTTGGTCCTTAGGCGTCCAACCTTCCTTTTCTCCTTTCATGAAGCTTTCTTTGGCGTCAAGTAATCCATAAAATACTGAATTCTGCATCATTTATACCTGAAACTTTGCTAATCATGTTCGTTAGCTCACTTACAGGAAAAAAGACTAAAAGTGCATGAAATATATAATTTGTTCTCAAAACATGGCTAAAATATGGGCAAAATCTAGTGCTATAGGCGTGTAAATTCGCCTATCATCAACACCCCACACTTGAAGCTTTGTTCATCCTCGAACAAACTATCATGTCCATATAAACATCAACTTAGGGTTTCACAGTATCAACACAAAATATTCATCAAGACAAGCATAGCAATCATTAACAAAGAGTAGTTTTTTGCTCATTAGTAGAACCAATTCAACGTCCAACATTGACTCGTGATGGTAGTTAATTCGTATCCAAAAGTTAAGGTACAAAGAATCATACACCACTACCCAAAACTCATCAACCATGTGTGTCTCACCATATATTACCCATAATCACTCACAAGTATAGCATATTTTTCAAACATGGGTATAGAAATATCCTTGCTCTCACTCTCACAAAGAATTCATATGCAGCAACTGATGACCATAGGCTTGCCCTTAGTGTAATGTTCCACTAAATGTCAAAATGCTAGGCTTAGGATCAAGTAGGTCTTTTGATGGTTGTAATGTAGGCTAAGGGACGGGTAGGACTATTTTGGCCAGAAATAGTGACTATGTTCCTAAGCGCTTTAATACATCACATTATATCATTAACACTTTTTCTTTCAAACAACCTTTGTACGTTCTTTTATTCTACCACCCTTTTTCTCCTCTTTTGTTTTTTTTCAATTTTGAACATAACTAACTTTTTAGTTTTCCTTTCCTTTTTCTTTTCATAACATACCTCTTATGATAGCACTTTCTTTTTCATAATACATTCATGCACCAATACATTCTTAAAGCATCATACTCATCCAATTTTCTCTTATTTTGTCACATGACTCTTTCAATTTAAAGCACTTAGGAATTTGGATCAAATTATGGTCTTAAAAAAAATAGATTAGGCTTACATATGAGGTTGTCAAAGCAAATAGGCTAAAGGCTCAAAAGGGGTTATCTAGGATAATGTCCACGGGTAGGTAAAAAGAAGGTAAACAAGTATAGGTTGCCAAAGAAATGCCTAAATCATCTCCTAGACTTGCACTCTTTATTTTCGCTTTACATACATACCAGGCAAGTTCTAGCATCAGCCATAAACATAGAATATACAATATCCTCACACACACAAGGCACATGGTCGACTTTATTGGGAGTAGTATAGATTCTTGACCCAACAGATGAAGGAATTGAACCACACAGTATCACATAGTGAGTCACAATTAGAGCCTAAACGTCTCAATAGTCATGATTTTAGCACAAACACTTGTTATAATCTCATGCTGCCTATTAGAATAATTTCATGTGAAGCTAAGTAAAAAAAAAAATTAACTACTAAAAAAAATAAAAAACGAACAAACAAACATACATAAATAAGCAAATGCAGACAAAGAAGTATAGCATGCAAATACCACCCCACACTTAGACGGGACACACTGCCCTCAGTGGAAAATAAATAAGAAGAACCTGATTTAGTCGGACTCCTCCTCTATGTCTGGGGTCATACCCCCTTCGTCGGAATCATCATCAGAGTCGTCATCCTCAGAAGTTCCTCAAAATGTACCCCACTTGATTCCAAGAGTGAATTGAGGTATTTGCAGCACGGAGGATTCACCTTGCTCTTTTCTTCCTCTTTGCTGGCCTCTTTGTGAAGTGGTTGCTTTTCTTGTCTTTTGGTGCCATTGTACCTAAGAGCTCAATAGAGTCATGTTAGCATCATCTTGGTGGATATAATCAACAAACAGACAATAGTGGCACCACCCCATACTTAATTTGTTGACACAAACTAGATAAGTGAATGTTGTCGATTACTCAGACTTCATCGACATACATTTAGGTGATATGTTCCAACCATATGTTCATCGCACTCATACTTTCATGTCATCTTACTATCCTTTCATGTTTGATATACCATGACTACTACATAGAGATTGAATCAAGGTATAGCATCTAGAAATAATCGCAACCTCATATGTTGGTAGTCAACCTTAATTCTCATCTCGATGAACAAGTCATTCCAACATATAAGCTTTCTATTGACAAGAGTATGCAATTTTTGGGACCATATCAATTCCACAAAAGTATGACAATGCATCAATATCAAATTCAAGTTAGGAACAAGTGAAGATCATCCTTACGTATTCATTCACTCACTTAGTTGTATTACACAATTCAAACACATTCACATCACCAATACTTTGTCAAGATTTAGCAATTCATCATAGGTGTAGTAGTGTAGTACTTACGGAGTATAAATGAAGAACAAAGAAGTACTTACTTGATTGATGCCGGTGGATGGTGTTCTTATGAAGAAAAAGAGCAAAAGAAAATTTTTGAGAGGATTTGGAGAGGTAGGCGGCGCTTATGCTAGGTTTGTAATGTGTTTTTGGTCTAAGACTAAGTCTCTTATATATAGGGAAAGCTTGTGTCGGGTTTTGACCCATTTAAAATCGGATTTGGAGACCAAAAGTAACCATAGGCGGCGCCTAAGGCTTTGCCTAGTTGAGCAGAATGCCATAGCATAGGCCATGCCTAGTTGAGCAGAATGCTTTTGCATGGGCGGCGCCTATGCTATGGCATTGTGTGAGCATAGGCGGCACCTTTTGCAAAGCATTTGGTGACCATAGGCGCGCGGCGCCTATTGCAAAGCCTTTAGTGACCATAGGCGGCGCCTTTAGCATGGCATATGAGATTCAGAGACAAAAGGCTTTAGCATAGGCGGCGCCTATGCTATGGCATACTTAAGCATGGGCGGCGCCTATGCTATGGCACACTAGATTCCGAGACCTTAGGCCATAGTATAGGCCTTGCCTTGTTCGTGGCCTAGTTTTACCTAGGCCTAGCCTTGTTCGATGCCTATATTTTCATGAGCAGTGCTCAATCCATAGCCTTTTGCTTCTTCATTCCTAACTTACCACCTTCAACATGCAATACTTTCAAATAAAAATTTGAAACCAATCTCCTCTTTGACACCTCTTGTACCTACATTCACTTAAAAACAACAAAAACGATTAGAACGATGGGTTTCCTCCCATCAAGCGCCTTAGTTTTGGTCGTGGCTCGACAAAATCCTAAGAAAACAAAAACAATTAAAAACATTTAAAAATGATGGGTTGCCTCCCACCAAGCGCTTGATTTATTGTCGCGGCACGACATAGCTATCTCGATTACTTAGTCTTCATCGAGATAGATGGGGCATCATTTTCTGAATGGATTCAGACGACGCTGATACTTACTTGTAGGCATGCAATCTTCTTCGAGATGACTCTTGTGCATACATACCTCAGGAGAGATACCAATTATATCATCAATATTCCTACCCATTGCTCTCTTGTACCTCATCAGAGCAGAGATGAGAGCCTCTACATGCTGTTCACTTAAATCATCCGCAACACTCTCCGGAAGTGTATTTCCATATCCCAAGAACGTATACCTTAGGTAATTGGGGAGCTCTTTCGATTCTAGCATTGGTGGCTCTACAATAGAAGTCTTCGCTATTTGTGAAGGATGATTTGTAAGATCAAGGTCCAACTGTTTATGAGTATGAGATTAGGACCCTATTCCTGTTAGAGCACACATAGTTTCTTCATAATCTTCATCATCCTCATGCTCAACATTCAGCAGTGCAGGAGACAATGGCTCAACAGTAAGCTGTTTCTTTATAGATAATGCTTTCTTATCCTCATAAGCTACGAAGAACACATCCATATCGCTGGGCTGCTTCATTGCTTTGCATATATCAAAGCGGACCACTTCGTTATTCAACCAAAATAAAAGCTCATTAGCTCTCATGTCAATAAGCACACTTCCTGTTGCAAGGAAAGGACGTCCCAAGATTATGGGAACTTCAGAATCCACCTCACAATCTAGAATAATGAAGTCTGCAGGAAGGATGAATGAAGAAACCTTCACCAACACATCATTCAAGATACCCACAGGTCGTTTTACCGACCTATTAGCCATCACGAGCCTCATATTGGTTGGTGTTGGATCGCCTAACCCCAACTTCTTGTAGATGGATAGTGGTATCAAATTGATGCTAGCTCCCAAATCGCACAATGCCTTAGCAAAATTCATAGATCCAACCGTGCAAGGAATAGTGAAAGCACCGGGGTTGGCCTTTTTCTGAACTAATGATCGGGTAGCAATAGCGCTGCAATGATGAACAGTATCTTTCAACTCATAGCTTGCTGCCCGCTTCTTTGTCAAAAGGTCTTTCATAAATTTCGCATACCCAGGCATTTTTTTAAGTGCCTCCACCAACGGAACATTAAAGGTCAGCTGCTTTAACATCGTCATGAATTTGCTGAACTTTGTATCATCCACAAACTTCTTCAATCTTTGAGGAAAAGGTGGTGATGGATATGGAATTGTTTTCACCATGGCTTTATTCTCCTCTTGCTTTCGAATTTTGGCCTTTTTAGGCTGCAAACCTCTAGGGGTGACGTCATGGACGTCTTGGTCATTGTCTATGGCGTCCTCATCTTCTTTATTTTTGGCCACTTGCTTTCTTTGGGATGAATTTTCCAGCACCTTACCACTCCTGGTAGTAATAGACATGCATGATCCATCGTTCCTTGGATTTTGCACTGTGTTGCTAGGTAAAGTGCCAGCCTTTCTTTGATTGAATGCCGCAAATAATTGACTCAATTGTTGCTCCAGCTGTTTTATTGAAGTGGAATGCGAGTCAACCAATTGATTCATTGAGGACAAGTCGTTCTTTACCTCATTCACTCCCGTGTTAGTTGCCTCTACTCCTTTCAATAGTTTAGCCATCATATCTTCCATTGACATATTTCTAGAACCAGATGCAGCGGCGTCACGTCTTCCAGGAGGAATATACAAACCACTCCTGTCAATCTTATCCTTCCAACTACCTTGATCACGGTCCTTATATCCTGAATTATCATAATAGTTCTGACCTTGGTTTCCTTGGGCATTGCTTCGGAAACCCCCCTGATTATTCAAGTAGTTAGCTTCTTCCTCAGAGTCAGATTCGTCTCTTCCATGTGCTACCACGACCTTAACTTTTTCGGTCTTCCCTGATAATAAGTGCTTGGTAAGAAGATCCATCTGCGTCTTCATGTGAGCCATATCTTGGTCACGTTCCTCTTGTCTTTGCCTTTGTTCTGCAGTCATGCCAATAGATACAGTAGAGCTTGCTACCTCAGAATCCCAGGTATACCAAGCTCTACTTTGCTTTGTCATCCGATCTAGCATATTGCTTGCCTGCACAAAGGTGAGGTCCATAAATGATCCACCTGCTGTATTATCTACCACTGGCTTAGTCACCGAATTCAAAGATCTATATAATATCTCAATCAAGTGGACATTGGTCATATGGTGATTTGGGCACCGCATAAGCTTCCAGTTGGAAGTTGTCGAAAATTGTTGATCTCATCTCTCAACTATGCTTTCTTGTATGGCGGAAAGAATCTTTCTAGGAAAACGTCTTTCAATTGCCTCCAATTTATAATAGAATCAGGAGTTAGCCCATTCAACCATAGAGTTGCCTCCCCAGACAAAGAGAATGGAAATAAACGTAATCGAATTGCATTCTGACCAACGCCAGGATTGTCAAACGACTTGCATGTAGAAATAAAGTTGATGAGATGCATATTCGGATCATCGCCTGCTAGTCCACCAAATAATCCCTTGAGTTGCAATAACTAAATCATGGTGCTCGTGATATTGAACTTGGCTCCGGGTGCCAATGGCGGAAGAATAATAGCTCCGGTGGCACCAGGTCCGTCCAGATCGTCCTCATCGTCATCAAAAGGAATTTGCATAGCTCGGCGATCAGGCCTCAATCTCGCTTGACGATCTCTCCTCTCTTGGGTGACGCCATCTCAGCAGTATGTCGTGGGTTTAGTAGCTCCTCATCGCCCAGGTCCTCATCATCAGGATTTGTTGCACGGCCTGGGTTATCAATATTCTGTTGATGCACTTGAGCAACCATCCTTTCAATTTTACGTTGTGCATCCATTGGTGCACTGAACAAATCTGAATAAAACAAAAACAAAAACTAAAAGTAAAAGTACGAGAATCTTTGACCAAAGGGTCTAGTAACTATTACAAACTTAATTGACACTCGTATTCCCCGGCAACGGCGCCAATTTTTGATAACGCTCAATCTACAGCTCTCGTGGGAGTGTAAAGCGGTCGTTGTCAAAATATAGAACCCAACTGGGTTGGGTATCGATCCCACAGGGAATAGCTTGGTCAACAAGTAAGTAAAGATTACTAGACTTTTAGTGCAAGTCTCGTAAAAAGGGGGGAGTTTTGTCGTGCAAGTAATGTAACCAAAGTAATGAAGTAAAAATAGAAAATAAAAGAGTAAAAACGGTTTGCTTGGTTGGTTTACGATCAATGAGAATTGAGAAGTTGGGGTTATGTCCACCTTATGAGTTGTACGTCTCTATTGGCTATGAGTTGTGCGGAATTCAGACATGCATGTGCTTATAGAGAATTGTATTCGATGGTAAATCCAAGCATCTTTCGACCTAAACAGGGACTATTTCACTTTAACTCTTTCGAGCTTAAAGCGTATCTAACGGTACAAATTCTCCAAGAGGTTAATCCAGTTACGACACTAACTTTTTAATAGGGGATGGGACCCTATTACCTTGACATTATCTCTTTTATAGACATTTAAATTTTCTTTCGAACAAGTTAATGCTATACTGGCGTGATTCTATGCGTCTGCAGCCACAAGAATTTGCATTAAGATGAAAAGAATAATGATATAAGAAATACACGTGTCACGAATTCACAAACTCATAGCCTTAGATAGTATCTCATAAGGCTTCCATAACCCCAACAGAGAAGTTTAGTTACCCATGAGTGTGAAGGAAATCACAATAGACATTATTATTATACCACAATAAAGATTTCGTATAGTAATAGAGTGGTAGGCGTTAGGCGTGAATTTCCCTTGCAAAGTAACGTTTCTCTTGTTGTGGAAAAATAAGAATTGATTAGATGAATAGAAGAAAAATAATGTCAACAATGAATTAATAAAGAGAATTGTTTTGATGGATGGATGGTGGATGGATGGGAATTGATGGAATGGGTGGATGGGTGAATGAATAAAAATCTCTAGCAGAATAGGGTATTTATAATACCCATATCCTATTCCTACTAAGCTAATAAAATACTTAACCCAATCCTACTAGGTTAAAGTATCATTATCCTAATCCTAATAAGCTAATGAAATACTTAACCCAATTGTACTAGGTTAATGTATCATTATCCTAATCCTACTAAGTTACTGCTAGTCCCCAAAGTCTTCAGAATTGCTGTTTTTTCCCGGGACATATTTTCTATGCGTCACTTTTGGTCCTTAGGCGTCCAAGCTTCCTTTTGTCCTTTCGTGAAGCTTTCTTTGGCGTCAAGTAATCCATAAAATGCTGAATTCTGCATCATTTATACCTGAAACTTTGCTAATCATGTTCTTTAGCTCACTTACAGGAAAAAAGACTAAAAGTGCATGAAATATATAATTTGTTCTCAAAACATGGCTAAAATATTAGCAAAATCTAGTGCTATAGGCGTGTAAATTCGCCTATCATCAGCTACCACAACAGACCTCCTTGAAAGTCACAAAATAAAGTCGCACCGCAAAACTATTTAGGTCAGATTCACATAAATCGGGGCATGACTCTAACACGAATCATACTTAAGCCTTAAATATTTGACCACTCCAACTTACCTGCAATGTTCCTATCACTCCTAAACTTACCACCATTGACATGGCTCAATTCCAAACAAAAATTAGTACTAATCTCCTCCTTAGTACTTCATGCACCTACACTTAATCAAAAACAACAAAAATGATTAGAAGGATGGGTTGCCTCCCACCAAGCACCGTAGTTTCGGTCGTGGATCGACTCTTGTTTTTGCATTTTTTTTTAATATGATAAAATGAAAATAAAATCAAGGGTTGCCTCCCATTCAGAGCCTGATTTAACGTCACAACATAAATCAATTATCTTGACTACTCAGACTTCATTAAGATACATCGATGATACCATTTGTACCTTATTTGTTGGATCAAGACAATGCTTTATTCCTAGTCCAACCTCTTTGAAGTCAGTCACATCCTTGCTTGCAAGTTCAACCAAACCAGCTATGGTCTCCATAGCAGACCTATACTTAACTGGTGCATCTCGCTCATCTCCATAGAATATATCAAGAATTGAGAAGACACTCATCTCCTTATGTTGTTTCATAGACCGACATACTTCAAAACTAACTTCTTTCTCGTTGAGCCTAAATTTTAGCTCATTCAGCTCCATGTCAACTAACACTCTCCCAGTTGCTCAGAACGGCCTACCCAAAATTATGGACACTTTAAAGTCCACTTCGTAATCAAGAATTACAAAGTCGATAGGAAATATAAAATCTACAACTTTTTCAAGTACATCCTGTAGAATCCTAATCGGTCTTTTTACCGATCTATCTACCATTAAAAACTGTATATTAGTAGGCGTAGGATCTCCCAAACCCAGTTTCTTAAAAACTATCAATGGCATAAGATTTATACTTGCTCCAAGATCACAAAGGGCCTTTTCAAACTTTAGCAATCTAATCGTACATGGAACAGTAAATGCTCTCGGATCAGCTTTCTTCTGGACAATAGATCTTGTAGAAATATCACTACCATGATGAAGATTGTCTACCGTTTCATAGTTCACATTCCTTTTCTTCACCAATAGGTCTTTCATAAACTTAGCATATTCGTGCATCTGTTCCAGCGCTTCAACTAAGGGCACATTCACTGTCAATTGCTTCAACATAGCCATGAATTTGCTAAACTTTCCATCATCTTCTTTCTTCTTTAATAATTATGGAAAAAGGGGTGGTGTCCTTGGGATTTTATTTGGAGCAACTTTTACCTCCTTTCTTATGTCTTGCTCCACATCACTAACATGCTTTGGCTTAGGTGGTTGTTCCACTTCCGTACTCTTCTTTTTCAATCTTCCCAACTCCATAAGCACTACTGAATATTCATCAACTATCTCCTAATCCATTTCGGCCACATCAATATAAGAGGATGCTCCCAATCTTGGACTAGAAAATATCTTACCACTCCTAGTGGCAATGTCCATACATGATCCATCAGTCCTCAGATTCTAAATTGTACCACTCGGTAGAGTCCCATTCTGTCTTTGTTTGAATGATGCGGATAACTAGCTCATCTGCTGCTCTAGTTATTTAATAGATATTGAGTGAAAATTTACTAGTTGACTCATGGAAGATATGTCACTCTTCATAGTAGTCACCCCAGAAATTATTGCCTCAACTCCGTTTAATAGTTTTTCCATCATGTCCTCTATGGACATTTTTCCTGAACTGGTGGTAGCATTATCACGGCTTCCAGGAGGTACACCCAATCACTCTTGTCAATTTTATTCTTCCAATCTCCTTGATGGTTCCAACCTTGGTTTCCTTGACCACCGGTCTGAAAACCCCCTGGTTATGCAAATAGTTAGCCTCTTCCTCAGTGTTTGATTCAGCTCCCTTACTGTAGGACCCCATAACTTTTACCTTTTATATATTCCCTAATAAGAAATATTTCATGAGCAAACCAATTTGGGTTTTTATGTGAGCCATATCCTGATCACTCTCCTCTTTTCTCCTACACTGCTCTGTTGATATTACACTAGACCCAGTATTGATTGCTACCATAGAATCTTTGGTATGCCAAGTTCTACTTGTCTTATTCATTCTTTCTAACATGTACGCAACCTCAGTAAAGGTGAGCTCCATAAAATCTCCTCCTACAGTTTTATCCACTATTGACTTTGTAAGTGAGTTTAAAGCTCTGTAGAATATTTCCATCCAGTGTTCATCAGTCATATTATAGTTTGGGCATTGAGTCAACTTTTTTTAAATCTCGACCAAGTCTCATGCAAAGCTTCATTAGCCAATTACCTAAAGTTGTTGATCTCATCCCTCAACTGTAATATTCTGGAGGGCAGAAAGAACCTTTCTAGGAATTCTCCTTTAAATTGCTTCCAGTTTGTTATAGAATCAGGAATCAGGTCATTCAACCATATAGTTGCCTCTCCAGACAGAGACAGTGGGAACAATCTTAAATGAATAGAATTTTGTCCCACTGCAAGATTATCAAATGACTTACAAATACTGATGAAATTCACCAAATATAGATTTGGATCATCACCAGGTAATCTACCAAAGAGTCCTTTCAGATTCTATAGCTGGATCATAATACTGGTGATGTTGAATTTCACCCCAGGAGCTAGTGGTGGTTGAATGATTTCCCCTGTAGATCCATTTCCATCTAAATTGTCCTCATTGTTGTCAACATCAAACTGTACAGCTTGGCGGTCTAGTCTTTCTCTGAATGGACGATTTTGATTTATAGGTGCAACTACCTCTGCTGCACGCCTCCTATTAGCTGGGTCAATTAAATCATCATCTCCCAGGTCCTCTTCATCTAGATTAGGTACTCGACCTAGGTTATTTGCATTCTATAGATTTAATTGAGCATTAACCAAAGTGGCTAATCTTTCAGCTTCTTATTGGTTAGCTATTCTTTCAGTGAGATGAGGTTCAGAATTGAAGGGCAATAATGGTTCTCTTGAACTTGTGGTTTGTGGCATAAACAACAATGAGCCTGTAACGAACAAAAACAACAAACAAACATAAAATCAAGAAACTTGACTAATAGTCAATTAACACACATAAACTCAATCGACAATCGTATTCCCCGACAACGGCGCCAAAATTTGATACGCCCAAATTGCACCTCTCTTACGAGAGAGTAAGCGGTCGTTGTCAAATATATAACCCAACTAGGTTGGGGTCGAATCCCATAGGGAATATTGTTCTAATTAAGTTGTATGTAGATTAGTTGACTTTTAATCATTTGTTTCCATAAAATAAATAGGGGAGATTTGATTTAGTTCACAAATTAATGGTTTCAGTTTAACAAGATGAAATACGTGTAGTAGTATTCAAATTCAGAGAAATAGCAAGTTAGGGTTATGTCCACCTTGTAGTTTTCAATACTTTCTAACTATGGACTTTATGAATTCATACATGCTTCATGCTTACAGAGAAACATATTGTATTTAATAATATAATCCTAGTATTTCTCAACCATCAAGGACTAATTCACTTTAGTTCTCTCGACTCAAAAGCATTTACCAAAAATAATACAAAATCTTCAAGTAGTTAATCTTGCTAAGGCATTAACATATGAAATAGGGGTTGAAAATCCTATTTTCTTGCCACTACTATCTTTTTCGAACATAAACCTTTATTTCAAACAAGTTGTGTTTTAAGGCATATCCTCTATGTTTACTACCATAAGAATTCAAGATAAATGAAGAGAGTGTGATATAAACACATCAATGCATAATGAATTCAAAACCCAAAGTAATAGATTGTATGCTACAAGGCTTCCATAGCCCTAACTAATAAACTTATCTACTCATGAATAAAACTAAAAGCATCATAAATATATTCATCATACCAAAAACTAGAAGATGATATTGGTATGCGAATAGTGAAAACAAGAGAGAAAACATTTCTCTTTCTCTCCTCAAGCTAAGCTGCCACTCTCCAATCCAAAATAATACAGAATAATTGAATAATGAATGAAAATTCAGCATTAAGCATTTTAATAATCTTTTCTCTTATAATTGCCTTCTAAGTCCATGAACTAATTATAAATGACAAACTAGTCTTGGACATAGTTTCTAGGTGCCATATTTGGTCTAGAATTCTACTCTCTCTTGTGTCATATGTCATCCGCATTCCATAGTCTCATTATGTCTTCATCTACCTCATTAATACCTAAAATCATTCTAATCACATCAGTTAGCTCAATTACATAGAAGTAGAGTAAAATCATAAGAAACTAGGCACTTTGTTCTCTAAACTTAGCTAAAATATGGATAAGTTGTGGTGCTTAGGCGTATAAATTCACCCAAGATCAGTTCATTCCATTAGAAATGAAGGAGATAAAAATAGAGGAGTTTATGAACTTAAGGAAAGGCTCTATGACTATTAAGGAGTACTACTTGAAGTTCAACCAGTTAGCCAATTACGCTCCTGATTTGATTTCTAACACCCAAGCTAGTATGAGCAAGTTCATGACAGGTATTTATGGTTTGGTACTGAAAGAGTGTAGGACTGCAATTCTGAATAGGGATATAGATCTATCTAGGTTAATGATATATACATAACAGATAGAGACAGACAAGATAGTAGAGAGAGATAGAGTGAGGGGTAACAAGAGGGCTAGATTTGAGCATCATGAGTATAATCAAGCTAGGTCCTATAGAGGGAACCGCCTATAGTTCTAGAGTCGTTCGCCTATGCCAGCGCATTCATCAACTAGTGCTCCTGCTGCTAGAGGCAGGCAGAAGTAAGGGAATAGGTCTTTTAAGTCCCCGATCCCAAAACAGTGTAAGTAATAGACCCCACTATCCCCCATGTACTAAGTATGGTAGGGATTATCCCGGTGAGTGTTTAGCAGACCAGAGGCATTTTTATGGTTATGGGAAGTTGGGCCACAGACTTAGAGAGTGTCTGCATACTAGCCAGGGGAACAGATATGTGTGACCTCAGACTTAAGCTAATAGTGTCCTAGCTCCTTTAGCCCTTTCAGCTCCTCCTCAGGGCGCTTCTTCCAGTACTGCTGGCGGTCAGTACCAGAATAGGTTCTATGCCTTACCATCCCATCAGGAGTAGGATAATTCTCCTGATGTTATTACAGGTATGCTCCGTGTCTTTTGCTTTGACGTTTTTGTGTTGTTGGACCTCGGATCAAGTTTCTCTTATGTGACCCTATTAGTAGCTGTGAATTTTGAAATAAGTCCGAAGAAGATTCCTGAGCCTTTCCTAGTTTTCACGCCAGTAGGGGAGTCAGTTGTTTCTAAAAAAATGTATAGAGATTGTCCTGTTACTGTTCTTCATAGAGTCATACTTGCTGATTTGATAGAGTAGACATGGTCAATTTTGATGTTATTCTGGGTATGGATTGGCTTCATTCTTGTTATGCATCTATAGACTGTTGTACCCACGTGGCCATGTTTCAGTTCCCTGATGAACCAGCTTTTGAGTGGTCCAGGAGTTCGGTATCTCCTAAGAGTCATTTTATCTCTTATCTCAAAGCTAGAAAGCTAATATCCAAAGGTTTCCTCCTTCACCTAGTTAGAGTCAAAGAAACTAAGTACGAGGCTCTAACTATTCAGTCAGTCAACATTGTTAATAAGTTTCCTGATACTTTTTTGGAAGATCTCCTAGGGGTACCTCCCGATAGAGAGATAGAATTCAGGATTGACCTTCTTCCCAACACTCAGCATATTTATATTTCGTCATACCATATGGCACCTGCAGAGATTAAGGAGTTGAAAGAAAAACTCAAAAATCTTTTAGATAAAGGTTTCATAAGACTTAGTTTCTCTCCTTGGGGCACACCCATCCTATTTGTGCAAAAAAAGATGGATCTTTATGTATGTGCATTGACTATCATTAGCTTTATAGGGTCACAGTTAAGAATAAGTACCCCCTTTTGAGAATTGATGACCTATTTGATCAGTTGCAAGTTGTTTCTTTAAGAAAGACTTTAGATCCGACTATCATCAGCTTAAAGTGAGGGAATGTGATATTCCAAAGACAGCCTTCCAAACCCGTTATGATCACTTTGAGTTTCTAGTTATGTCTTTCAGGCTAACCAATGCCCCAACAACCTTTATGGACCTCATGAATTAAGTGTTCAAGAAATAACTTGATATTTTTTTAATTATTTTCCTAGATGATATCCTTGTGTACTCCCGTACTGAGAACGACCATGCAGATCATCTTAGAATTTTCTTGCAAACTCTTAGAGATCACTATTTGTTCGCCAAATTCAATAAGTGTAAATTTTGGTTAAGATCAATAGCCTTTCTGGGTCATATAATTTCAGCCAAAGGCATTAGAGTTGATCCCCAAAAGATAGAAGCTATAAAAAATTAGCCTAGACCTATTTCCCCGTCTGACATTAGAAGTTTCTTGGGTCTAGCTGGCTATGAGAAGAGTTTTCAAGAGTTGAAGACTCGACTTACTTCAACCCCTGTCTTGACTTTGCCTGATGGTACAGATGGTTTTGTGGTGTATTGTGATTCCTCTAGAGTTGTTTTGGGATGTAAGTTAATGCAAAGAAGTAAGGTTATAGCCTATGCCTTTGGACAGTTGAAGCCACATTAAAAGAACTACCCAACCCATGATTTTGAGTTAGCTATTATGGTCTTTGCTTTGAAAATATGGAGACACTATCTTTAGGGGGTTTATGTTGACATGTTTACTGGTCACAAAAGCCTGCAGTATAAGTTTACTCAGAGGGAGTTAAACCTTAGGCAGAGGAGGTGGTTAGATTTGTTAAAGGACTATGATATGAGGGTGTTGTATCACCCGAGAAAAGCCAATGTAGTATCATATTCCCTTAGTAGGTTGTCTATGGGTAGTGTGACTCATGTAGAGTAAGGAAAGAAAGAGTTAGCTCATGATGTGCATCATTTGGCTTGACTGGGTGTTAGGTTGCTTGATTCTATTGAGGGAAGTATTTTGGTTCAAAGTAGTTCCGAATCCTCTTTAATTTCAAAAGTGAAAGAAATGCAACACTTAGATGATAGTTTGGTCAGATTGAAGGGGTCAGTTAAGGACCAAAAGGTAGAGGTGTTGTCCCAATGGGGATATGGTGTTCTGAGATTGCAGGGTAGATTGTGTATTCCATGTGTGGGTCATCTAAGTCAAAGGTTTATTTTTAAAGTGCATGGCGCACGATATTCTATTCATACTGGCACTGCCAAGATGTACTGCGACTTATGAGAAATCTATTGGTAGAGTGGTATGAAGAAGGATATAGCTGGGTTTGTAGCGAAGTGCGTAATATGAGGGGTAAATATGGATTTTGTGGCTGGTTTACCTCTTTTGCGGTGTCATCATGATTCTTTTTGGGTTGTTATAGACAGATTGACTAAGTTAGTGCACTTTCTACCTGTGCATACATCTTATACAGCTGAGGATTATGCTAGATTGTATAATCGATAGATGGTCAGGTTGCATGGAGTTCCCTTATCTATCATCTCAGATAGGTTACTCATTTTACTTCTTAGTTTTAGAGAGCATTTCAGCAGGGTCTTGGTACCCAAGTTCATTTGAGTTTTTCTTTTCATCCATAGACAGATGGTTAGGCTGAGAAGACCATTCAGACCCTAGAAGATATGTTGAGGGCGTGTGTACTTGATTTCAAAGGTAGTTGGGATGAGCATTTTCCACTAATCGAGTTTGCATATAACAATAGTTACTATGCTAATATCGAGATGGAACTATCTGAGGCTTTGTATGGTAGGAGATATAGATCACCCATAGGTTAGTTTGAAGTAGGTGAAGCTGCTTTGGTTAGACTTGATGCAGTATTTGAGGCTATGGAGAAGGTGAAGCTTATTAGAGAAAGGTTGAAGACATCTTAGAGTCATTAAATGTCATATGCTGATGTGAATAGAAGAGACCTTGAGTTTGAGGGCAGTGATTTGGTGTACTTGAAGATTCCCCCCATGATAGGGATGAAGAGGTTTGGTTGAAAGGGGAAGCTTAGCCCCATTATGTTGGCCCCTATATAGTCTTGAGCTGTGTTGGTAAAGTAGCCTATGAAGTTGAGTTTCTCATAGAGTTGTCAGCCATTCATCCTATTTTTTATGTCTTCATGCTTAAAAAGTATTTCAGTGATTCCGTTGTAGTAGATCCTTCAGAGAGTGTTGATATTTAGAACAATCTTTCATTTGATGAGATTCCTATTAAGATTCTAGATTTTCAAATCTGTAGACTAAGGAACAAAGAAGTTCCCTTGGTCAAAGTTTTATGGCAGAACCAGTCAGTTAAGGTCGCTACTTGGGAGGCTGAAGCAAACATCCGCGAGTTCAGATCAAAACGAAGGTAATACTCTTCCTTAATTCAGCCCTTTTAATATAAAGTTTCAGCTATGCATCTACCCTTTTTAAGCTCATGAATTCTCTAAAGTACTCAAGAGTTTAGAAAGACATAGAGTCAGTTTAGTGAGTTCTTCCAGCTTTATGTATTTAATTTCCTCTGTGCTCTTAGATTAACTAGCGACATTTGAGGATGAATGTCTCCAAGGGGAAGATATTGTAATACCCCAAATTTTTTGTATGCTAAATTTCTCCTCGAGAAGGTTAAGGAGTGATTTCCTAAGTGAGTATAGTTTTAACCATATAGAATTTCCCTAATTTTGACTTTTTATCACATGGGAAATTTGATAAGCTTTTTGTCGATATAATATTCGCCAAATCCGATGCCTGGGCAAGAAGTTATAGCTAATTTAAGACCTAGTCATAAAACAGTGTTATTTTAGTGTTTGGCGCATCGCAAAGAGGGTCTAGTTGACAATTGTCAAATTCCAATGGAACTCCGCGATAGTGGCGCGGCGCGGAGGACCCTAATTTCCCAATAGTCAATTTCCACTGGCCTAGTGCAATTGTGACGCATCGCGCTAAAGTTTCAGGTCCCAACCAGTGGGACAACGCGATGGTTTTGTGTTGCGATGACTCCCAGATTCCTATTAATCAATTTCCAGTGAGCCATAGAGATAGTGGCGCATTGCGATGGCCCATAAAATTAATTTTCCAGTTTAATTTTTCCAGCTTTGTACAGAAGTTAAAAAGGGCACTTTGGACTTTTACCAGGCCTCTTAAATCGTACAAACCCCAAATTAAACTCATTCACAAGCATTCTATAAAGTTTTTCTCAAGTTTTCTCACAACAAAAACCCTAAGTATCCAAAACCTCTTCCAAGAATCTCAAGAATCCACTATAGATTTTCTAAATGGAGTCAAGATTCAAGGTTCCCAAGTCAAGGGCTTCAAGAACCCTCATTCAAGAGTACGAATAGAGTCCCAAAGGTGAGAGTTCATCCAAAGCTTCTAATTCAAGGTATGTGGGGTTTGAACAAGGACACTCATTTCGTCTTTGTGACCAGAAGTTGTTTTAAATTACAAGAAAATAAGGTTTCACGCATTTTCTTATGAAAATTGAAGTATGGGTTTGTACCCTATGTTGTTGTTCTTGAGATTATGATTATTTCAATGTTTTAGAAATTGAGATACATGAGTATGTTGAGATTTTAAAGCATGATGCTGAAATTCCAGATTTCTATATGGTTTATGAATCTTTATGATCTCTAGTATACATTTTGATGAGTCTTAACATTAGATTGAACTATGGGCCACAAAGCCCTACTTGAGAATTGTAAATTTATGAACTTTTGTGCTATAAGCACCTATCATTTGAGTACTTTGAGATTACTAGAAATATTTGACCTTTTTGGTCCTAATAGAGTTGGAATCCACAATGATCTATTAAAACAATAGTAATACCTTTTTGACTTCAGTATAGACCCTTGAGTTATTTGAGGTGGATTTCCTAAGAGTTCTAAGCTGAGTATGGGAGTAGTATTTAGCACTAAGTTGGGTATGATTCCGAGGTCTCATACCCTATAACTATGTGCCACTGTAGGACTGAGATTTATAGGCCCGAGGCTGAGATAGTAATCACTGAGTTGAGGTTATACTCCCTGGAAAGATTATGACGCCTCTCCCCAACGTAAGGTTTCTTCATTTGGAGGACAAGACGTTGGACTCCTTGTAGCTCACATGGTTTTTGTCAGTTAGAAGAAACTCCCGAGTGTCCAAAGTTATATAATCCTGAGGTTTAAGTGTCCCAAGTCTAAAAGAGTTCTAGAGTTCCCAAGTGTTAAAAGTTCTGAGTCCTTGAGTTTTAAAGAAGTTTTACTCTCCATGAGATAAAAGTTGGAGTTTGAAAGTATTGTTTAAAGTTCCTTTAGCCTTCAAGTATTGAGAATAAAAGGAGAGTAGAGATTTCAAAGTTAAGTATAATGACTCACGAGATTTGTATTTCATGTTTTACTATTCGCGATTCATGAGAATTATATTTCATATCTGTTCAAGATATGTGAGTCATTCATATATGTATGCATGATTATATAAAGAGTAATGATAATGTTTATTTAAATGCATACACCCTCATATACTCAGTAGATTCCCAAGAGCTAATCCACATATACGTCTATGTGCTATATAATTTTATAATTTAGGTTTAGGTGCTAAGTCCCAGCCTCGTCAGTGATTTTTAAGTACCTCTATCTGTATCTCCACAGTGGTGAGTCCTCATGGTTTAAGGACCTATCTTCAGAAATTTTATTATTTTGGTAGATATATTATTGCTTTCTATTTAGTTTGAATCAGTTGGGGGCCTGTCCCAATGGCTCTCCAGTCATGGAGTAGTAGAGTCTTTGTCAGACTAGTTATAAGATTGTTAGTATGTTGAGATTTCCAGTATTGTGGTCATTTGGACCGAGCATTTTCTTTGTATTTCCTATCATTTGATATGACAGTACCAGTGTTTTGTTTATTTCATCTCAAAATAAGTTATTATTTGTAGTAATAGGCTCAAAGCTTTGGATTGGATTACTTATAGCCTTAAACACCGTGTGATGCTTCGGGATGAGATTTTGGGGATTTACAAATTGGGTATCAGAGCCTAAGGTTTTAGGAGTCCTAGGGAGTCTGACAAACCATGTTAAGTAGAGTCTTGATCATTGGTGTGTAGCACGCCATATTTATGAGCCAGAGGCTACAAGACGTTTTAGGAAAAAGTTGTTTCTTTTTTTCAGATTCTATCATGCCTACAATTGTCCCCCTCATCTAATAATTCATGCTCTCCTATTTCAAAAAATTCCTCCTCGAAGAGCGAACCCCTACAAAAACAATAACGAGCAACCCCAGCCTGTCGATCCCTTGAACAAGACTGTGTCTCATGCTGAGTTTTGGGCAGCCTTTCAGGCATTAGCCCAAGTAGTCACCGCCAATGTTGAGGCCAATAACTAAGCTGCAGTTCCAAATCAGGAGGGAAATGATTTAGCTGCTTCCAGGATCCGTGATTTCATGCGGATGAATCCTCCAGAGTTTTATGGGTCTAAGGCAGGTGAGGACCCACAGTTATACCTTAAGGAGGTGATAAAGATCACACAGGTGATGCATGTTTCTGAGGAAGATAGTTTTGAGTTGGCATCTTATAGGCTGAAAGACATAGTGTATGACTGGGTAGTTGTATGGAAGAAGAGTAGAGGGGAAGGTGATTCCCCCATTACTTGGAAGGTGTTCCAAGTGAGTTCTTGGATAAGTTTTTTTCGTTATAAATGAATAAGGCAAAAATAGAGGAGTTTATGAACTTAAGGAAAGGCTCCATGACTGTTAAGGAGTACTGCTTGAAGTTCAACCAGTTAGCCAAGTATGCTCCTGATTTGATTTCTAACACCCAAGCTAGTATGAGTAAGTTTGTGATAGGTGTTTCTTGTTTGGTACTGAAAGAGTGTAGGACTGCGATGCTAAAGAGGGATATGGATCTGTCTAGGTTAATGATACATGCACAACAGATAGAGGCAGACAAGATAAGGAAGAGAGATAGAGTGAGGGGTAACAAGAGGGCTAGATCTGAGCAGCATGAGTATAGTCAGGCTAGGTCCCATGAAGGGAACTGTCCACAGTTCCAGGGACTTTCGTCTATGCCAGTGCCTTTATCAACTAATGCTCTCGCTCCTAGAGATAGGAAGGAGCAAGGGAATAGGTCTTTTATGTCCCGGTCCCAGAATCGTGTAAGTAATAGACCCTGGTATCCTCTATGAACTAAGTGCGGTAGGGATCATCTCGGTGAGTGTTTAGCTGACCATAGGGGTTGTTTTGATTGTAACAAGTTGGGTCATAGACTTAGAGAATGTCCACATGCCAGGCAGGGGAACAGAGATATGCGACCTCAGACTCAGGCTAATGTGCCCCAGCTCCTTTAGCCCGTTCTGCTCCTCCTCAGGGTGCTTCTTCTAGTTCTGCTGGCGGTCAGTACCAAAATAGGTTCTATGACTTACCATCCCATCAGGATTAGGATAATTCTCCCGATTTGTTACCAGTATGCTCTGTGTCTTTTGCTTTGATATTTTTGTATTGTTGGACCCCGGGTTAAGTTTTTCTTTTGTGACCCCATTGTAGTTGTGAATTTTGAAATAAGTCCCAAGAAGATTCCTGAGCCTTTCCTAGTTTCCACACCAGTAGGGGAGTCAGTTGTTGCTAAACAAGTGTATAGAGATTGTCCTATTACTGTTCTTCATAAAGTCATACTTGTTAATTTGATAGAGTGGAAATGGTGGATTTCGATGTTATTCTGGGTATGGATTGGCTACATTCTTGTTATGCATCTATACACTATCGTACCTACATGGACAAGTTTCAGTTCCCTAATGAACTAGTTTTTGAGTAGTTCGAGAGTTCGGTATCTCCCAAGAGTCATTTTATCTCTTATCTCAAAGCTAGAAAGATAATATCCAAAGGTTTCCTCCTTCACCTAGTCAGAGTCAAAGACACTATGTCTGAGACTCCAACTATTCAGTCAGTCAACATTGTTAATAAGTTTTTTGATATTTTTCTAGAAGATTTCCCAGGGGTACCTCCCGATAGAGAGATAGAATTTATGATTGACCGTCTTCCCGACACTCAGCCTATTTCTATTCTGTCATACTGCATGGCACCTGCAGATCTTAAGGAGTTGAAAGAACAACTCAAAGATCTTTTAGATAAAGGTTTCATAAGGCCCAGTGTCTCTTCTTGGGGCGCACCCATCCTATTTATGCAAAATAAAGATGGTTCTTTACATTTGTACATGGACTATCGTTAGCTTAACAGGGTCATAGGTAAGAATAAGTACCCCCTTTCGATAATTGATGACCTATTTGATCATTTGTAAGTTGTTTCTCTAAGATAGACGTTAGATCTGGCTATCATCAGCTTAAAGTGTGGGAGTGTTATATTCCAAAGACAGCCTTCCAAACCTGTTATGGTCACTTTGAGTTTCTAGTCATGTCTTTCGAGCTAACAAATGCCCCAGCAGCCTTTATGGACCTCATGAATCGAGTGTTCAAGCAATATCTTGATATCTTTTTCATTGTTTTCATAGATGATATCCTTGTGTACTTTCATATTGAGAACGACCATGCAGATCATCTTAGAATTGTCTTGCAAACTCATAGAGATCACCAGTTATTTTCCAAATTCAACATATATGAATTTTGGCTAAGATTAGTAGCCTTTCTTGGTCATATCATTTCAGTCGAAGGCATTAGAGTTGATTCCCAAAAGACAGAAGCTGTAAGAAATTGACCTAGACCTATTTCCCCATCTGACATAAGAAGTTTCTTTGGTCTAGCTAGCTAGTACCACCGTTTTTTTGAAGGTTTCTCTTCTATTTCGTCTTCCATGACCCGGTTGACCCAAAAAAAAGTTAAATTCTAGTGGTCAGATTCTTGTTAGAAGAGTTTTTAAGAGTTGAAGACTCGACTTACTTCATCCCCTGTGTTGACTTTTCCTGATGGTACAAATAGTTTTGTGGTGTATTATGATGCCTCTAAAGTAGGTTTAGGATGTGTGTTAATGCAAAGAGGTAAGGTTATATCCTATGCCTCTAGACAGTTGAAGCCACATAAAAAGAACTACCCAATCCATGATCTTGAGTTAGCTATTGTGGTCTTTGCTTTGAAAATATGAAGATACTATCTTTATGTTGTTCATGTTGATATGATTACTGATCACAAAAGCTTGCAGTATATGTTTACTCAGAGGGAGTTGAACCTTAGGCAGAGGAGGTGGTTAGAGTTGTTAAAGAACTATGATATGAGGGTGTTGTATCACCCAGGCAAATCCAATGTAGTGGTAGATGCCCTTAGTAGGTTGTCTATGGGTAGTGTGACTCATATAGAGAAAGGTAAGAAAGAGTTAGCTCATGATGTGTATCGTTTGTCTAGACTGGGTGTTAAGTTGCTTGATTTTGCTGAGGGAAGTACTTTGGTGTAAAGCAATTTCGAATCCTCTTTAGTTTTAGAAGTGAAAGAGACATAAGACTTAGAAGATAGTCTAGCCAGACTGAAGGGGTCAGTTAAGGACCAAAAGGTAGAGGTCTTCTCCCAAGAGGAAGATGGTGTGCTGAGATTGTAGGGTAGATTATGTGTTCCTTGTGTGGGTGATCTAAGGTAGAGAATTATGGTTGAAGTGCATGGCGTGCGATATTCTATTCATCCTAGAGCTACTAAGATGTACTGCGACTTACGAGAAATCTATTGGTGAAGTGATATGAATAAGGATATAGTTGGGTTTGTAGCAAAGTGTGCAATATGCCAACACGTTAAGATAGAGCACCAAAGACTTGGTAGTGTAATGCAAGAGTTTGGTATTCCCACTTGCAAGTGGGAAGGGGTGAATATGGATTTTATGACTGGTTTACCTCTTTCGCGGTGTCATCATGATTCTATATGGGTTGTTATAGACAGATTGACTAAGTCAGCGTATTTGCTACCTGGGCATACATCTTATACAGCTGAGGATTATGCTAGATTGTATATTCAGGAGTTGGTCAGGTTGCATGGAGTTCCCTTGTCTATCATCTCAAATAGGGGTACTTAGTTCACTTCTCAGTTTTGGAGAGCGTTTCAGCAGGGTCTTGGTACCCAAGTTCATTTGATTTTCACTTTTTATCCACAGATAGATGGTCAGGTTGAGAGGACCCTTCATACCCTAGAAGATATGTTGAGGACGTGTGCACTAGATTTCAAAGGTAGTTGGGATGAGCATTTGCCACTGATCGAGTTTACATTTAACAATAGTTACCATGCTAGCATCTATATGGAACTATTTTAGGCTTTGTATGGTAGGAGATGTAGATCACCCATAGGTTGGTTTGAAGTGGGTGAAGTTGCTTTGTTTGATCCTGATGTAGTATTTGAGGCTACGAAGAAGGAGAAGTTGATTAGAAAAGGGTTGAACACAATTCAGAGTCGTAAAAAGTCATATGACAATGTAAGGAGAAGAGACCTTTAATTTGAGGTGGGTGATTTAGTGTACTCGAAGATTTCCCCCATGAAAGGGGTGAAGAGGTTTGGTAGAAAGGGAAAGCTTAGCCCCCGTTATGTTGGTCCCTATATAGTCTTGAGCCATATTGGTAAAGTAGCCTATGAAGTTGAGTTGCCCACAGAGTTTTCGGCCGTTCATCCTATTTTTCATGTCTCCATGCTTAAAAAGCATATCGTTGATTCTGTTGTAGTAGATCCTTCAGAGAGTTCTGATATTTAGAACAGTCTTTCATTCGATGAGATTCCTATTGAGATTCTAGATTTTCAGATCCGTAGATTGAGGAACAAAGAAGTTCCCTTGGTTAAAATTATGTGGTGGAACCAGTCAGTTGAGGGCGCTACTTGGGAGGATGAAGCAGACATGCGATCCAAGTACCCTCACCTCTTATTCGCGAGTTCAGATCAAGATGAAGGTAATATTCTTCCTTAATTCAGCCCTTCTAATCTAAAGTTTCAGCTATGTATCTACCCTTATTAAGTTTATGCATTCTCTAAAGAGCTCAAGAGTTTAGAAAGACATAGAGTCAGTTTAGAGAGTTCATCCATCTTTAGATACTCAATTTCCTCCGTGCTCTTAGCTTAACCAGCGACATTCGTGGACGAATGTTTTCAAGGGGGGGATATTATAATAACATAAATTTTTTCTAAGCTGAATTTCTCCTCGAGAAGGTTAAGGAGTGTCTTCCTAAGTGAGTATCATTTTAACCATATGGAATTTCCCTAATTTAGACTTTTTATCACATGGGAAATTTGATAAGCTTTCCGTCGATATAAGATTCGCCCAAATCTGTGCCCGGATAAGAAGTTATGGCTAATTTAAGTCCTAGTTGTAAAACAACGTCATTTTAGTACTTGGCGCGTCGCAGAGAGGGTCTATTTGACAATTGTCGAATTCCAGTGGAACTCCGCAATAGTGGCGCGTTGCAGAGGACCTTAATTTCCCAATAGTAAATTTTCAGTGGCCTAGCGCAATTGTGATGCGTCGTGGCGCATCGCGGTGGCCCATAAAATTGGGATTCAATTTAATTTTTCCAGCTTAGTACAGAAGTTAAAAAGGGCACTTTGAACTTTTTACAAGCCTCTTAAACCGTACAAACACCAAAGTAAACTCATTTACAAGCATTCTATGAAGATTTTCTCAAGTTTTCTCTCAACAAAAACCCTAAGTATCCAAAATCTCTTCCAAGAATCTCAAGAATTCACTATAGATTTTCTAAATTGAGTTAAGATTCAAGGTTCCCAAGTCAAGATCTTCAAGAACCCTCATTCAAGAGTACGAATAGAGTCCCAAAGGTGAGAGTTCATCCAAAGCTTCTAATTCAAGGTATGTGGGGTTTGAACAAGGACACTCTTTTCGTCCTTGTGCCCAAAAGTTGTTTTAAATTACAAGAATATATGGTTTCACACATTTTCTTATGAAAATTGAAGTATGGGTTTGTACCCTTTGTTGTTGTTCTTGAGATTATGATAATTCTCATGTTTTAGAAATTGAGATACATGAGTATGTTGAGATTTTAACGCATGATGCTGAAATTCCAGATTTCTATATGATCTATGAATCCTTATGATCTCTAGTATGCATTTTGATGAGTCTTAACATTAGATTGAACTATGGGCCACAAAGCCCTACTTGAGAATTGTAAATTTATGAACTTTTGTGCTATAAGCACCTATGATTTGAGTACTTTGAGATTATTGAGAAATATTTGACCTTTTTGGTCCTAATAGAGTTGGAACCCACAATGATCTATTCAAACAATAGTAATACCTTTTTGACTTCAGTATAGACCCTTGAGTTATTTGAGGTGGATTTCTTAAGAGTTCTAAGCTGAGTATGGGAGTAGTATTTAGCACCGAGTTGGGTATGATTCCGAGGTCTCATACCCCAGAACTACGTGCCACCGTAGGACTGAGATTTATAGGCCCGAGGCTGAGATCGTGATCACTGAGTTGAGGTTATACTCCCTGGAAAGGTTATGACGCCTCTCCCCAACGTAAGGTTTCTTCATTTGGAGGACAAGACATTGGACTCCTTGTAGCTCACATGGTTTTTGTTAGTTAAAAGAAACTCCTGAGTGTCCAAAGTTATATAATCCTGAGTTCTAAGTGTCCCAAATCTAAAAGAGTTCTAGAGTTCCCAAGTGTTAAAAGTTCTGAGTCCTTGAGTTTTAAAGAAGTTTTACTCTCCATGAGATAAAAGTTGGAGTTTGAAAGTATTGTTTAAAGTTCCTTTAGCCTTCAAGTATTGAGAATAAAAGGAGAGTAGAGATTTCAAAGTTAAGTATAATGACTCACGAGATTTGTATTTCATGTTTTAGTATTCAGGATTCATGAGAATTATATTTCATATTTGTTCAAGCTATGTGAGTCATTCATATATGCATGCATGATTTTATAAAGAGTACTGATAATGTTTATTTAAATGCATACACCCTCATATACTCAGAATATTCCCAAGTGCTAATCCAGATATACATCTATGTGCTACATTGTCTTATAATGTAGGTTCAGGTGCTCAGTCCTAGCCTCGTCAGTGATTTTTGAGTACCTTTGTCTGCATCTCCACAGTGGTGAGTCCTTATGGTTCGAGGACCTATCTTCAAACATTCTAGTATTTTGGTAGATATATTATTGCTTTCAATTTAGTTTGAGTCAGTTGGGGGCCTGTCCCAATGGCTCTCCAGTCATGGAGTAGTAGAGGCTTTGTTAGACTAGTTATAAGATTGTTAGTATGTTGAGATTTCCAGTATTGTGGTCGTTTTGACCGAGTATTTTCTTCGTATTTCCTATCATTTGATATGACAATACCAGTGTTTTATTTATTTCATCTTAAAATAAGTTATTATTTGTAGTAATAGGCTCAAAGGGTTAGCTTGGGGTTACTTGTAGCCTTAAGTACCCTGTGATGCTTTGGGATGAGATTTTGGGGCGTTACATGATTGGTACGTGAATTTGTTGAATTTGAGTTATTTTATTTTTGAAGGAATCGTCAAAAGTATTTGGCTAGTTAATTTTCAAGTTTATTATGAGTGAGAAATTTTTTCCTTTTATTAAATATGAAACTAAGTATTAAATGAATTAGAATTTGGAATCTAATTTATTTGAATTTGAAGATTGAAAAAATCTTTAAAATTTTATGAATCTAATTAATTTTTTTAATACCGCGTGAGGCACGGTTAAGTTTACTAGTAGATAAGTAATGATCAGAAAGTGTGAAAAGAGAGGGTAGAGATAAGTAAGGATAGAAAAATAATGCTAAGGGGTCGTTTGGTGTAAGGATAAATCATATTTTTTCCTCCATAAAATAATAGTCCTTGGATAAAAGTTTTGGTGCAATGTTTGATTGTCAAATTCAAGATAACTTATTTCTGGATTAACAAATAGTACTGGGATAAGTTATCCCACCCAAGGGGTGGTATAATGTCACGACTCGAGGCTACCCCCTAGTCGCGATAACGGTGCTTACGGTCACAAGTGATCACAAGCTAACCCATGAGCTGGGTACCTGCTATGAGCACTGAACACAATAATGACAATAGAGATGTGCGAAAATAATTGATAAAAGCCATACGGTTTAAATACTGAAACACGATTAAATCATATATTTGAATGTCTGAAGACATGCTGAAAAGACTGATAAAACAACAGATAAACTGACTAACTGTCTGAACGTCTGAAAATACTCTAACTACTGACTGTGGAGTTGATGGGACAAACCCCCAACTAACTCTGACTAAATGGAATAACTGAAATAAAGCAATCATGTCCTCAATAAATGAGGACTCACCACAACTACTGTTGTTGATAAGCTGAACTGTCTAAGCGCAGTTGAAAACCTGAGTGTCCGAACCTATGATATAAGACATCATAGTGTGAAAAAAAGTATGCAGTCAGTACTTTAAATGTACTGGTACATTAGATGAGGTTAGGCTGTAATATAAGGGTTTACTGTGCATGAAATATTGACTGGATAAATACATGAGATAATTGATGCATAAATGTGTGAAGGCTGTAAAATCTGAGAATGCATGACTAAGCATATAACATGATACTGAAACAGTCCGTAAACTGAAATACTGAAATCTGCTAACTGAATAATTGATGAACTGTATGCTATGATCAAGAAAACCTGAACTAAATTCTGTACTGAATACTGAATTGAGTCTGTGGAAGGTATCATCTAACTTATATGCCCCAATTTGAGCTAATTGGGGTCTAACCTGTGACCCTAGCTGGAAGGGTGTCAGTACCATACCACGGGTACTAACTCTAGCTGAGTTGATCCACTAAACTAACATCTTGAAGGACTAATAAATCACCCTTATCTGGCAGGTTCTATGATGAGATACAGGTTACCCTCAACTGGCAGGTAAATACTTTATCCCCTCAACTAGCAGGTGATAACGCTCAATCTACAGCTCTCGTAGGAGTGTAAAGCGGTCGCTAGCAAATATAGAACCCAACTGGGTTGGGTATCGATCCCACAGGGAATAGCTTGGTCAACAAGTAAGCAACGATTACTAGACTTTTAGTGCAAGTCTCGTAAGAAGGGGGGATTGTAATGTGTAACCAAAATATTAAAGTAAAAACTGAAAATAGAAACGTAAAAAGAAAGAATGTTTAGTAGGTTGTAAAACAATGAGAATTGAAGAGTTGGGGTTACGTCCACCTTCTGAGTTATACGTCTCTATTGGCTATGAGTGTGTTGAATTCCGCCATGCATATGCTTATAGAGAATTGTATTCGATGGTAAATCCAGGCGTCTTTCGACCTATTCGAGGATTATTTCACTTTAACTCTTTCGAGCTTAAAGCGTGTCTAACGGTACGAATTCTCCAAGAGGTTAATCCAGTTATGGCACTAACTTTTTAATAGGGGATGGGACCCTACTACCTTGACATTATCTCTTTTCCAGACAGATAACCTTTCTTTCGAACAAGTTAAATGTTATACTGGCGTATTCTTGCGTTTGCAACCACAAAGAATTTAGGTTAAGATGAAGAGAATAATGATATAAGCAGCATACGTGTCACGAACTCACAAACTCATAGTAATAGATAGTATCTCATTCGGCTTCCATAACCCCAACAGAGAAGTTTAGTTACCCATGAGTGCGAAGGAAATCACAATTGACATTGTTATTATACCACAATAAGAATTTCGTGTAGCACAAGTGTGGTAGGCGTTAGGCGTGATTTCTTGCAAGTAACGTTTCTCTTGTTGCGGAAATTAAGAATAGATGAATAGAAGAAGAATTAGAAAGATGAATTAAAACTAGAATGAGAATTGTTGAGGAATAGTAGAAGAATGAAATTAGAAGTAGAATGAATATAAAAATCTCTAGCAAAATAGGGTATTTATAATACCCATATCCTATTCCTACTAAGCTAATGAAATACTTAACCAAATCCTACTAAGCTAATGAAATACTTAACCAAATCCTACTAAGTTAATGAAATACTTAACCCAATTGTACTAGGTTAATGTATCATTATCCTAATCATAATAAATTACTGCTAGTCCCCAAAGTCTTCAGAATTGCTGTTTTAGCCCGGGATAGGTTTCCCATGCATCACTTTTGGTCCTTAGGCGTCCAAGACTCCCTTTTCTCCCCTCGTGAAGCTTTCTTTGGCATCAAGTTATCCATAAAATGCTGAATTCTGCATCATTTATACCTGAAACTTTGCTAATCATGTTCGTTAGCTCACTTACAGGAAAAAGGACTAAAAGTGCATGAAATATATAATTTGTTCTCAAAACTTAGCTAAAATATGGGCAAAATCTAATGCTATAGGCATGTAAATTCGCCTATCATCAACACCCCACACTTGAAGCTTTGTTCGTCCTCGAACAAAATATCATGTCCCTCTAAACATTACTTTAGGTTTCACAGCAACAACACAAAATATTCGTCAAGACAAGCGTAGTTTTCTGCTCATTAGTAGAAACAATTCAACCTCCAACATAGACTCGTGATGGTGGTTAATTCACATTCAAAAGTTAGGGTACAAAGAGTTATACACAACTATCCAAAACTCATCAACCATGTGTGTCTCACAATATATTACCCATAATCACTCACAAGTATAGCATCTTTTTCAAACATGGGTATAAAAATATCCTTGCTCTCGCTCTCACAAAGAATTCATGTGCAGCAACTGATGACCATAGGCTTTCCCTTAGTGTAATGCTCCACTAAATGTCAGAATGCTAGGCTTAGGATCAAGTAGGTCTTTTGATGGTTGTAATGTAGGCTAAGGGACGGGTAGGACTATTTTGGCCAGAAATAGTGACTATGTTCCTAAGCGCTTTAATACATCACATTGTATCATTAACACTTTTTTTTCAAACAACCTTTCTACTTTCTTTTATTCTACCACCCTTTTTCTCCTCTTTTGTTTTTCAATTTTAAGCAACTTTTCAGCTTTCCTTTCCTTTTTCTTCTCATAACATACCTCTTATGATAGCAATTCTTTTTCATAATAAATTCAAGCACCATTGCATTCTAAAGCATCATACTTACCCAATTTCCTCTTATTTTGTCACATGACTTTACTCTTTAAAGCACTTAGGAATTTGGATCAAATTATGGTCTTGAAAAAATGGATTAGGCTTACATATGAGGTTGTCAAAAAATAGGCTAAAGGCTCAAAAGGGTTTAACTAGGATGATGTCCATGGGTAGGTAAAAATGAAGGTAAATAATCATAGGTTGCCAAAGAAATGCCTAAATCATCTCCTAAACTTGCATTCTTTATTTTCGCTTTGCACACATACCAGGCAAGTTCTAGCATCAGCCACAAGCATAGAATATACTATTATCTCACACACAAGGCACATGGTCGACTTTATTGGCACAAGCATAGACTCTTGCCCCAACAGATGAAGGAATTGAACCACACAATATCACATAGTTAGTCAGAATTAGAGCTTAAACGTCTCAATAGTCATGATGTTAGCACAAACTCTTGTTATAATCTCATGCTGCCTATTAGAATGATTTTATGTGAAGCTAAGTAAGAAAAATTTTACTACTAAAAAAAACAAAAAAAAAACAATTTCGAAAAACAACAAACTAAGCAAACAAACATAAATAAATGCAAATGCGGATAGAGAAGTAAGGCATGCAAATACCACCACCCCATACTTAAACGGGACACTGCCCTCAGTGGAAAATAAATACGAAGAACCTGGTCAGTCGGACTCCTCCTCTATGTCGGGGGTCATACCCCCTTCGTCGGAATCATCATGGGAGTCATCGTCATCAGAATTCTCCTCCATGTCGGAGTCTGGCATGCGTCGCTCATCATCGGTCGGCACATCATGATCAAGAGGTTTCTCAAAGTATGTACCTACTCCACACATCTCCCTCGCATGCATATTCATTGGATAGTCATGATTCAGCTGTTGGAGCTCTACAGCAGTTGGAACACGACCTCCGCTCATCATGGTGAACCGTGTCATGCCATAAAGATGACAGAAGAAACTCTCATCTCGAGCATGTTTCTCCGCAGTAGTAAGGTTGACGCCATATGTTGTTTCAGCATCTTTGACCTTTGTGAGGTCAACCTTCTTCGGGTTATGTGGGAGTTTGTGATCAGCTGGTTCCTCTTCGATGTCCTCCTTCCGCAAGATTGCTGTCAACAGGTTCCAAAGGTGAAGTGGGACCGCTTGTGTAGTCTGGCCTTCTGCATTGTACAACGAATAATTGCCCCAATGTTGATAGGGACATTCGTCATCAATGCATAGACCAAACACACTTTATCTCTTGTTATTTTGGTGTACTGGGTCCCAGGAATAAGGCAGGAGTTGACAATACGCAACCATATTCTTGCTTCCCTGTTCAAAGGAGCATAGGGGAAGGTGTTGTGTCGTCCGGTGTCTTTATGTCTGCTCCACCTTTCCATGGATCTACTTCCACAAAGTGAGTGTCGAATTGCTCTATAAGTAGGTCTACTGTACAGCTCTTTGAATGGTGATGGATCGACTGAAGGCAAGCCAAGAAAGGAGTTGATCAAATCCGCATTGAGTTGTAGAACTTGGCCCTGAATCTTGACTTCGCTGCCTGTGATTTTCGGCGACTAGTTGGCATAAAATTCTCGTGTCAAATCAAGATTGCATTCTCCCATGTCGCGGAAGATGAAATCCAGATTTAGTGCTATGATTTTTGCCAACATGCGCGGCTCCTTCTTCGCTAGGCTGTCCTTGTTGATCAAGTCGACATGAACGTATTTTCCTTCTTTGTTGTTCCTATACCATTCTTTGGCTTCCTCCTCAAGAACCCATTTTATTCCAAACATGCGGCGTGATAATTGCATTGAGGATGATTCTCCTTGGTCCTTGCGACCTCTTTTCTTGCCCTTTTGGGAAGTAGTAGCCTTATCTTGTCTTGCTTTGGGTGCCATTGTACCTGAGATTTAAACAATGTTCCTATTAGCATCAGCTCGATATATACAATCTATTCACAAGCATTAGGGGTACCACCCCACACTTAGGTTGTTGATACAAATTAGTGAAGTGAAAGTAGTCGATTACTTAGACTTCATCGACATGCATTTTAGGCGCTATATTCCGACAAGAAAATCAGAGATGTATCACTTCTTGCAACCTTAGCAATAATTTCATGTTAGTTATAACAAGACTACTACATAGGGATTACATCCTAGTATAGTTTCTATCAATAATCACAACCTCCTATGTCGGTAGGCAACTATGAGTCTTATCCCGATGAACGGGATCTTCTAACATGTAGGTATTCAAGTGACAAGGTTATGCCATGTTCATGACTATAGCAATTCCGCAATTAGTATAACAATGCATCAAAAACAAATTCAAGTCGGAAATAATTTAAGATCATCCTAACGTATATGTTCACTCACATGGTTTTGTATCAACAATTCAAACACATTAACATCACCAATATTTCTTCAAGATGTAGCAATTCATAATAGATAGCAACGTAGTACTTACGAAAAATAGATGAAGAATAAAAGAGTACTTATGTGATTGAAGCCTTTGGAGATGTTCTTGTGAAGTGGGAGAGCAAAAAGAAAAATTTTGAGATGTTTTGGAGAGTATGTGCGGCGCCTAGGTCAAGTTTCCAATGTGTTTATGTTTCAAGACTAAGTCCCCTATATATAGGAAAAGAATGGGTCGGGTTTTGACCCATTTAAAATCGGTTTTGGAGACAAAAAGTTACCATAGGCGGCGGCTTTAGCTTTGCCTATGCATGGTATAGGCGGAGCCTAATGCAAAGCATTTGCTAGCATAGGCGGCGCCTAGTGCAATGCCCTTAGTGACCATAGGCGGCGCCTTTAGCATGGAAAATGATATTCCGAGACCAAATGCTTTATCATAGGCGGCGCCTATGCTATAGCATACTTGAGCATGGGCGGCGCCTATGCCTTTGCACACTAGATTCCGAGACCTTAGGCTATAGTATAGGCGTTGCCTTGTTCGTGGCCTAGTTTTGCCTAGGCCTATCCTTGCTCGATGCCTATTTTGTCATGAGCAATGCTCAATCCATAGCCTTATGCATCTTAATTTGAAACTTACCACCTTTACCATGCAATACATCCAAATCGTCATTTGAAACCAATCTCCTTGTTGAATACCTCTTGCACCTACATTTGCTCAAAACCAATGAAAACGATTAGTACGATGGGTTGCCTCCCATCTAGCGCCTTAGTTTTGGTCGTGGCACAACTCTTATTTTTGGATTTTCATTTATCAAAAGCAAAACAAATACTAGAATGAAAAAAAAAATGATAAACGATGGGTTGCCTCCCATCTAGCGCCTTATTTATTGTCGTGGCTCGACATAGTTACCTCGAGTACTTAGACTTCGTTGAGATAAGTGATGGACATATAATTCATCGAGTCAAGAGGACCTATATAAGGTTTAACACGTTGACCATTCACCTTGAAGACAACACCATTATTGTCTTCCAATTCAACTACTCCAGATGAGTAGACTTGGATAACTTTGTATGGACCAGACCACTTAGACTTTAACTTACCTGGGAACAGCTTCAATCTAGAGTTGACGAGAAGCACCATATCATCCTTTTGAAAGTTTCGTCGAACAATCCGCTGATCATGATACTTCTTCATCCGCTCCTTGTATAGGTCTGACCTTTCATATGCATGGAGACGAAACTCATCTAATTCGTTCAGCTGCTCCAACCTCAGATTCATCGCATCATCCCAATTCAAATTCAATTGCTTCAATGCCCACAATGCCTTATGTTCGAGCTCAATGGGTAAATGACAAGCCTTCCCATAAACTAGTTAATAAGGGGACATGCCGATGGGTGTTTTGAATGCAGTCCTATACGCCCATAGTGCATCATCTAGCTTCCGATACCAATCCTTCCTATTAGCATTTACCGTCTTCGCAAGGATTTTCTTGATCTCCCGATTGGAAACCTCTACTTGTCAACTCGTTTGTGGGTGATAAGGCGTGGCTACCTTATGTTGCTTGACACCATACTTGGCCAACACGAATTTGAATAGCTTGTTGCAAAAGTGAGATCCTCCATCACTTATAATAGTACGTGGTACTCCAAAGCGAGAGAAGATATTCCTCTTAAAAAATGCTACAACACGCTTTCCCTCGTTGTCGGCCAACGCTACAGCTTCAACCCATTTCGAGACATAATCTACAGCAACTAAGATGTACTTCATTCCAAACGAATTCACGAATGGACCCATGAAATCAATGCCCCACACATCAAAGAGTTCTACCTCAAGAATTTTCGACATGGGCATCTCATGGTGTTTCGAAATAGCACCTTGTCTTTGGCATTGGTCGCATCTTCTAACAAAGTCATAGGCATCTCTAAATATCGAAGGCCAATAATGTCCACTTTGTAATACTTTTCTTGCCGTCCGATTGCCTGCGTGATGTCCTCCAACTTGGGAAGTGTGGCATGCTTCCAATATAGTAGGCACCTCTACATGGGATATACATCGTCAAATAATACCATCCGCACATCGTCGAAACAAATATGGCTCATCCCAATAGTAGTGTTGTACGTCATGCATAAACTTTCTCTTTTGATGGTATGATAAATTGGCAGGTATTACATTACTCACCACAAAATTTTCAAAGTCGGCATACCATGGTAACTTTTCTGTTATCGTCGCTAGGATATCCTCGTCAGGGAATGCATCATCAATCTCGATATCAGGCTGCGCCACATGCTCGCTCTCGAGTCTAGATAGATGGTCAGTCACTTGGTTCTCGCAACCTCTTCTATCTTTAACTTTGAAATCAAACTCTTGCAGCAGCAATACCCATCGAATTAATCTTGGTTTTGCATCCTTCTTTGTCATTAGATACCTAAGAGCTGCATGGTCTGTATGAACGATCACCTTAGTACCCAATAGATAGGCACGAAACTTCTCAAATGCATACACAACCGCTAGGAGCTCTTGTTCTGTCACAGTGTAGTTCCTTTGAGCTTCATTTAGGACCTTACTCGCATAGTAGATAGGATGAAATAATTTCTCCTTTCTCTGACCAAGCACAGATCCAACGGCTACACCGCTAGCATCACACATGACTTCGAACGGGAGAGACCAATCTGGTGTTACCATGATAGGGGTTTCAATGAGTTTTCCTTTGAGGCATTCGAATGCCTTTAAGCACTCTTCATTGAAGTCAAACTTCGCATCTTTCTCCAAGAGTTTGCACAATGGACTAGCAATTTTGGAAAAGTCTTTGATGAACCGACGATAGAAACCTGCATGGCCGAGAAAACTACGAACTCCCTTCACCGAAATTGGAGGCGGTAGCTTCTCAATGACTTTGATTTTCGCTTGATCAACCTCAATTCCTCTTTCGGAGATTTTGTGCCCAAGAACGATTCCTTCTTTTACCATGAAGTGGCACTTCTCCCAATTCAGCACTAGGTTGAATTCTACACATCTTTGCAATGCCATACTTAGGTTTGCCAAGCACGCTTCAAAAGTCTCACCAACAACTAAAAAATCGTCCATAAATACCTCCAAAGTGTCTTCAACCATATCAGAAAAAATTGACATCATACAACATTGAAAGGTGGCTGGTGCGTTACATAGCCCGAATGGCATACGTTTGAAGGCAAATGTACCATATGGGCATGTAAGCGTTGTCTTCTCTTGGTCTTCAGGTGCAATACAAATCTGATTATAGCCTGAATAACCATCTAAGAAGCAAAACCATCCTTTCCCCGCTAATCGATTTAGCATTTGGTCCATAAATGGCATTGGAAAGTGATATTTGAGTGTCCAAGAATTCAACTTTCGGTAGTCCATACATACTCTCCATCCAGTGATGGGTCTGAGTGGAATAAGCTCATTCTTGGAATTCGCGACCACCGTCATGCCTCCTTTCTTGGGAACACATTGTACCGGGATTACCCACGTACTATCAGAGATTGGATACACAACCCCCGCGTCTAACCACTTGATAATTTCTTTCTTCACCACTTCTTGCATAGGTGGGTTTAGACGTCTTTGATGCTCAATGGTGGGTGTGCAATTCTCTTCAAGCTGAATTTTATGTGTACAAATCCCAGGTGGAATACCAATAATATCCGCAATAGTCCATCCAATGGCTCTAATGTACTTTCGTAGAATAGCAATGAGAGCTGCAACTTGTTGCTCACCCAAATCTGCTGCAAGAATGACTGGAAGTGTGTTTCCGCTTCCTAGGAATGCATACTTTAAATGTCTTGGCAGCTCCTTCAATTCTAATGTGGGTGGATCTTCAATAGATGGCTTAGCTGGTGGTGTGGGTCGATTCTTGAGATCAAGGTCCAGCTTCTTGGGAGCATAGCTATATGTCCCTAATCCTGATAGAGCACCAATAACTTCTTCACGATTTTCAGCATCCTCATTCTCTCTATTCATGAGCACAACCTCCAAAGGGTCATCAATAATTTGCTCTTCTTCAAGTAATTCTTTCTCATCATCAAAGTAAAAATCAGCCACCGAAAATACACTCAGATCTTTGGGTTGCTTCATTGATTTGCAAACATCAAAGCGAACTACTTCGTCATTTATTCGGAATGAAAGCTCATTAGCTCTCAAATCAATAAGTACGCTTCCCGTAGCAAGGAAAGGACGCCCCAAGATTATAGGAACTTCTGAGTCTGCCTCACAATCCAAAATAACGAAGTCTACCGGAAAGATGAATGAAGAAACCTTTACCAAGACATCACATAGAATACCAACATGTCGTTTTACCAACCTATCCGCCATTACGAGCCTCATGTTGGTTGGAGTAGGATCAACCAAACCCAACTTCTTATAGATAGATAATGGCATCAAATTGATGCTGGCTCCTAAGACACATAATGCTTTGGCAAAATTCAAAGATCCAACGGTGCAAGGAATAATGAAAGCGCCGGGGTCAGCCTTCTTCTGAACTATTGATCAGGTAGCGATTGCGCTGCAGTGATGAATATCATCTTTCAACTCATAACTTGCTGCCCTCTACTTTGTCAAAAGATCCTTCATAAATTTCGCATACCCAGGCATTTGTTCAAGTGCCTCCACCAATGGAACATTAATGGTCAGCTGCTTCAACATAGTCATGAATTTGTTGAACTTCGTGTCATCCGCCACCTTCTTCAATCTTTGAGGGAAAGGTGGTGGTGGGTATGGAATTGTTCTTTCCACGGCTTTCTTCTCCTCTTGCTTCCGTTTTTCAGCTTTCTCAGGTTGCAAATTGTTGGGGTTGACGTCGTTGACGATAGGATTAGTTGCAGCGGCATCTTCTTCTTTCGCCTTATCATCAATGTCCACTACTTCTTCAACCACTTGCTTGCTTTTTGCTGAAGTTTCCAGCACCTTACCACTCCGTGTAGTAATGGCCATGTATGACCCATCATTCCTTGGGTTTTGCATAGTATCGCTAGGTAAGGTGCCAGCCTTTCTTTGATTGAGTGCTGCTGAAAGTTGGCTCAATTGCTACTCTATTTGCTTGATTGAAGTGGAATGAGAATCAACTATTTGTTTCATAGAGGACAAATCATTAACTACCTCCATTACTGCAGCGCTTGTTGCTTCCACGCCTTTCAATATTTTGGCCAGCATGTCTTCCATACTTCCAGAACTAGATGTGGTGGCGTCACGTCTTCCAGGGGGAACGTACAAACCACTCTTTTCATTCTTGTTCTTTCAACTACCTTGGTCCTTGTTTCCGGATTTATCATAATAGCTCCGACCTTGGTTTCCTTGGGTATTACCTCGGAAACTCCCCTGATTGTTCAAGTAGTTGGCCTCTTCTTCCGAATCAGATTCGTCTCTTCCTTTTGACGCAATAGCTTTCACTTTTTTGGTCTTCCCTGATAATAAATGCTTTGTAAGAAGATCCACTTGTGTTTTCATGTGTGTCATATCTTGATCACGTTATTCTTCTCTTCTTCTTTGGTCTGCAGTCATGCCAATAGATAAAGTGGGGCTTGCTACCTCAGAATCCCTGGTATGCCAAGCTCTACTTTGCTTCGTCATACGATCTAGCATATTGCTTGCTTGACCAAAGGTGAGGTCCATAAAAGATCCTCCAGCCGCATTATCCACCACTGGTTTAGTTATTGAATTTAAGGCTCTGTATAGTATCTCCATTAGGTGAACATTAGTCGTGTGATGGTTTGGGCACCTCGTTAGCTTTGTCTTGAACCTCTCCCATGTTTCGTGGAGAGCTTCGGTTGGAAGCTACCGAAAGTTGCTGATTTTATCTCTCAATTGTGCTCTTTTGGATGGCGGAAAGAATCTTTCTAGGAAAGCATCTCTCAATTGCCTTCAATTTGTAATAGAATCAAGAGTCAGCCCATTCAACCATAGAGTTGCCTCCCCAGACAGAGACAATGGAAATAGATGTAATCGAATTGCATTCTGACCAACACCAGGATTGTCAAACAGCTTGCATTAGAAATAAAGTTGATGAGATGCATATTCGGATCATCGCCTGCTAGTCCACCAAATAATCCCTTGAGTTGCAATAACTGAATCATGGTGCTTGTGATGTTGAACTTTGCTCCAGGTGCCAAGGGTGGCAGAATAATGGCTCCTGTGGAACCAGCTTCATCCAAATCGTCATCATCGTCATCAAAAGGAATCTGCACAGCTTGGCGATCAGGCCTCAATTGCGCTTGACGATCTCTCCTCTGCATGGGTGCCGCCATCTCAGCAGTACGTCGTGGGTTTAGTAGCTCCTCATCGCCCAGGTCCTCATCATCAGGATTTGTTGCACGGCCTGGGTTATCAATATTCTGTTGATGCACTTGAGCAGTTATCCTTTCAATTTCACGTTGTGCATCCATTGATGCACTGAACATACCTGAATAAAACAAAAACAACAACTAAAAGTAAAAGTACAAGAATCTTTGACCAAAGGGTCTAGTAATTATCACAAACTTAATTGACACTTGTATTCCCCGTCAACGGCGCTAATTTTTGATAACGCTCAATCTAAAGCTCTCGTAGGAGTGTAAAGCGGTCGCTAGAAAATATAGAACCCAACTGGGTTGGGTATCAATCCCACAGGGAATAGCTTGGTCAACAAGTAAGCAACGATTACTAGACTTTTAGTGCAAGTCTCGTAAGAAGGGGGGATTGTAATGTGTAACCAAAATATTAAAGTAAAAACTGAAAATAGCAACGTAAAAAGAAAGAGTGTTTAGTAGGTTTTAAAACAATGAGAATTGAAGAGTTGGGGTTACGTCCACCTTCTGAGTTATACGTCTCTATTGGCTATGAGTGTGTTGAATTCCGCCATGCATGTGCTTATAGAGAATTGTATTCGATGGTAAATCCAGGCGTCTTTCGACCTATTCGAGGATTATTTCACTTTAACTCTTTCGAGCTTAAAGCGTGTCTAACGGTACGAATTCTCCAAGAGGTTAATCCAGTTACGGCACTAACTTTTTAATAGGGGATGAGACCCTACTACCTTGACATTATCTCTTTTCCAGACAGATAACCTTTCTTTCGAACAAGTTAAATGTTATACTGGCGTATTCTTGCGTTTGCAACCACAAAGAATTTAGGTTAAGACGAAGAGAATAATGATATAAGCAGCATACGTGTCACGAACTCACAAACTCATAGTAATAGATAGTATCTCATTCGGCTTCCATAACCCCAACAGAGAAGTTTAGTTACCCATGAGTGCGAAGGAAATCACAATTGACATTGTTATTATACCACAATAAGAATTTCGTGTAGCACAAGTGTGGTAGGCGTTAGGCGTGATTTCTTGCAAGTAACGTTTCTCTTGTTGCGGAAATTAAGAATAGATGAATAGAAGAAGAATTAGAAAGATGAATTAAAACTAGAATGAGAATTGTTGAGGAATAGTAGAAGAATGAAATTAGAAGTAGAATGAATATCAAAATCTCTAGCAAAATAGGGTATTTATAATACCCATATCCTATTCCTACTAAGCTAATGAAATATTTAACCAAATCCTACTAAGCTAATGAAATACTTAACCCAATTGTACTAGGTTAATGTATCATTATCCTAATCATAATAAATTACTGCTAGTCCCCAAAGTCTTCAGAATTGCTGTTTTAGCCCGGGACAGGTTTCCCATGCATCACTTTTGGTCCTTAGGCGTCCAAGACTCCCTTTTCTCCCCTCGTGAAGCTTTCTTTGGCATCAAGTTATCCATAAAATGCTGAATTTTGCATCATTTATACCTGAAACTTTGCTAATCATGTTCGTTAGCTCACTTACAGGAAAAAGGACTAAAAGTGCATGAAATATATAATTTGTTCTCAAAACTTAGCTAAAATATGGGCAAAATCTAATGCTATAGACGTGTAAATTCGCCTATCATCAGCAGGTTTATATATCTAACCTACGCTGGCTACGTAGTTCTGGAACTAAGGGACTACTATAAAGGTCATACCCTCTACTAGCAGGTGAGCCCCCATCCCAGGGTTTACTTGCTGCTAAATCTTACTCCCAACTGAACTGACACTGATTACTAGACTAAAATAAGTTTAAATGAGCAAACAACTGATCATGATAGCTAACAGAATGGCAATGCTCATGGTTTCTGAAGATACTGAAACTATGTAAATAGCTAAGTATTAGGTGTTCATAACCCTTCAACACTGAATGAAATTATCAATAAGGACATGTAAAGCTTTAAAACTCATAATAAAGGATCATGCTCAAAATCCAACATTTAGACATTTCATCAAACACATGGAAAATATGAACTTAAGCATGAGAATGGGTAAAGCATGTGATTGAAAAGATAGTTACAATACTAAAACCATGAATTAGGGATTTAACATGGAAATTTCATCATTCAAACATGTAAAGGGCTTATTTTATCAAACACTTGTAAAACACAATACATAATCGAAATTCATCCGAGCTTCATGGAGGTAATTCATCATAAACATGTAAAATTCATCATTTAAAACATAAAAATAGATTCTTGGACTCCATGGGTGAAAAGGGCTCATGGATGAACATCATACATACCTTAAATCCTTAAGCTTGAAAGAGAAACACAATCTTGATGCTTCTCTTGAAAGTTCTTGGATATAGGAAACTTGATTTCTTGATTTTATTAAAGAGAAGGAAATGAAATTGATAAACTTGGTGAATGATTAGGGTTTGTTTTTGAGAGAAAATTGGAGAATATGGACAAATAATTCCCTAACTGAAGCTTTAATTCATGCTTTTAGGAATTAAATTGAGGGAAAAAGACTTAACTGTCCCTCAGGAGATTAAATTCATAAATAGAGTGCGGATTAAAGGTCCAGCACGACGCAATGAAGGGCTCATCGGTATACCCACCGCGTCGTGCCACTATAGCGGTGAGGTTCTGGAATCAAAATCCAAACATAACCCAATCCTCGTTCAAAAAATCTGAAACTTCCTCGAGACATACTCCTTACACCCTTGAACATGAATTAACTCAAAAACCAAAATTTTGGGGTCGAAAAGACTCATTTAAAAATCTTCGAATTTAAGAGGCCAAAAATATGACTAAGTCTCTAATACTTAGTGAAATTTTCAGGCTTTAAGCCTCTTATACATGCAACTAGGAGCTGAACTAAGCTAAGAAAAGTATGGGTTTCTTAAATGCTACAAAAGTGATGAATCATGAAAAAAGTGATAGTGACACCATAAAAATTATTTATATAATCAAATTCAAAATTGTATATTGACATTCCCTTTTTAACTTAGTACATTCTTAGCTATTAAATAAAATATTATTTTTATATATATATATAGTTAAACATGTTTTGAAATTCTAATGTTTTAAAAAAAATATAATTCAACTTTTTAAATATTAATGATACTAAATAATGTAAAATGAGAGTATTTCTTTTTCACACTTTTTGATGATGAATTCTTTTTTTAAGAAAATGAGATTACCAATATTTTATAGAATTTAGGATAAAATGAGTAATTTAACATAAAATATTAAGCTAAATAAAGAGAAGGGTATTTTTATAAACAAACTATCTATTCTTAGAAAGAATGCAACACACATCATTTTTAGTACCACAAACCAAAAATCACTAAAAAATAATACCAGAATAATTAATTTCAGAACAACTAATCCCAATATAACTAATCTCAACATAACTAATCCCAGCATAACTTATTTTCCAACCAAACAACCCCTAATAGTTGTGTCTAAAAAAAAAGAGACTAAAAAATAGTACTGGTATTAATTAAAGTGGGACCAAGATTCATTAGTCAATGGAGGAGTCTTGGACAGATTATTGCATGTCTTGGTTAGGAAAATGTCAATGAAATTATGAATTCGGAACCAAAATAAGTCAAGATATGAACAAAGTGACCAAAATAAGTTATCCTTTCAATTAGTTATCAAAATAAGCTAAATGAAATAATTTATTATGTTTTATGTTATTATTTTAAAAGTTCTATAACGACAGTGTACAATATAATATTTTTTTGTAAACGTAATAAAATCTTACGTTGTATAAATATCTTGTAAAACGTAAGAATAAAAAAGACAAAACAGAAAAGCAGTATTTTGTCAAATCAAAGTGCAAGACAGCTTTATGTCAAATCAATTGTAAATCATAAGAAATTGTTATAATTTATAAATTGTAACAATCTATTACATTTTTAACAAAAAATAGTAGCTTCATCTTTTCTTCATCCTCTTCTCTAGTCGGTCCCCCCATCACTTTTAAATCTTTCCAGTGGTCCCCCCCTCCCTGGTGACACCTTGTTCGTTTGTGTCACATTATTCTTCAGTTTCATCAGTTCTCACCCACTCCCCCCTCCCCCCCCCCCCCCCCCCCCCCCCGATCCATAACTGATTGAAGATTTCAGCTTTAAGAATCTAGGTCTACCAACATCAAGTTAGGTATGTCTTTTTAATCTCACTTTAAGTATTATTTAAATTTTAGAAAAGACATCAAGACATCATTAAAGTTGACTTGAATTTTCAAAAAGGCACTTAACGTTTACGTGAGTCCTATTACCCTGTAAACAATTTTGAAATGATATTATTACCTCTTTTTTTTATCAATTTCAATTTTAAAGAGCAAGTTTAATCACACACCAATCTTTACTTAACATGTGTTGACTTAATTAAAAATATATTTTTTCTTCCCTTTTTCTATTTTTCTAATATTTCTTTTTTCGTTTCCTTTTTTCTCTTTCTTATTATTTGACTTCACTTCTCATAATGAACTTGGCGGATAAAATCATTAATGGTGGAGGTTGAGGGGAGTAATTATTGAATTTTCATGGTAGAATAGTAGGAATATTAGTATGAATAGTCCATTGAAGGATGATTAGATTGTTGGGTGATGAATTCTTGATCGGAACATTTTTCGAGTGTTTTCCGGCATAATTTCAGTCGGGGAAGGGGGGTCTCTATAGTGTTTGTTTTTAATAGGGTTGGGAGAGGAGTGGAGGGAGTTCACCGGCCGGTGATTATCTCATTGGTCAGAGAGGATTGTCGTTGCAAGAGTTCTCGATCGTTATTGGTGAAAGAAGTGAATGAATTTTGTTTTTCAAAATGGGTCAGTTTTGAAATTAGAACTGGAGAAGAGTATGTTTTCATTGGTGGAGGATGGTATTTATTGATGTTGAAGAGGATGGCTATTAATGGTGTATTGAAAAATGGAGATAGAGTCATGAAGGAGAAAGAAATTAAGAAAAGAATTTTTTTTAATAAAAAGATTAAAATATTTTTTTAAAAAGACACATTTATAAAAAAAAAATTGTACAAATAAAAGATTTAATTCTTTTTTTAATTATTCACTCTTTTTTAAGAGAGTGGATTCGCTCTCTATGCCATATGGCCAAAAAACAGAGAATAATATCATTTCAAAATTGTTTATGGGGTAGTAGGACGCTCACAAACTTTAAATGTCATTTTAAAAATTCGGGACAACTTCAGTGATGTCTTTATATTTTTTCTCTTTAAACGTGTACTGATGTTGGAATATGCATCCATATTGTATTTTTTATTTTGTTTTAAGAATTTTTGTTGGATCCATTAGAATCAATGTACCCAAACATAAAATTAGTTTTTTTGTTAAAAACGTAATAAATTGTAACAATTTGTTATAATTTATAATTGATTTAACATAAAGTTGCAAGTTAACATAAAGTTGTCTTGCACTTTGAATTGACAAAAGACAGCTCTTTTCTTTTGTCTTTTTTTTTGTATAATGTAAGAAATATTATAAAAATGTAATAATTTATAAGATATTTATAAAACGTAAAATTTTATTAAGTTTTACAAAAAAAAATATTACACTGTTCACTATCGTTAAAACACCGTTAAAATAATATCATCAAACGTAATAAATTATTATATTTAACTTATGTTAGTAACTAATTAGAGAGGCGACTTATTTTGGTCACTTTATTCATATCTTGGATTATTTTGATTCCAAATTGTGAAATTATGGGGCAGGGTGATCTATAGTGGAGAGTTTAGGGAAACTAGATGGTGGTTTTAAATTTTGGATGGTATTTTAGATAGCAAAAACGTGGTGAAGTTACAAGGGGTTTTGGGTTGTAGGTGACAAAAAAATATTAAAATGAAGTGTAGGTGACACAAGTCTTAATTATTGAGTGGAGGTGACAATTACTTTATTATGGTTAACTTTGTTGGGGAAGTTTGAAAATAACCCACAAGTTTTTTAATTTATAATTTGATCCAAATGTTAGTTAATATAATAGAAAACGGAGGGAAATAAAGGCGTGTTTCTCTCTCTTTCAATCCGTTGTTGTTTTCTCTCTCTTCACGATTATTGTTGTTCATTATTGTTGCTACTTTATTCATCACCTTCTACTTCATTATCATCTTCATCTTTTTTTTTTCGACCATTGATGTTGTTGTTGTTACCGCTACTTCTGCTATCTAACCAATTTTTTAGGTCAAATTTTGTTTCCTACATCACTTTCCACTTTGACATTACTTTATAGGGGACTTTGGTAAGTAAAATTATATTTTTTATTCGAATTTGTCATCTGGGCACACAGTTACTACTATTTTTTCAATAATGGATAGAACCCGATCATGAATACAACATAAGTGCCTACAATTTAAACAGGTCACTCATCTGATGTATCAGATGAGTAATCTGTTGCAACAGAAGATTTATCTATTGCAACAGACTAGTTATTTATTGCCTTAGACTGATTATCCGTTGCATCAGATTGATTATCTGCTGCATCAGACTGCTTATCTATTGCGACAGAAGATTAATTTGCTTGGAACAATACAAATCAGCCTCTGCACAAACCCAACAAATAACCAATATATTTCAACTCTTGCTATTTCTACTAGATTTAAAATTATTCCTTACATCCAATAATCGACATGTTTGTTGAGAAGATAATAGACAGAATGAAAATTAAATACTCCCTCCGTCTCAAATTACCCGTGCCAAATTTTCTAATTTGATTTCTCATTTTACTTGTATTTTTTTATTAATCAAGAAGAGATAAAAAAAAATTACATATTTTACCCTTTGCATTAATCACTTTTTCTTCAAATTAAAATGTAAACATCATTTAATAGGGATATTATGGTAAACTAGGCATGTTATTAATTATTTTTCTTAATCAATGTGTCATCTCAATTTGGGATGGGTAATTTGAGACGGAGGGAGTATGAATTAAAACGTCAAAGCCGTGCAACAGACTAGTTATCTGTTGAAACAGACTAGTTGTCTATTGTTTCAGACTGATTATCTTTCGCATCAGACTGCTTATCTATTGCAACATATGAGTAATATATTTTGAACAACACAGATCAACCCCTACCACAAACCCAACAGATAAATCTTGCTATTGCTACTGGATTCTAAATTATTCTTTTTTACGTCCAATCGTCGACATATTTGTTGAGAAGATAATAGATAGAATGACAATTAAATATGAATTAAGACGTCAAAGTTGATCAAACATAATTTTTTTATTAAATAAAAATACATATATATAGACTAAAGGAAAAAAATAATCTAATTGTTATTATTATTATTATTATTATTATTATTATTGTCATCTAAAAAATCTTCAACAGGTAGCAGCAAGGCCCTCCTCAACCGTCGGATCTCATGGAGCATCCTTGCTCTAACTACTCCCAGTTCCCATTGCAGGTCACGAACCTGCATCCGAAGTTCATTCACGGCATCTTGTAGAAAAGCAACGTCCCACACTGGATCATCCATATCTAGAACACATATGAATTGACAAAAAATGTAAAAACAAAAGTAAAGAAAAGAATATTCAAATGTAATACAACGTATACTACAAATTAGCAAGAAAAAAAGTTACCTGAGTCAGGGAAGAGAAAGTGGTAGAAGGTGCAATATGAAAGACAAGATGCAATAAATAAATAGAGTGTAATTGAATGAACGTTGAGTAATAAGGGACCTATTTATAGAGGATTGAATTTGAATAAGTGGCAAAAAGGCCCAACTGTTCACCTCCATTTATTAATTATATTTTTTTATTACTGTAAAAAGTTATGACTTAATTAAATTAAGAAATATTGTGATAAGTCATGACTTTTCATATTATTATTATTAATTATTTTTTTCCTATAACCATTTTTATTGAGTTGTGATAACAGATTTTATATTTGGTGCATCATGTAACATATCTGTGACAACAGATATATCATCTGTTAGAACAAATAGAAAACCTGTTGCATCAGATAATCTATCTGTTGCAACATATAATCTAACTGTTCACTTCCATTTATTAATTACATTTTTTATTACTGTGAAAAGTTATGACTTAATTAAATTAAGAAATATTGTGATAAGTCATGACTTTTCAGATTATTATTATTAATTAGTTCTTTCCAAGAACCATTTTTATTGAGTTGTGACAACAGATTCTATATCTGCTATATTAGATAACTCATTTGTGACAACATATATATCATCTGTTGTAATAATAGAGAACCTGTTGTATCAAATAATCTATCTATTGTAACATATAATCTACCTTTTAAAAAAAATTATCATCATATCATTAATCCAAATTTGCTGACTTTTTTATTATATAAATTAAAAAATACCTTTTCAATAACCATTTCTTTAGTAAAATAATAACCATTTTTATTAAGTTCTGGCAACAGATTGTATATCTGTTGCATCAGATAAACCATCAGTTGGATCAGATAAACCATCAGTTGCAATAGATATACCATCTGTTACAACAAATGGATGATCTATTTTAATAGATTTTTTTATTTCTTCTAACAGCTGATACATCAGTCTCAACTGATGGGGAATTTGATGCATCTGCAACATTGTTGAATGTGTTTTAGACAAAAAGTCACGACTGTTCACCTTTTTCTTAACAATCATCATATAAGTTATTAATCCAATATTATGATTTTTTTATTATATAATAAATAAATAATTTTAAAAAACAAATTTAAAAACAAAAATGTTGAAAAGTCACGATCAGTTATTAAAATTAAATAACCGTTCTTTTATGGTTATAAATTGTGTTTATCATTTATTTCCTTATTATTTATTTATGAACCATTTTTCATATTAAATAATCGAAAAGTCATGTCTTTGCCCCCTCTCAATAACAACAATAATCCCTTTTTATTAATAACCGTCTGTTGGAATATATGATCGATCTGTCGCATTAGATTAATCTCTATTGCCACAAATTCTCAATCCATACCACCAACCGTCGACATGTTGAGAATAAGGAATAAACAAAATGATAATTAAATACTCAATAAGAATTAAAAATTCAAAGTCGACCACCAAACATAGATTTTTGAATCCCTTGAGTAGATTCGATATACAAAAGGAGGAAAATACATACGCTAAAAGAAAAAATATAACCAAATTATTATTACTGTTATTATTATTATTATTATCATTACTATAATTATTATTATTACTATTATTATTGTCAACCGGACAATTTCATCCAGCAACAGCAGGGCCCTCCTCAGCCTTGCTCCGAAGTCGGCCAAATTCCTCTAGAGTTCATCAAACTGCCTTTGAAGTTCTCGCAAGAACTTGATATGAATCTTCTTGTATGAATCTAGATCAGCCATATTTGTAAGTGTAGTAGAATGAACGAGTAAGGAAGGACCTATTTATAAATGATTGAATTGGAAGGGGTTAGTCAAAAAGCCACTACTGTTCATATCCCTTAATTAAATAAAACTGGTGACTTTTTGAATATATAAATTCAAAAAAATGGATCTAAATACAATATTTTATCTTTTATTGTATTTTGAAAAGAAAAGAAAATTGCTTTAAAATAAATCTAACAGATGGGTAATCTGTTGCAAAATATATTCCATCTGCTAGATAACTTACAACATATTGACAATCGGTTGCAACAGATGGACATATCTATTTGATTTTTCCAACAGATATATCATATGTTGCAATAGATTGATCATCTGTCGTAACAGATGTCTGCAATTATATTACAATTTAAACAGATGTGGCATCTCTTGCAACTTGTTAATCATCTGTTTATTTAATTTAAGCCATATATGGGCTAGGAAGAATAAGGTGTGTGCAGATGGATGGATCCACTGTCATGTGTGGGAGTTAAGTATTACTGATAAGGTCATCGAGACAACAAACACAAAGTACAATATTTTTGTGAATGCAGTTTTTAACTGATTAGGTACTGATCATTCAAATAAGATCCTGCATTATAAAGTTAAGTTTGATGGGTTTGAATTGGTAAGGCTGAGGGCCCCATGAAGATGGTGCAGATTCCCTATTATGAATTACTGATGACTGTTGCTCGTATTTATGCGTGTCAAGTTTTGGGAAAGAAACAATATTAGGTGTCATTGTAGAGATCCAATAGCGATTGAGCTTAACTTTAAGTGTTCATTAGACTTTGAGAAGGTCTTCGAAGACTAGCAATACATCAAACAAGAATGAAAAATCAATAGAAATTCCCCTGGCCGAAATTTATATGGAAGGGTTATTCAAGAAAATGATTATACGCCAGAAGGAGCCGAATAAGAATGCCCGTGAGGGAAAGGGGAGTTGATGAAAGACTATATCACCTAAGAGCTAATTGAAGAGGATACATAGGGTAGCAAGGAACTTCTAGCGAATCTAGCCAATGAAATTATCTTAAAAATTGAGAAATCTGAATCAAGTAAAAATATGAAAGTGTATTTGGTAATGTAAATTCGTCTATTGTATCTCTGAAAGAAAAATAATGCAGATGAACACTTTTCTAGGGAGCTACGACTAGGTAGCGTGATCGAAATTATCACCTAGATAGAAAATAACAGAAGACCAAGAAAGTAGCCTTAGGGCATTGAGGGTTAAAATAATGTACAGTAAGTCTAGAAAACTTGCGCTAACAGCAACTGCAGTTAAAATAAGAAATCTAAGCGAAGTTGGCAATTTCTGAATTTTAAATTGCATCCCATGACTTCTTGTATGTGGTTCTGATTAGTTCCACTGTTGTTAACCTAATCGAAATCACAAACGAGATTGAAAGACAGATTGAGCGTCATTACTTCCTTAGCAATATGGAAATCGATTGTGTTTTCTTGGCTTAGCATTCTTTCAACATTCCTTGGAGAATATCAGAGGCTTGCTGTAGTATATAAATCCCGATAATTTTTAAGCTTGCCTCCAGCTTGCTGATTTGGTATCTAAGTTTGTCGTTGACATATTTGAAGTTGGTATAGAGTTCTTGGTCTCTTATGAGCTCGATCAAGAACACTTTCTTCTTTGAAATTTTAGCATTGTAGAAGGCCTTTAGAACACGTTCTTCAGAAGTCTTAAAGGATACATGGAGGGTCGTTGTGTTTGTTTTAGGTCAAAATATGTTGATGTACAGTTAAGATGTGGTCCCAATAGTTGATTAGCACACTTTTATCGAGTGTTGCTCAATGCAGCTTGATCAGCCAACCTTCAAGAAATTTGATAAATTAATAAGAAAGGAGTTATATAACATTTGATCTAAACTGACTCTACCAAGCCTATCAAACATTACGTAACTCCAGGCTCATTACCCTATCAAAAAACTTTGCCCAAGTTAGTGGACAAATCAACGATCTCAATCTCTCAGCTTTTCTGCTGATCGCTCTTATCTAATATAGATGGCAAGATATCTACTATGAAAAAGTCTACACCATCAGTAGAAATGCTTGCCAGGGCGCAAGTCTTCAGAAGGCATCAACAGTAATCTCTCAATATCAAGTGATATTGAGAGATTCCTAGTCACGCCTTCCCAAGACTTTTGCTATGGAAAGAATTTTTGTAGATGACAAGATATCCGCCATGCAAAAGTCTACACCATCAGCAAAAATTCTTGCAAGTACGAAAGTCTTCAGAAGGAATTATTAGTAATGTACAAGGGCCATAGAAGAAAAATTATCAACTCCTCTATCTTGCTCAAGTATCTGAAAAAGAAAATTTTCAAATCCTCTGTCTTGTACTGTTGATTAAAGTATAGAGGAGTTGAAATATACAATAAGCTTGTACATTGCTCAACAGTACAAGATAGAAAAGTTGAAATTTTTATTTTTTGAATACTTGATCAAGACAGAGGAGTTGATAATTTTTCTTCTGTGGCCCTTGTACATTACTAATAATGCCTTCTGAAGACTTTCGTACTTGCAAGAATTTCTGCTGACAGCGTAGACTTTTGCATGGTGGATATCTTGTCATCAACATAAATTCTTGTTGTAGCGAAAGTCTTGGGAAGGCATGACTAGGAATATCTGAATATCACTTGATATTGAGAGATTACTGTTGATGTCTTCTGAAGACTTGTGCCCTAGCAAGAATTTCTGGCGACGGTGTAGACTTTTGCATGGCGGTTATTAGGGGTGGCAATTTCAGCCCATATTTGTAAAAAGAGTCCATTTAATCCATATTTAGTGAATTGGATCACTCATATTTCAAATGGGTACATATGGACTTCAACTCATTTTAAAAGCTCATACAAATATGAAAAAAATGGGTAAAATATGGGTACCCATTTAAACACAGAGATCACCACCTATGCTTAAAGTTTCAGTTTTTTTCTATTCTTCTTCTTTTTTTCTTTCCTTTTTCCTTTAATTTTATTTTTTTCTTTTTCATTTTTTTATTTTTTTCTTTTTTTACTCATTCCTTATAATTTCTTTTTTCTTTCTCATTTTTTCATCTATTTTTTTATTTTTATTTCTTTTTTCTTTGTATTCTTTTCTTTTTCGCTTTCCCCTTTCTCATTCTTATTTCATCATTCGTATTCGCTTGAGACCTACATGGGTTAATAAATATAAGCTTCTAATTATCCCATTTAGCCTATATAATTCATAACATCTCTTATAAATTAAATATAATCCATAGTCTCAATCCTTTATTATTATTTTTTTCTTTCTTTTATTTCTCTTTATTTTTTTCTTTCTATTTTTGTTTTTTCTTTCTTTTTTTCTTTAATTTACTATTTTTTTTCTTTCTTTTTTTCCTTTAATTTACTTTTTTATATTTTTCATTTTTTTCACTTGTTTTTTCTTCGTTTCTTATACTTTTTTTCTTTCTTCTTTTTCATCATTTTTTCTTTTTCAATTTTATTTCTTTGCATTCTTTTTTTTTGTATTTTCGTTTCCCCCTTTTTCATAATTGGTTCGTCATTTTTGTCATTTTTCTTATTTTTTTATATTCTTTTCCTTATCTTTTTTTTTCATTGCATTTTATATTTTTTTACTTTAAATTTATTTGTATCATACTATATATTTCAAATAAATTTATTATTTGAATAGTTTAGTTGTCAATATATGCACTTTATCATTTGTATTTATATACAAATAAGTCTGGGAATTAAAATCACCATGGGTTGTGGTGCAGTGGATGAGGCTGCTCCACCCTTAACTAGAAGTCGAGGGTACGACCCTGGTTATAGACAAAACTCTGTTGGGAGCGCTTCCACCTTAATGGCCCTGGAACGCCCGATCTGGATTAGTCGGGGCTCCAATGCAGGCACCGGACACCGGATGAAAAATAAAAAAAAGTATATGAATTAATTGTATTTTCTTGAGACTAAAATGTATATGGCTGAGGATCCACATAGCCCTCGAATTATAAATGTTGGGCGAATATAAATCAATATGCACTTATGGTATTTTCGTTATCATAAAATAAAGAAGGAAACCAAAAAAAAAAAAAGTAGAAAGAGAGGTAGAAGTTAGAGATAGAAGAGAGAAAAAAGTGTAATGAAAGAATTGAAGAAAAGAATACAAAAAAAATCAAAAAGAAAAAATGATGAAAAAGGAGAAAAGGAAAAAGAAAAAAGATGATGGTGAAAACAAATAAACTGAGTGGTTACGCTATTTTAGTCTTCATCCATAATTTTTACTCGACTTAACCATGTTCTTCGAAAATAAAAAAAATATAAAACATAAAATACAACCAAAAAAGAAAAAAATGAGAAAGAAGTAAAAACAAAAAAATAAAAAATAGAAAAAAAGAAGACTAAAATGGAAAAAAAAAAAGAAAAAAGAAAGAGAAACAAAGGGCAGAGAGTAGAGATAGAAGAGAGAGAGAAAAAAGAACTGACAAAAAGAGCAAAAAAAAACTGGAGGCTACATATAGAAGAGAGACAAAAAAAACTAAAAATAAAAAACTAAAAAAAAGAAATGGAAAAAAAATCAAGTTGATATGATATAGAAGTTTTAAGTTTTTGATTTAGGAGTTAAAGTGGGTTGAAACCATTTTTACCCAATCCATATTTGACCAAATCCATATTTTTCCATATTTATATGGGCGGATTGCAATCCAAATCATTTTTGCTCAATCCATATTTAACCCGTCCAAATCTAATCCAATTCGCCCGTTTACCACCCCTAGCAGATATCTTGTCCTTTATATGGGAGAATAATGATCAGCAGAAAGATTGAGAGATTGAGCTCGTTTGATTTTTGCACTAACTCGAGCAAAGTTGTTTGATAGGTTAATGAGCCTGGAGTTACGTAAAGTTTGATAGGCTTGGTAGAGTCAGTTTAGATCCAACATCACGTAACTCCTTGCTTATTAATTTATCGAATCCCTTGAAGGTTGGTTGAGCAAGATGCACTGTGCAATGCTCGATAAAAGTGAGCTATTCAACTATTGGGACCACATATTGACTATGCATCAACATATTTTGATCAAAAAACATACATAACAACCCTACATATATCCTTTCAGGCTTCTGAAGAAAGTGTTTTGAAGGGCTTCTAGAATGCCACAACTTCAAAGATAGTGTTCCTGATCGAGCTCACAAAAGATCAGGAACTCTATACCACTTTCAAAGATGACAACGACAAGCTTGAATACCAAATCAGCAAGTTAGAGGCAAGCTTGAAAATTATCGAAATTCACATACTACAACAAGCCTCTGATCTTCTCCAATAAATGTTGAAAGCATGCTAAGACTAGAAAACACAATCAATTATAACCATATTGCTAAGGAAGTAATGATTCTCAATCTACCTTTCAATCTTCTTTGTGGTTCCGATCAGGTCAACAACAGTGAACCTAATCGAAACCACAAACAAGAAGGCATGAGATGCAATTTAAAATTCAGAAATTGCCGCCTTCACTTAGATTTCTTATTTTAACTATAGTTGTTGTTGGCGCAACTTTTCTAGACTTAATGTACATCATTTCAACCCATAATGCCCGTAAGGCTGCTTTTTTGGTCTTCTGCTATTATCTAGAATCTAGGTGATAACCCCGACCACGCTACCTAGACGCAACTCCCTAGCAAAGAGACCATCTGCACTATTTTTCTTTTAGAGAAACAACAGATAAATTTTTTCATTACTAGATACAATTTTATATTTGCACTTGATACAGATTTCTCATGTTTTAAGATAGTTTCATCGGTCAGATTCGCTAGAAATTACTTTCTACCGTATGTATCCTCTTCAATTATCTCTCAGATGATATAGTCTTTCACCAACCACCCATTTTTGCTCAAAGGCATCTCTTACCAAACCTTCTGGCATATAATCATTACCCCAAGTAACCCAATCATATAAATTTGGGCTAAGGCAATATCTATATTAATTTCTTTCTTGGTTGAAGCAGCGAGAGGCTTTAAATCCCTTTAAGGGTCCGATGCACCCTAAAAGTTAGTCCAATTGATATTGAATCTCTTTACAATGCCGCCAAAACTAGGTCCCTTCACAATGCTTGACACATAAACATGAGCAATAACTGACATTAAATCTTAACAGGGTATCAGAACCATATTCATGGTCCCTTAGCCTTATTAGTTTGAACCTACCAAACTTAATTGTAAAATTGCAGATATCTTATTTGAATAATCAATGACTAATTGGTAAAAATAGCCTTCACAAAATTAGTGTACTCAATGTGCGTTTCCATGATAACATTATCACTAATACATACCTCCCACATATGAAGTGGTTCTATCTGTATGTAACTTATTCCTCCAAACCCATCTTTATTGCAGCCTCTTGTATTGGTTGGGCAAAAGTTGATCAACTTTCAATTCCTTGTATCTACAAAGAAGAGGAAAAAAACATTAATGTCATAAAAAGAATATTATATATCTAATAAAACAGATGTGAAGTCTATTGAAACAGATGTAGAATCTATTACAACAGATGTGGAGCCTGTTGCATCAGATATGGGGACTATTGCATCAGATGTGGAGCCGTTACAACAGATGTGGAGTCTGTTGCAATAGATGTAGAGTCTGTTGGAATACATCAAACCAGCCTTGTTGGTGGTTAGATTTGTTCCAACAGTTGCTCCGTCTGTTGCAACATCAACAACAGCAAAAACTACAAAGAAATAATAAATAAAAAACATCAACAACAAAGAAATAACATCATTTGTTCCAACATCATCAACAACAAAGAAGCAACATCCTTTGTTCCAACACCATCAACAATACCACACCATAAGTTCCAACAATTCCAACCCACCCCCAACATCAATAACAACATCAACAACAAAGAAACAAACAAAATACATACAAAAAACGATACTGCCAACAAGGTTTTTAAACTTCTCCCAACCGATGACTCTTTTTGCATATTGTAATAAAAATCCTCAGTTCATTTATTCAAAACTTAAGAGTTCTTTCAAATTTTTTAAATAAATATGATATAGGTAAATGGTAATTAAATCAAAAAATAGATGTAAATAACTTGAAAAGAAGAAGACGAGAATAAAAGAGCAATAGTGAATCATACCTTAATGTCAAAAGGGGATCAAAACAATAATTTTAGTTATGGAAAGATATGAATTAGTTTAGATCCAAAAGGATCTTTATTCAAAAGAGAAGATAAGAGAGAAAAAAGGTTGTGATAACCCTAAAGAGAAGAGAAAGAAAAAGATGAGAGATGGATAAAATAAATTTAGGATTAAAGGAGAGGAGAGAAGAGATAATTCTAGATGTATTAGGGGTTTCAATATTCATTAATTAATATTCATTAATAATTTGAGGGGCATAAGGAAGAAGACGGGTGACATTGAAAAGACAAGATAAGACTAGATGTTTGAGTTATCCAAGAAATATTTTTACCGCCTTTTTAGTAGTACTACATTATCAACTCTGACAGAAGCTTGCTTTAAAATTAAAAGAAAAACAAATTTCAAACAGATAGCAATATCTGTTTAACAGAAAGCAATATCTGTTTAACAGATAGCAATATCTGTTTGAAAAATCCCAACAACTCAGTCATCTGTAACGACAGATGCAAATGTACATTTGATAATTAAATCAGATATGTCATCTGTTACAATAGATATCAATATTTGTTTGAAAATTTCCAATTGCTCGGTCATTGGTCACAACAGATGCAAATGTCTATTTGATAATTAAACCAGATATGTCACCTGTTACAACAAATATGAATATCTATTTGAAAATTTCTAATAGCTTAGTCATTTGTTGCAACAAATTTCATTGCTATTGATTTAGCTAGAACTAGGTATGAATGAATGAATGAGTTTATAGGGTCAACTAAAACTTTAATTAAGTCTTTGAAATTACATGGTGTAGGTATTGTATTCATCACAACTCGAGTCGTCAATCGATCACTCTGAGTTAAAGAGATTCTCATTAACTTAATGTTAAGATAGTACCTAAATTGATTTAGGTGGAACTAGGGATGAATGAATGAGCTCATAGGGTCAACTACAATTTCAATTAAGTCTTTACAATTGCATGGTGTTGGTATTGCGTTCATCCCAACCCGAGTCATTGATCGATCACTCTGAGTAGAAATGAGTTCTCATTAACTTAATTTTAAGATAGTACCTTAATTGATTTAGGTGGAACTAGGGATGAATGAATGAGTTCATAGGGATCAACTACAAATTCAATTGAGTCTTTGCAATTACATGGTGTTGGTATTGTGTTTATCCCGACCTGATTTGTTGATCGTTCACTCTGAGTTGAAGAGATTCTCATTAAATTAATATTTTAAAATCTATATCTTTTAAAATATCAAAAATTAATTAAGATCAATTCGGATGAAATTAACATTTTCAAAACTTGTCTTTCTTTTTCAAAATTATAAATCAACCCATACAAATCATCCATTTGCGTGAAAAACTTTTCCTCATTTCAAATATGAAGTTCTCGCTCTTCTCTCTATCTATTTCTCTCTCAATAATACAGACAACAACTACTCAATATATTGTTTAACCTTTAAAACAGATCGATTTTCTTCCCATTTCCGACCACATAGTTGTTATTTTTCTACTTCATTCTCACTTGTATCTGTTATTTTCTCTTTCTTTGCAGGTAATAGAGTTTGAAAAGAGTTATACATTTGTTCTTTATTCTAAAAATTAGGATTTTTTAGTTAATGATGAAAAAGAAGACTTTTAGTTGTATTAACTTTGAGAATGGATTAACAATTTTGAGTTTTGATGCTAAAAAGTAGGAAGCACCCGAAAAAACCCTAGTTTTTATCTCAGTATTTTATTGACTATCATGGTATTTTTGGATGATGTTTGTGGTGTTGTTGGTGGCTATTGTTGGTGGTGTCGGTATTTGTGGTTTTGATGGTGGTTTTGGGGGTATTGGTGGCATTGGTTATGGTGTTGCTGGTGGTCTTGGTGGTCCATCTATTGCAACAGGTGGAAGATCTGTTGGGAGATATTAAATAGATCTCCAAATAGATTCTCCATCTGTTCCAACTGATGGGTTATCCGTTGGAGTATTTTTTGTAATGTGGCATGGAATAATTTATTAAAATTTGTCTTACCTTTTTTTTTAAATTATACAGACATCAAATGCAATGTATTTTTTGTTTTTATATTGTTTGTAGTTAAAAGATGTCTCCCAAAAGAAAAGAAACTGAAAGTAGATCAACTTCTGACCACCCAACAAAAAAGGCTAGAGTACAGATAGATTCGGAGGAACTTCCCGAATAATCTCCATCAAGGAAAAATGATGATGAGGAAAGTGATAACTCCTTCACACCAATGAGGCATGAATTAATATCGAAATCCCAATATGATACTGTCAAAACCATTAGTATCGACAGGTTTTGAGTTGAGATGCCGATGGATCAGCCTAAAGCAGTAACTGGTGATCTTGTACTTAAATGTCAGTTGGGGAAACATTTTGATGAACTTAGGAGTATTATGAAGAATGAAAACATATACGAACTTTTTAAGAGGAGCTACTTTGCATACTTTCTTAAGCTGTCTGAGGACCGCACTCTCTGTTTCCCAATAGCAAGGTATATGATTTTCTCAAGTACAGGATCAAGTACTGTGGCAAGTTGGTTTGTTTTGGATTGAAAGAGTTTCCATAGTGACGGGCTTGAGATGCCATCGTCCAGAAGAACCTCTCATCAAGGAAACACCCCACAAAGGGTTCAACAAATGCAAGGGAAAAAAAGATGGGTTGTTGGGCATTGTTGGACGTAGCTACAAAGCAGATGATTTGATGGTAGATCTCGAGGATAAAAACATACCAAAGGAATACAAGAAGAAATTATGCTTAGTTTGGTTTGTCCATTCCGTTTTATTGGCAAGAGATATCAGGAAAGTTATACAAGATGATTTATTGGTGCTTGTTGATGATTTTGAGAAATTCAACGATTATCCCTGGGGATATGACAGCTACTACTTGACTGTCCAATATTTACTGACAAAGCTATCCACAAGGACGATCATATTATACAGTTTTCCTTGGGCTTTCATGGTAAAATTGATCACTATTTTTACTCATCCATTAATATTTACATTTTTTAGGCTTGGGCATGTGAAGTCATTCCTCTCCTCTGAAAGCAGTTCAAGGATTAACCAGATGAGGTTTCTCATCCAAGGATCCTTATGTGGTTGGATACAAAGAGCAGCAATAAAAATATTAAGGAGGCTGATCTCTTTAACCCTCCGAATGATACAGTATGTCTTCTTTCTTTCAAATAAAATAATTTGCCTCAAAGAAAGATACTGAAATAGATGTGTCATCTATTACCATAGATGGGTCATCTTTTGGAATAGATTACCCGTCAACTGCAACTGGTGCAACAAATGGGTAATTTGTTGTGATGGATGATCCATATTTTGCAACAGATTAGCCATCTGTTTCTATGGTTCTTTGAACCCGACTCAACAGATTACCCATCTACTCTAAATTATGCAATAAATAGGTAATATGATGCAACATATTGTCAATCTTTTGTAATATACAGTTCAAATGTTGCGGAAGCTAGACCGTCTATTGCATAAGTTGGTTATGTTAACATATAACTCAACTAACTACAAATTATTATTATATGATTTAAATGCCTCTTGTCTTTTTTATAGGTTGTGCATCCTTGGATCGTGCCTACTGAGCAGGATTTGGGGATGACTTTTTTTATTACTCTAGGTCTTGTTGATAAAAAAGTAGACCCAACTGTGGAGTTAATAAAGAATAAATTGGTTGGAGCAACAACCATAAGAAGAGCATTTAGGCAAGGTCAGCCTAATGTTGAAGCTCCTCATGACCAATCTTTTACTGCAACAGATCTGGGTGCTTCTTCTAGGGGTGTTGCTGGTGGAGTTGTTGATCCGGGTGCTTCTCAGGAAAAAATAAATACATTTGAAAATACCCCTTGCACAGTTCCCTCTCACTCTTCTTCACCCTTATGTTCTAATTTCCAATACAAAGTGTGCAAGGACATAGAGGATAAACTCCTTGAAAAACTAAAGGCTATTGTTGAAGCTGCCGGGGAGTTGAAATCCAAGAGGGGTGTCATACCATCTAAGAAGGTGAGGGATCCATACACTTCTACAGTGGGGGTTAGGAGGAATAGAAGAAACATTAGACAAATACTCTCCATTGTGAAAACAAAAAAAATTGCGACTCCTCCCGCTCCAAGAGTTGTTGAAGTTCAGGGGTTGCTTAAGAAGGTGGACATATATATGGCACTTGGCTACGAAAAGAAAAAGGAATTGTAATAAATCATTAATGACAAGACAAAGTTTCCATAAGAATACTCCATGCATTCATTTTCCGCCAAAGACTTCATGAATATGATAAATATGCATGAGTGGTACGCGGACAATGTAAGTTTACTTTTGCTAACCTAGTCTTCCTATATACTACATGAAGAAGAAGATATGCGATAAATATGTAATATATTGCAACATTTGGTTATTCTATTGCAACATAATACACATCTGTTGCAGAAGTTGTGTTAGCTGGGTAATCTGTGAACTGATTCAGAGAACCCTCTGCAATAGGATCTTTCCACAGTATTTTTCTTCTTTACAATTACTAACCAATTTTAAAATTATCTTATTATACCATAGTATGTTGATGAAATTCTCTGCCTTATGAGGGGCAGGCAGTTAGAGTACCCGAATGCTTATGATACTTCCGATAGGATAATGAACCTCAACTTCTACAGTAATTTCAAGGATAGACACGATGATCTCCGTAGGTGAGCTGGTCCTGGCGGCTGGAGATTTAATAAGTTAGTTTCTATGATTGAATGGGATAAATACATGATTAAATATGTTAGAGGGAAGAGGCCATATCCATACGACAATAACTGGACCAAGGCAAAGAGAATCCTTGCAGTCATGAACGTGGAAGTCAAATATTTTCTTGCTATAGATACTACTCGACGAGCGAAATATTAAGGTTTATGAATACAACTTACCTGTATTCAACGAGGACATATTTTTAACCCACGTGAAGCCACTCTTGAAGTTGTTCCCCAAGTTGTTGACGCAGAGAAAGCAAATGGATGATTTACCGGCGGAAGTCTTGAGGAAGGAATCATGGACTTTTGAAGGTCGAAATAAGAACATCCAACTCAAAAAAAAAAGTGCAGCATGCGGGCTATACTCACTTACATATATCGAGTGTTTTCTGACCGTCATAGAAATGACCAGTATATGCGATGCCATTGTGGGAAAGATGCAAGAGGTAACACCACCTATTTCTCTAGCATAATCTAAGTTCTAATACGTGTGTATTCATATATGAAATTTTTGAAACAATCATTATTTTTATATTTAGAGCCTGCCATTGCGTAGGAAATTTGATTAGCTTTTCAATGATATAAAATTTTTCTAAATCCGATAATCGGGTAAGAAGTTAAGGAGATTTTAAGTTCCAGTCGTTAAATACAATCATTTTACCCATCAGCGCATCACGGAGAGAGTCAAATTACAAATTGTCAATTTCCAGTGAGGTATCGCGATTTTGGCACATCGCGCCATAGGCCAATTTGGAATTTGTCATTTTTCAGTGTTACAGCGTGATGCCACCGCATCACGGAGAACTTCAAGGTCCCAATCTGTGAAGGACCGTGATTTCCCTACAAAACGCCATAGACCAGTTTCCCAATTGTCTATTTCCAGTGATACGGCGCGACAGCGCCACATCGCGCAAGGGGCCTAGATCGAAAAAATTTTATGAAAATTAAATATTTCATCTAGGGTTAAAACAGTCTTATCCCATTATTTTTATCTTCCCAGATGGATACGTAAGCCCTAAAAACGTTTTCAATGTTCATTCTTTATTAGTTTTCCCAAATCAAAGAACATTCTCTCTAAAACAAGAAATCCTAGCTCTCAAATTTAAGGGAAATTCTCAAGAACTCTCCATTCATCTTTTCAAATTCATTATTCCAGGTATTTTAGATGTTCATCCATGGATCCCTTTTATCCATGGATTCCAAGAAACCCCTTTTTAATTTATAAAATTGTGATTTTTTTTCAAAATTTCTATGTTTTAAATTATGATTTCATCCATGACTTCCTATGAACTATGATTTCATACCATGTTTCAATGAGATTATTGATGTTATTTGATTCCCCATGTTTTAGCGTTATCACTTATTGAATTAAAACATGACTTAGTGTTTTCCATGTTACTTTCATGTCAATTATGCCAGTCCTTAAGTATTTCCATGATTTGATTAAACTATGAACCACAAGTTTTGATAAAATGCCTACAAGAGTAAGTGTTTTATGAAAGCCTTCATGTCATGTTCCCCAAGTTTTGGTGTCATATTAATATCGTTGTTTTGAGTCCTAAGGGTATTAAATGCTCAAAAAAACGATAGTTGTTTATTTAGTCTAGTCTCAGTACATTACAAAATAGTCTCCAAATTATACTATGAGCATTATCATAATAGTTAGATATCAGTCATTAAACTCAGAACAGTCTAGTATCTCAGTGTCTTTTAGTTGAGAGTAGGATTTAGCACCAAGCGAGTGTAGGGATGGAAGCTTTCCTATCAGATAGGCAGAGTCATTAATAGCAGTCCCTATACTCTAGAACTACGTAACCATCATAGGATATAAGAAGTCACCCATCAGATAGGGCTTGACTATCTCACAGGGGTCACCCATTAGTTCAGTCTTGGCACCCTTAGTCCTTTGGACATTATATAAGTCTAGTGTATCTACACAGCCAATGTTAGTACCCATGGCATGGTATTACCACCCATCCAACTGGGGTTATAGGTTGGACCCCGATTAACTTAAATTGGGGAATATCGGTTAGATGATACCTTCTACAGTCTCAAATCCAGTCTCAGTTACTGCTCTAGTCAGTCATTCAGTTTTAGTATTGTTTGACCAAAGTATACAAATACCAGTTATTTCAGTTTACAGATTTTACTTAGTCCATGTTATATGCTTGATCATGCATACTTAGTGCCTATAACTTTTAATGTATTTTCAGTATTTACAGACTCTCATGCTTTCCATATCTCCATTATCCAAAGATTTCACGTTCTATACTCAGTATTCCATGCTTTACTTGTATATTCAAATAGTTTATTACTCCTATTTATGAATTCTTGCATGTCATCCTACCTCATTTAGCATACCAGTACATTCAAAGTACTGATCTCATATCTTTTCTTTTCCGCTATGATGTCTTATATCATAGGTGCTGATGCTTAGTTCCTGGATTGCACCTAGATTCTCAGATTATCAGCAGTACAGTAGCAGTGGTGAGTCCTTATCATTTGAGGACAAATTATATTACTTCATGTCTTTATCTCAGTAGTTAGTAGAGTTAGTTGGGGGCCTATCCCATCAACTCATAGTATTCAGTTTAGAGGCTTTCCAGACACTACAGTTAGTTCAGACTATTCAAATTTCAATATTTTATCAGATTCATAATTCAGTAGTTATCTCATTACTAAAAAACTTATGGCATTTCAGTTATTCTTCTGCATTATTATTATATTACTCAGTGCTCACGGTAGGTACCAGCCCATTGGTTAGCTTGTGGTTCCTCGGGATCATAAGCACCGTGTAATGACTAAGGGTTAGTCTCGGGTCATTACAAACTTGGTATCAGAGTCAAAGGTTTTAAAGTGTCCTAAAAAGTCTGAAAGTCGCATTGAGTAGAGTCTTGTGCATGGGTGTGTAGCACACCACACTTATGGACGAGAGGCTACAAGGCATTTAGGAATAGTTTTTCTTTTTTCAGTATTCATGTCGTGCGATTGAGCATGAGCTCAAGTTAAACTCTCAATCTAAAATGTTTCCTCCTTCTGTTTATAGAACATGCCTCCGAATAAGAATGGAAGAAAAATAGAAACTCAACCAGCCCCTTAGCCTGTCCAGGCAGATCCTCTGGATGGGCATATCTCTCACGTAAAATTCAGGGTTGTGTTCACTACTCTAGAAAACTCTATAGCAGCACAGAATAAATGGTCAGTTGCTATTTCAGCCAACCCAGTGTCTAATACTACTGCAACTAGAATTCAGGATTTCACCCAGATGAATCCTCCTTCTTTCATGGGGTCCAAGTCTGAAGAGGATCCACAAGAATTCTTAGATATGGTTCAAAAGGTAATGGATGCTATGGGGGTAATGTCTAGTCAGAGTGCCGAGTTAGCTGCCTATCAATTACAGGATGTATCCCATACTTAGTTTAAGCAGTGGAAAGTTAATAGAGGTTTTGATGCAGGGCCTATAGAATGGGAAGAGTTTACCACAACTTTCTTAGAAAGATTCTTTCTATTAGAGTTGAGAGAGGCCAAGGTATTAGCATTTATTAATTTGAGGCAAGGCAACAGGAGTGTGAGGGAGTATTCTCTCAAGTTCATTCAGTTAGCTAGATATGCTCCTCATGTGGTAGTTCACAGTAGGTCTAAGATGAGTAAGTTTGTGTCTAGGGTGTCCGGCATGTTTGATAGTGTGGTCAAGGGGTGTAGGACTGCAATGTTATTTAGTGAGATGGACTTGTCTAGATTGATGGTCTATGCTCAACAGATAGAGAAGAAGAAGATTAAGGAGAGGGGGAGAGGAAATAAGAGAGCTAGGATGGGTAGTTTTAATTTCAATCAGACAAAGTCAGAGGGTGGTAACCATCCTCAGTTTCATCAGAGGTCTTCAGCCCCAGCGTGCTCTTCAACCAGTGCCCCAGTACCTAAATTCAAAAATGACAATAGGGATACGGCACCAAGCTCTAAGTACCAGGTAAATGTTAATAGTGGTCATACAAATCTTCCATATTAGTAATATGGCAGATATCATCAAGGTGGGTGTAGAGCGGGCAGTGATGTGTTCTTCAGGTATTGCAAGCCAGGCCATTAGATTTGGGAGTGTCGGGTAGTTTCTCTAAAAGGTAGGGATCTGCACTAACAAGGCCAGTCCAATCAGTAGTCAGTTCCATCCAACCACCCAACTCCGTAGGGTGCTGCTTCGAGTGCTACCAGTGGTTAGTGCCCGAATAGATTATATGCTCTTCAGTCCCTCCAATATCAAGAAAATTCTCGTGACGTAGTTACTGGTACATTACAGGTCTTTCACTTACATGCTTATGATTTACTAGACCTTAGAGCTTCTCTTTCTTTTGTAACTCCATATATAGCAGTCAATTTGGAGTCAGTCCTGAAACTCTAGTAGGTGTTTCCATTGTAGCCAGAAAGGTATACAGGAGCTTTTCGGTCACAATATCTCAAAAGTTACCTCAGTGATCTTGTGAAGTTAGAGATGACAGATTTTGACATCATTCTCGGCATGGATTGGCTCCACTTATATTATGCCTCAGTTGATTATAGAAATAGAATAGTTCATTTTCAATTTCCAAATAAACCAGTCCTTGAATGGAGGGGTAGTACTATAGCTTTTAAGGGTCAGTTGGTTTCATACCTTAGAGCCAAAAAGATGATATTCAAGGGGTGTGCCTTCCATCTTGTGCAAGTCAAAGACTCTAGCTCAGAAACTCCTACTCTTGAGTCTGTTCCAGTAGTAAAGGAATTCTCAGATGTATTTCCTAAAGATCTTTCCGAAGTTCTTCCTAAAAGGGCAATAGACTTCGGAATAGACCTTCTTCTAGATACTCAGCCCATATCTATTCCGCCATATAGAATGGCTCCAAATGAACTCAAAGAATTGAAAGAACATTTAAATGATCTCCTAGATAAGGGATTTATTAGACCTAGTATCTCCTCATGGGGCGTACCTGTTCTATTCGTGCATAAGAAAGACGGTTCTCTCAGAATGTGTATTGACTATCGTCAGTTGAACAAGGTCACAGTCAAGAATAAATACCCACTTCCTTGAACCGATGACTTGTTTAACCAACTTCAAGGTGCCAGTTACTTTTCCAAGATAGACCTCAGATCAGCCTATCATTAGCTTAGAGTCAGAGAATGTGACATTTAAAAAATAGCTTTCCAAACTCAGTATGGTCACTTCAAATTTCTAGTCATATCTTTTGGTCTCACGAATGCCCCAGCAGCCTTCATAGACTTGATGAATTGAGTGTTTAAGAAATACTTGGACATATTCGTCATAGTCTTCATTGATGAAATTCTTGTTTACTCTTGTAACGAAAATGATCATGCAGACCATCTCAGGATAGTGTTATAAACTATTAGAGCCCATTAGTTGTTCGTTAAATTTATTAAGTGTGAATTCTGGCTAAGATCAGTAGTTTTCCTTGTCCATATTATTTCTGGCGATGACATTAGAGTTGATCCTCAAAAGACCAAGGTGGTGAGAAACTGGCCTAGACCCATCTCTCCATTAGACATCCAGAGTTTCTTAGGTTTGGCTAGCTATTATCGATAGTTTGTTGAAGGGTTTTCTTCTATTGCGTCCCCTATATCAAGATCGAGTCAGAAGAAAGTTAAGTTTCAGTGGTCAGATTCCTACGAGAAGAGTTTTCAGGAGTTGAAGACTCGACTCACCTCAACCCCAGTTCTTACTTTACCAGATAGTTTTCATCGGTTTGTTGTGTACTGTGATGCATCTAGAGTAGGTTTGGGTTGTGTCCTCATGCAGAGAGGTAAGGTCATAGCCTAAACCTCCATTCGACTCTCTTGAGCTAGAAGCAGTAGTATTCTCTGTAAATATTTGGATTCATTACTTGTACGGGGTGTATGTAGATGTGTTCATAGATCACAAAAGCCTCCAGTATGTGTTCTTTCAGAAAGATTTGAATTTGCATCAGAGAAGTTTGTTAGAGTTATTGAAAGATTATGACATGAGTGTTTTGTATTATCCGAGCAAGGCCAATATAGTGGTTGATGCTCTCAGTAGATTTTCTATGGGCAGTGTTCCTCATGTTGAGGATGGTACGAATAGGTTAGCTCAGGAAGTTCATCAGCTTGCCCGACTAGGTGTCCGCTTAGTCGACTCAACAGAGGGTAGTGTGTGGGTGTAGAGTAGCTCAGAATTATCTCTAGTTTTTTAGGTGAAGGAAAAGTAGTATAGAGATCCCAGTCTTGTTAAGTTGAAGGAATTAGTCATAGATAAAAAAGTGGAGGCATTCTCCTAAGGAAGAGATGGTGTTTTGCATTGGCAGGGTAAATTGTGTGTGCCTGGTGTAGATAATTTGAGACAACAAATTCTTACAGAAGAACATGGTGCGTGTTACTCTATTCATGTAGGGGACACTAAGATATACCATGATTTGCCAGAGATCTATTAGTGGAGTGGAATGAAAAGAGATATTCAGAGTTTGTAGCTAAGTGCTCTACATGTCAGCAAGTTAAGGTTAAGCACCAGAAGCCTAGTGGGTCCATGAAGGAGTTCATTATTCCTATATGGAAATGGGAGGAAATGAACATGGATTTTTTGATAGGTTTGCCGCGTACCTGTCATCAGCATGATTCTATTTGGGTTATCGTAGACAGGATGACCAAATCAGCTTATTTATTACCAGTCTATACCTCTTATTCAGCTGAGGACTATGCTAATCTCTATCTCAGAGAGTTGGTTAGGTTGCACGGCATTCCCTTATCTATAATCTCCGATGTAGGACTCAGTTTACCTTTCACTTCTGGAAAGCTTTCCAAAAGGGTCTTGGTACCCAAGTCCATCACAGTATAGCCTCCCACCCTCAGATAGATGGTCAAGCCGAGAGGACCATTCAAACTCTTGAGGATATGTTGAGAGCATGCGCAGTTGATTTTAAAGGTAGTTGGGATGACCACTTGCCTTTGATTGAGTGCTCATACAATAACAGCTATCATTCCAGTGTTCGTATGGCTCCATTTGAGGCTCTCTATGGTAGGACATGTAGATCTCTAATTAGTTGGTTTGAAAAAGGTCAGGCTGTAATAGTAGGGTCCAACTTGGTGTTTGATGCGCTAGAGAAGGTACAGTTGATTAGAGAAAGTCTTAAGGTTGCCTAAGCCTATAGAAATCGTATGCAGATGTAAGGAGAAAGGATCTCAAGTTTGAGGTCGGGGATTTTGTGTACTTGAAAGTCTCTCCTATGAGGGAGTAAAGAGATTCGACAAGAAGGGAAAGCTCGGTCCCCGATATGTCAGTCCCTTGAGAATCCTCAGTTATTGAGAAAAGGTAGCTTACGAGGTTGAGTTGCCTTCAGATCTAGCCTCAGTACACCCAGTGTTCCATGTCTCATTGTTGAAAAATTGTATTGGTGATCCAGCTGTGGTTGTTCCCTTAGAAAGTGTAGATATTCAGAACAGTCTTTCCTATGAGGAAGTTCCAATCAAAATTTTTTATCATCAAGTTCATAGACTAAGGAACAAAGGAGTTCCATTGTTCAAAGTTCTTTGGTGGAATCAGTCCGTTGAGAAAGCCACTTGGGAAGCAGAAGCAGACATGTGGATCAAGTAGCCTCCTCTTTTATCCGTGAATCCAGATTCAGCGTAAGGTACCAATCTTCCTAAGACTTCTCTCTATCATGCTTAGTTTCAGTTACACATCATGTTCATGTCCGTCATGCATTCCATGCATCAGACATGCCTATTTAGTATGTAAGCTCAGTCCATCAGTTTCCTCAGCTTAACCAGTTTCATCCGAGGATGAATGATCCCAAGGGGGAGATATTGTAACAGCCCATATTTACCTAGCGTAATCTAAGTCCCAATACGTGAGTATTCATATATGAAATTTTGGAAACACTCATTATTTTTCAATTTAGAGCCTTCCATTGTGTAGGAAATTTGATTAGCTTTCCAACGATATAAAATTTGCCTAAATTTGATAACCGGGTAAGAATTTATGGAAATTTTAAGTTCCAACCGTTGAATACCATCATTTTACCCATCAGCACATTGCGGAGAGGGTCAAAATAGCAATTGCCAATTTTCATTGAGGTATCGCAATTTTGGCGCAACGCACCATAGGAAAATTTTGCATTTGTCATTTTCCAGTGTTACAGCGCGATGCGACCACGTCTTGGAGAACTTCCATGTCCAAATCAGTGAAGGACCACAATTTCCCCGTGTCGCATCATAGACTAGTTTCCCAATTGTCTATTTCTAGTGACACGGCGCGATAGCGCCGCGTCGCGCCTAGGGCCCTGATCAAAAAAATTTCATGAAAATTTAATATTTCATCCAGGGTTAAAACAGTCTTATCCCATTATTTTAATCTGCCCAGATGGGATACTTAAGCCCTGAAAATGTTTTCAAGGTTCATTCTTTATTAATTTACCCTAATCAAAGAACATTCTCTCTAAAACAAGAAACCCTAGCTCTCAAATTCAAGGAAAAATCTAAAGAACTCTCCATTCATCTTTTCAAAATTATTATCCCAGGTATACTAGATGTTCATCCATAGATCCCTTTCATCCATAGAGTCCAAGCAACCTCTTTTTAATTTATAAAATTGTGATTTCTTTTTAAGATTTCTATGTTTTAAATTATGATTTCATCCATGACTTCCCTTGAACTATGATTTCATACCATGTTTCAATGAGATTATTGATGTTATTTGATTCCCCATGTTTTAGTGTTATCATTTATTGAATTAAACCATGACTTAGTGCTTTTCATGTTACTTTCATGTCAATTAAGCTAGTCCTTTAATATCTCCATGATTTTTCTAAACTATGAAGCACAAGTGTTTGATAAAATCCCTACAAGAGTAAATGTTTTACTAATGCCTTCATGTCATGTTCCCCAAGTTTTGGTGTCATATTAATATTGTTGTTTTGAGTCCTAGGGGTAGTAAATGCCTGAAAAACCATAGCTGTTTATGTAGTTTAGTCTCAGTACATTACAGAATAGTCTCCAGATTATATTATGAGCATTATCAAAATAGTCAGATATCAGTCATTAACTCAAAACAGTCTAGTATCTTAGTGTCTTTCAGTTAGGAGTAGGATTTAGCACCGAGCGAGTGTAGGGATGGAGGCTTTCTCATCAGATAGGTAGAGTCGTTAGTAGCAATCCCTATGCTCTAAAACTACGTAGCCAGCATAGGATATGAGAAGTCGCCCGTCAGATTAGGCTTGACTATCTCGCAGGGGTCACCCGTCAGTTCAGGCTTGACACCTTTAGTCCCTTGGACGTTATATCATTCTAGTGGATTCACAAAGCCAATGTTAGTACCTATGGCACGATATTAACACCCATCTAACTAGGTTACAAGTTGGACCCCGATTAGCTTAAATTAGGAAATGTCGATTAGATGATACCTCCCACAGTCTCAAATCGAGTCTCAGTTACAGCTCCAATCAGTCTTTTATTTTTAGTGTAGTTCGACCAAAGCATACAAATACTAGTTATTTCAGTATTTCAGCTTACAGATTTTACTTAGTCCATGTTATATGATTATTCATGCATCCTTAGTGCCTACAAATTTTTATGAATTTTCAGTATTTACAGTCTCTCATGCATATACAGTATTTACATGTTTTACATATCTCAAGTATCCATAGATTTCATGTCTTATACTCAGTACCATGCTTTACATGTATATTTAGATAGTTTATTACTCCTATTCATGAAACCTTGCATGTCAGCCTACTTCATTTAAAATACCAATACATTCAAAGTACTAATCACATACCTTTTCTTTTGTGCTATGATGTCTCATATCATAGGTGTTGATGCTCAGTTCTCAAATCGCACCTAAATTCTCATATTATTAATAGTACAGTAGCAGTGGTGAGTCCTCATCATCCAAGGACAAATTATATTACTTTATGTCTTTATCTCAGTAGTTAGTAGAGTTATTTGGGGGCCTATCCCATCAACTCACAGTATTCAGTTTAGAGGCTTTTTAGACACTACAGTTAGTAATTCAGACTATTCAGATTTTAGTATTTTATTAGATTCATAATTTAGTAGTTATCTCATTACTAATAACCTTATGGAATTTTAGTTATTCTTCCGCATTCATGATTATATTATTCAGTGCTTATAGAAGGTACCAACCCATGGGTTAGCTTGTGGTTCCTCGGGACCATAATCACCAGTTAATGACTAAGGGTAGTCTCTGGTCATTACATAAGAGGTCTGGGCTTATGGGTTACTAACTAAATGGTTGGAGCCCATGTATAAAGAAGAATATGTACAGAGACTGAAACGAACATGATAACAATTTTTTATTTCAAGCCACTTCACTTTACATGTAGTGGCAATAATTTTTATGTCTGGCGATAGTTGAATATTTATAATGCAACAGGTTGTATATCTGTTGTAACATATATAATACCTGTTGTGACAGATTAATTATTCGTTGGAATAGGTTGGTCATCTGTTGCATTATGCAGATGTTTCCAGTCTGTCTATCGCAATAGATATATAATTTATTGCAACATATAATCTATTTGTTGCAACTGATAGGTAATCTGTTGGAACAAATCACAAAAAGTAGGAAGATCTACTATATAATTTCCAGCAGATGACCTACATATTGCAACATATGTCTAAATCTGTTTGATAAGATATGTCATCTATTGCAGTAGATATATTATCTGTTGCGATATTTGAATCTAGTATTCCATTTCAATTAACATGTTCAAAACTAAGGATTAAATTATATTCATAGACAGCATAAAATAAATCAAAGCCTTGGGAAATTACATAAAATAACTCAACAAATAAATGAAATGTAAAAAAATCATTATGGGTACAAATGATCTACTCTACAAATAAATCAACAAGTTAAACCAATGAGGATAGGTTATTATATTGACATACTCAATCTATAAAGATCTACTCAATATGGACAAGTTGTTCTTCATCCGCTGCTACGAAATTTGGCTTTTGTCTTCGTGAATCTTTAATGTTGCTTGCTTATGGCTTCTGACATTTTGCTTCTCTGTATTTCCATAAAAGGGCAGGATATCATTTGCGGAGTAATCTGACGTCAAGTCCATTATTTGGTACTTGTAATCCACCGCTCAAATACTCGGTGTAGGTGGCAACAAAAAGACCACAATCCCTACGTTTTAAAAAAATAGATAATCCATATCTTGCAGTTCATGTAAGCATTGTAAAATTTATGAAATGAAACTAAATCATGAAGGAATAGTCGAAGAACGTGGCTAAGATTGCAAGCTAGTAGTTTTGGTGCATAATGCTTAGTAAGTCTATCTTAGATGATATTTTGTAGGCCTTACTCCATATTACAGCACTGCAGCCACGTGGTTATTTCTTATTTAAATGTCTTATTAAGACCGCACCAAGATTTCCCTGCTCCCTAAAGCCACTAGAACTCTATAAAAAGAGTGTCAAAGAGGGGTTCCAGTCGAATATTAGTTGTCAGCATAAGTTAGTCCGCAAAACCAGCAATTCAATTTAGTAGTTAGGCGGACAATGTTCGTATGGTTGGGTTTCCATCATTCCATACAGTCGCACTATCCAAAGTCTCATAAGAGTAATTATTCCAAGATCAAGCAACCATATGGTTGCGAGTTTAACTCAGTTCAAGTGTCATGCCTCAGTTTCAGATCCCCGATATGCAGTCACGATTTAGTTCATAGGTGCCCTGTGAATCATCTCAATTTTTCCTCAGTATCTCGGCTAAGTCACTATTCTTCAGGAGACATAATGTCCCAAGGGGGAGATATGCTATAATCCCCGAGCTTTCATAACCTAAACCTTTCATCTTCTTTTCACATAATGAATCCAGTTTGGAGTAGTGGGTACTCATAGGTGGACCCATAAGTTCCAATCTTAGTCGTAAGCCATGTATTCAAGGGCTCAGTTCTGTTCATGATATTCAGTTCCTATATCATATTTTAGGCCCAGCTATGTTCTCATATTCCCATTCATGTGTATTTAGTAAATGATCTCGGGTTAGAGATCGGTGATTTTGTATTCTTGAAAATCTTTCCTATGAAAGGGGTGAAGAGGTTTGACAAGAAGGGGAAATTCAGTCCCCGATATACCGGTCCTTATCGAATTCTCATCCATTTTAGAAAGGTAGCTTACGAGCTTGAGTTGCCTTCAGATTTAGCTTCAGTGCACCCAATGTTCTATATCTCCTTGCTTAAGAAATGCATAGGAGACCCATCAATCGTAGTCCCTATAAAGGGCATAGATATTCAGAATAACCTCTCTTATGAAGAGATTCCAGTCGAAATCCTTGATTATCTAATTTGTAGACTGAGAAACATAGAAGTTTCTCTAGTCAAAGTTCTTTGGCGGAATCAGTCCGTTGAGGGAGCTACTTAGGAAGCAGAAGCAGATATGCAGACTAAGTACCCTCACTTTTTCTCTGCAAACTCAAACTCAGCCCAAGGGTACAGTTTTCCTTTGAATTAACTCAGTCTCATATTCAGATATAGCTACCATCATAGTATCAATTAACGTTGCATACTCAGTATGCATTCATGAATCAGTTCAGTTATGTACTCATGCATCAGATATGCATATCCAGTATATAAGCTCAGTATATCAGTAATCCAGTCATGCATTCCTGAATCGTGTTCAGCTATGTACGCATGCATCAGATATGCATGTTCAGTATGATTATTCAGCATATCAGTAATCTCAGTCATGAAATCATGCTTCAGTTGTGCATATCTAATGTCAAATCCAGTCTATCAGTATTCTCAACTTAGTCGGTCTCATTCGAGGATGAATGTTCCCAAGGGGGAGATCTTGTAAGACCCTACAAAATTCTAAGCTTGACTTAGTCCCTAAAAGCTTATAGGGGTCCCAGACTTAAAAAATTCTAGCTAAGTATTCAGACTTAGTATTATTTTGGCCTTTGTAAGCTGACTATACTATTTCACGACCTCTATGACCTTAAAATGTAAATCTTTAGATTAATTCATGATCAGGAATGTCAGTAGGTGTTCCCGGATGAGTTTCGTATTTTACAGACCTTGTTTGAACCACGTTTGGAAATTCAAAATAGTGTATCGATACGATCTCAGTGTGGCGGCCATCGCATCGATCAATATTTTCCTTGGCTCCAAGTGGTAATTTTCAGTGAATCAATGTGGACTCGACTTGGTGCGTTGTCTATCACGTCGATGCCAATGACGCGGTGCAATGGTCTGCGTATCGACAATTCAGTTTTCAGTCATTAAAAAGCCACGTCCTCTAGGGTAATAGGGTCTTTTTCCCACATCCTTAATCCCCCATAACACGAGATTTAGCCCTCAATTATCAAATTATATTTATTCTTTCTCAAAACACTCAAGAAAAAAAACCATAGAAGATTAAATTTCAAATTCAAGGCTCAAGATTCCAGCATTAATCTTCAAGAATTTAGTAACCAAGGTATGTCAAGTGTTCATCCAAGGGTCCCTTCCACCCTTGGAGTCCAAGAAACTCTTTTAATCTTAAAGTAGCTTGATTTCATGTTTTCTATGATTTGTATTCAAGTGTATTCATGATTATAGTGTTGATTGGATTTATATTCCATGATTAATTGCAAGAATTATGTTAAAATAACTATTATGTATGTAGTATCATGAGAATTCATGTTAAAGCCTTTAAATTGTGATGCTCATATGTTGATTAGTACTATGTGCATATACAATGCCTTCCAAGTGTTTGATAAGTTGTTCATGAGAATTTAATAATGAAATTATATCATGTTAGCATGTATTCAAGTTCATGTCATCCAAGTGTTTGCTAGAATGTCCCAATGAATGAATGATGATCTAGTAATTATTTATCATGTTTCAAGATTGTGCCTTATTTTATAATTTCTTCTATTGAGTCCTGGGGGTATTTAATACCCGACAATTTAGTTGATTACCTAAAGCCATGGTTAGTCTCAGGATAGTATCAGTCATGTCATGATCAGTAGAATTTAGTTAGTTATAGAACTGAGGTAAGCTCTGTAGTACTCAGTTAGTTAACAGAATTCGATAGTATTCCATCAGTCCATGGAACCTAGTGAACTCAGTTCAGCTCAGTTATACAGTATGATCAGTAAAAGTTCAGTCCAGCTTAGAACAGTTTAGAAATTAGCCCAGCGTCTCTTCAGTTGGGAGTAGGATTCAGCACTGAGTGAACCCAAGGATGGGGACTCACCTTCTAGTAAAGGGTGTGATCCTTAGAAGCAGTCCTTGTATTCCAGAACTACATAGCCAGCGTAAGCTGAGATATCAACCTTCCAGATGAGGCCTGATGAGGTGATCTACCTGCCAGTTGAGGGTACCACTATTCTCATTCAGAGCACCTTCCAGATGAGGGTGAGTCAACTTGTCTTTACCCGTGACATGGTATTGACACCTTTCCAACTGGGGTCATAGTTTTGACCCTAAATCTATTCATAAAGGGGCATGTCGGTTAGATGATTACCTCCTACAGTCTCAATTTCAAATTCAGTCTCAGTATAGAACTCAGTTCTACAGATTCAGGACTGTCAGACACAGTCACTCAGTTTAGTACGGGAATCAGTATAGTTCCACAGAATCAAGACTATCAGATACAGACATTCAGCTATCAGTAATTCAGTATCAGTATACTCAGATATCAGTTAATCAATACTCAGACTCAGTATTCAGTATTATCACGATCTGAGTTACAGTCTATATATTCATGCATGTACTCTCATTCAGTTATACTCACGTTATTCAGTCAGTATCGTTCATGCATATGAACCCATGCATTTTAGCCTACCTCACTTAGCATACCAGTACATTCAAAGTACTGACGCATACTTTTCTCTTACGCTATGATGTCATCAAAGGTTCAGACACACGGGCTCCCGAGTACCCTTAGCAGTTTAAATGTTCAACAGTCAGAGTTAGTGGTGAGTCCCCATAGTTCGAGGACATGATTATTTCCTTTAGTATTTTAGTTTAGATATACAGTTTTAGCAGTTGGAGTTAGTTGGGGGCTTGTCCCATCAACTCCATATTTCAGACAGTTTAGAGGCTTTCCAGACTAGAGTATTTTCAGACAGATATATCAGTTTTAGTATTACTATTTTGCATGCAGTTTTTTTAGTATTGAACCTTATGGAATGTTTTTCATCTAATTTCTGCATATTTTAGTATTATTATTAAGTTATTGTAGCAGGTACCAATCATGGATTAGATTGTGGTCCTTCGGGATTATGAGCACCATGTAACATCCGGGATACAGACTCAGGGGAGTTACACAAGCCTATAACATAACGCCAATAAATCAAAAGTATTATTAAATAAAGGAAATGAATCAGATCATAATAAAAGAAATATTTACCATGAAAGCCTATGGAAAGCTATCTAAGTTGATTGTATTTGGTATTAACAGAGTCAACAAATATTTGACAGTCATTTTGAAGCTTTCATAACCCTAAGGATAGCTGTTAAATGTCTCAAGATCCTCAGAGAGATTTATTAAACTGAGGCTTATGTTGTTGTTAACATCTCTCGCCCAAAGAATATTATGTACAAACCAAACCAAGCACAATGATTGCTTGTGCTTCTTTGAAAGTCCTTTACCTTTCAACGCTTCTATCAAATTTTTATTTTTAAAGCTTGGACCAACAATGGACACCAGGTCATCACGATCACTTGACTTGCCTTTACCTTTTTTAGGTGTGCGGAGTGTTTTTTTGGGGTCAAAGTAGGTATAACTTGAGAAAGAGAAGGAGGATAACATTTTAGTTCAGTAACTATGGCAAACTCCTTCCAACCAAAACAAACAGGTATGCCACAGTAATTTATCCACACCACATCCATCTTATATTGTTTTCATACATAAACCTACGCTTGAGAAGATTATATACTATTTTTATCTGGAAACGAGCATTGTTGTCCTCCAGCAAATCAAGATATTGCCCAAAGCAATTTTCCCTGAAATAAGAATCCAATTTTTATTCTCAAAGTATTTTTCTAAAGGCGTTGAAAGATTTTTCATGGCTGACTTAACCACGAAATTACCCGTTAAATCTATGGAACCATTGCACTATATTCTCACAGGATAATGATCAATGCTGAAGGTTTTGACCAACTCTTCAGTGGAAGGGCTATTAGCATTTGGATCATCCCTTTTGAAACATTCCTCCTCCCCATGTTTATTATCTTCTGCTCCTGATTGAGATAACACTTGTAAAGCAAGCTCATTGAGTGGTGGATGTAGCTTAGCTGCTTCACTTGTTCCTTTACTTGGACTATCAATTTTTTTTCTTTTGAAAGCCATATTATCTTAAATTAACAAGACCATAATATAGATTATAATTAATTAATGCATCGTTAAAAAGGATATTAGTAAATCTAACATGCACAACAGTAAAATAACAGTTCCAACAGACCACACATTTGTTGCACTAGGTATGTTATTTGTTGTAACTTATAACTAATTTATTGCAATGGATGAGTAAACCATTGGAAACAATAAAAACAAATGACTAATTTGTTGCACCAGGTAGTTTATCTGTTACAACATATAACCAACCTGCTGTAACAGATGAGTAATTCATTTGAAACAGTAAAAATAGATCACTCATCTATTGCACCGAGAAGGTTATCTATTGCAATATATAACCAACGTATTAAATGGATAAGTAATTCATTAGAAATAGTAAAAATAGATCACTCATCTGTTGCACCAGGAAGATTATCTGTTGTAACATATAACCAACCTGTTGCAACGGATGAGTAATCCATTGGAAACAATAAAAATAGATCACTCATCTATTGCACCAGAAAAGTTATTTGTTGCAACATATAACCAACTTATTGCAACGAATGAGTAATTCGTTGGAAACAATAAAAATAGATCACTCATTTGTTGCACCAGGTAGGATATCCGTTGCAGCATATAACCAACATGTGTGTGCCATGTATGTGCCACGTAGGCACTTAAGAGTGTCAAAATTACACTTTTAATTAGTTCAGGGGTAATAGGATCCCCTTTAAGTTGAGGTGTGTCATAGCCTTTTTGGGTATAGTTTAGAGGGTAATTGGGTATTTTCTCCAAAAAAATTTAATGAACGGCAAAAAGTTCAAATCATTTTTCTAAGGGTCTTCACACTTTTAATATATTATTATAGATTATAGATTATAGATATAGATATCGGTATAAATTATAGATATAGATATACATTATAGATCATGTTCATCTAAGCATTATGACACTTAAATTGGAATAGAAGAAAAAAATTATACATCACAATAATTTAAAACTTAAATTACTTAAAAATTGTAATTGACTATCAATGCCACAAAAGTTTGAACAACGAGAGCGATATATATTATCTAAAAATTACATAAAAAGAATTATAAATTACAATATTTAACAGCTTAAAATATCTATAAAAAAATCTATTATATATTTTTAAAAAATATTATAAATTACAATAATTAAAATAAATTTTAAAAAAATATTTGTTGGGCCCGTGATTAATAACTAGTTTGTTTACTAAATGCAAAAAAGAATTAAATTTTATTCCTTCAATAGAAATAACAAATTATTTCTATATGTAACCAAATGTATCACCAAGATATACATAGGAGCGCGAGGTACGGTAGTTAGTTAACATGTTTGTTGCTAATATATCTAAGTAACCATTTACGTGTGACGTGTGTGACCTGATGTTACAAAAAACATTGTTTTCTTCCATACAAATAATTACCTCAATCATTTTTTTCAACTCTAGAAATTTCTTCTAAGTTCAATAACTAAAGATTGTAGTTTTTGGAAACAAATTGAGTGGATTGTGAGTTAGTATGCTATATGTTTTTTTCTTAGTTAATATGTTCCTTCGTGAATAAAATGTTGGGTAATTTCCCTACTTTTGATTAGTCTGTTGGTTTTTTCTCCTAAAGAAGGGAGAATTAAAAAAAAAAAAAAAAAAGCTTTTTATAGATTAAAGATATGTCAGGCAATGAGCAAAACCAAGATGTTCTTCAACAACAGCTCAAAGGAAAGAAACTTTCTGGGGAGACGTTAAAGCGATACAACTCCTTAGACTTGGAATCTAGCAAGATCCCTGAGGCTAAGTCTAGCCTCTCTTCTTCTTTAGATCCCTTGTTTCACTCCGATAGTAGTATTGATCGTGTCAATGCAGAGGAAATCAAATAGGGGATCAGACCACTCCTGGTGTTTTAACTAGTCATTAATGGTCGGCTTAATTAGTACCCTTTCGTTTCACACCGCTGCCAGAACCTCTAAATCTCATAAGAGGAGAAAGCGTAAAAAAGAAAGATAAGGACTTTTACCACCGTGGAGCGGCTTTTTACAAAAAGATGAGGGGGAAACTCAGTAAGATGTCGGAGAAGCGAAATATACGAGATCACCCTCATCCAAAGTGATCCCATTTGCATTGCAAAAGGTCCTAACCGTGCCAAATTATGAAAATTTTACCTTTTTTTGGTTTCGCCTTAGGTGTCTGGTACCCTCTCGGGTGGTGAGAATTTTATGTTGTTTTGATATTGACGATATATATAGTTAACTTACGATTTATTAATTTTTTGGCCAGGCATTAGAATGGTCAGTGATATTGAAGTTGGCGTTTCAAAGCATAGGGGTGGTGTATGGAGATATTGGAACATCACCATTGTATGTGTTTTCATCCATTTTCCCAAATGGTGTAACATATGAAGAAGATATACTTGGTGCACTCTCTCTTATTTTGTACACTATCACCTTGATTCCTGTCATCAAGTATGTCTTCATTGTTCTCCAAGCTAACGATAATGGAGATGGTAACTTAATTTCTCCTCTTCTTCCAGAGAAAAATGACAAAAAAAAAAAAAAAGGTCCCTTATCTTTGGTTGTCAGTTTAAGTATTATCTGATGAGTAATTTTGGCTCTTTAATACTCTGTGGATGCAGTGTTTTCCTTATTATTTATTGGGATGTTATTTTATTTTGTTTTACTTTTATTATGTCCTTTTATATCGTTTCTTGTTATAAGTCGAGATCTTTCAGGAATAGTCTCTCTGATGTAGTAACTCCACTCTGCAGTAATACACTAATTATGTTGTCGTTGTTGTTTAAGTGTGTTGATAATGTGCACTGTTCATCTCCATTAGATATTTATCAAACTCTAATTCTTAAATTTGAAAAAAAAAAGATAAAAAATAATTAAGTACACCTCAAAAAGTTGTAACTAACTCAAGAAACAGACCCAAAAATAATATAAACGGCAAGAAATTTGTACTTCTATTCCATTAAATATTTTCTACTTTCACAAGAACTTTACAAATAAATACTTCCTTTGTTTAAAAAAGAATGATATACTTTCTTTTTTAGTCTGTTTAAAAAGAATGATTCCTTCTTTATTTTTGCAATACTTTTAACTTCAACTTTGCACATGACCATAAGATTAAAGGGCATTTTGGTACATTTGACACAACTTTAATTTAAGTCCACATGATTCAAAAGTCTTCTTTATTTTCTTAAATTTTATGTCAGGTTAAAATAGGTCATTCTTTTTTAAATGGAGAGGGTAGTAAATATTTGACGGAAATCAAAGATGCTCACAACAAATTTAAAGGACTAAAACTGCTAAGATGATACTAGGGGGACAACTTCGAACTAACTATACTTCAAACTTTCATGATTAATTTATAAGAAATTATAATACACTTTTTAGTGCAGGAGGTACATTTGCCTTGTATTCATTGATATGTCGATATTCAAAAGTGGGATTAATTCCAAGTCAACAGCCAGAGGACAAAGATGTGTCAACTTTTAAACTTGATTCGCCAGATGGACGCACGCGCCGGGCTTCAAAGCTTAAATCCATGTTAGAAAACAGCAATTTTGCAAAGTTTTTTATGTTAATTGCCACAATGCTTGGTACTTCCATGGTTATTGGGGACGGCGTCCTCACTCCCTGCATTTCAGGCATGTAAAAATCTATCCGTACTCGGTGTTTACATCAATCAAATAAATATATGACACGTCTTATATGAGTCAGTATGATAATATTCCTAGAATTAGTGAACATTTTTTTTGTCAAGAGGAATCAAAGATTAGTGATAAAGAATGTTATCAAATGAGTGAATTAGCATGCATTATATGAGTCAGTATGATACTAATTGAAGTTTTCTGTTTAATTTGGTCAGTTTTATCTGCTGTTGGAGGACTTAAAGCAGCAGCTCCCTCGGCCCTGACTCAAGGTAAATATTGCATGCATCTTATTTGGCTAAATAAATTCCCTTCATCCGCTGAATTTAGGTATATTACATGCGTCACGTCGTCATGTCAGCAAAAATATCTAATCAGTACACTTTTTGAGTAATACAATTGTTCAATAGAATAAGAAGTGAAAAATGAATTATTAATTTAGGGGGTTGCTTATGACTTTAGTCTTTATTCATGAGTTGACTCCAGCTAATGAAAGTAATATGTCTATAAAATGGTACTCGGAAATTTCTGAAATATGTTAAACTTACCAACTATTTCAAAATAATAGTTTGAAATTAAATAGTTGGTAAAATTTCAAATTTGAGAAATTGCAATCTAACGCTAACTTATTCTGTGTTATGCAGGAAGACTTGTTTGGATTGCAGTAGCCATTTTGATATTGTTGTTTATGTTTCAAAGATTTGGAACTGAAAAAGTTGGCAACACTTTTGCGCCTGTACTTTGTGTGTGGTTCCTTTTCATTGCTGGTATTGGCATTTACAACTATTAATAGAACTTTATTGAAAGAAAGAAAGGCTAAGGTTTACAATATAATCTGAAAAGCATAAAAACTGACTAAACCAAAAGGAGGCTATATATACATAGCCAATAACCTAAAGGTCCATAAACTAAAGGCCCAATAACATATGGGCTAACATCCCCCCTCAAACTCACAATGCAACAGCAATAAGCATTGAGAGTTTGTCACACAAAAAACGAAATCGAGACGCCGACTGAGCCTTCGTAAAAAGGTCAGCAATCTGCAAAGACGATGGAACAAAAGGTAGCGATATGGTCCCGAGCTGCAAATGATGACGGGTGAAGTGACAATCAATCTCAATGTGCTTCGTACGCTCATGGAAGACAGAATTCTTTGCAATTTGTACCGCACTTTTGTTATCACAATGCAGGGGAGTAGGCATAGAAATGTGAACCCCCATATCTGCAAGAAGCCAACGTAACCAAATAATCTCACATGTAGTCACAGCCATGGCACGATACTCAGCCTCCGTGGAAGATCTAGAGACAACATCTTGTTTCTTGCTCTTCCACGAGATTAAAGAGTCTCCAAGAAACACACAAAAACCAGTGGTGGATTTACGATCATTGCGATCTCCATCCCAATCAGCATCACTATAGGCTCGCAACTCGAGAGATGACGTCGAGGGAAACAAGAGATTCTGAAACTGAGTGCCACGAAGATACCTTAGAATACGAAGTACAGCTCCCCAGTGCACAGAAGTAGGAGCAGTAACAAACTGGCTAACAACATGAACTGCATGTGCTATATCTGGACGAGTAACCGTAAGATAAACCAAACTACCCACAATAGTCCGATAAAGACTCGGATCTGATAATGGAACACCATTACTAGGAGAGTAACGTGCATTGGTTTCAAGGGGAGTATCTACAGTCCTGTTGTCAGAAAGACGCGCCCGTGTAAACAAGTCAGATATATACTTAGTCTGAGAAAGAAGATACCCTTTCTTAGACTGAGCCACCTCAATACCCAGAAAATAACGCAGCAAGCCCAAGTCCTTCATTGCAAATCGATGAGCCAAATCATGCTTCAATAACTCAATACCACTATGATCATCACCAGTAATAATCATATCATCTACATATAAGGACAATAGAATTCGCCCTGCACTTGTATATCTAACAAACAATGCTGAATCATGGTTACTCGGGACAAATCCAAGGGAAGTAATAACAGTGGAGAATTTCTCAAACCAAGCACGAGGGGCTTGTTTGAGACCATATAAAGCTTTTCGAAGCCGACAAACTTCACCTGGCTGGTGGTCAATACCTGGGGGAGGAGTCATATAAACTTCCTCGTGGAGATCACCGTTCAGAAAAGCATTCTTGACATCCATCTGAAATATCTTCCACTGTCGAACGGATGCAACAGCAATCATAGTGCGAACAGTCGTCATCTTTGCTACGGGGGAAAAAGTCTCCTCATAATCCATACCATATTGTTGTGAGTACCCTTTTGCCACAAGTCTCGCCTTGTATCGCTCAACAGACCCATCAGATTTTGTTTTTATCTTATACACCCATCGACAACCAACCGCATGCTTACCAGGTGGGAGAGTAACCAAATCCCATGTATGTGTATGATGAAGAGCAGCAAGTTCCTCAGCCATAGCATGCTGCCAAAGAGGATCAGACACAGCCTCTCTATACGACTCAGGTTCAGACAAATGATGTATGTTTGCAATAAAGGAAGCAAATGAGGCTGAATATGTAGAATAGGAAAAATCTGGCAGTTTGGTGGACTTACAAGGTCGAGTAGACCTCCTCAGAGGTGGTGGGTCTCCAGTCTCAACAGTCGAAGGAGCAGACTCAGGCACAGGCGAGGCTGAAGCACTATCAGGTGGCACACCAGATGGCATGGATGAATCCGGAACTGGAACCTCTATGTCAATCCCAAAGGGATCAATAAGCCGAATATCTGACTTTGTCACATCATGGGTTTTAGCTGGAATGGAATAAAAAGGAATATGTTCCAAAAAAGTGACATGTCGTGAAACATATAATTTCTGACTTACAGGATCATAGCAACGATATCCTTTTTGTCCAATACCATACCCCAAAAACACACATATAGCTGATTTTGACCCTAACTTATTTCGTTCAACATGAGGACGAAGAACAAAGCAAGTACATCCAAAAACTCGTAATGCAGAATAATTCGGCGGGTGACCATATAGTTTCTCAAACGGAGACATCCCTGAAGTCAATGCAGTAGGAATACGATTAATCACATATACAGCAGTTAGGACTGCTTCTCCCCAAAAAATACTAGGAACCTCTGCAGACAAAAGTAAAGAGCGTGCTGTCTCAACAATATGACGATGTTTTCTTTCTGCCAGACCGTTCTGCTCAGGAGTGTCGGTACAAGATGACTGGTGTATGGTACCATCAGAGGCAAGTAACTGAGTGAAGTCATTAGAGGTATATTCACCCCCTAAGTCACACCTGAAACACTTTATCACAGCCGAATGTTGTGTTTTAACAAGGGCTCTAAAGTTGTTGTAAATGCCAAAGAAATCAGATCTGCGTTTCATAAGATACACCCAGGTATAACGAGTATAGTCATCTATAAACGAAACATAATAGGTCGATCCACCCTTAGTGGAAACTGGCGCTGGTCCCCATACATCAGAATGAATAATATCAAAAGGAGCAACAGAATAAGACACACTTTTATTAAACGGTAAGGCAGAAAATTTTGCCAGTTTACAACCACTACAATCTGAAATATCACTAGTGTTCACATGACCCAAAGCACCACTAGAGACCAAAAAACGTAAACGTGAAACTGACACATGTCCTAATCTGGAATGCCAAAGATAAAACGGAGAAGACAAAGGACTCAAACGAAAAGAAGATAAATCTATGCTAGAGGCAGCAACTGCAGACACTTTGAGATTCTCCAAGACATAGAGTTCCCCCAACCTACGGCCGGTCCCAATCACCCTCTGAGTGTGTTGGTCCTGTATAACACAAACAGATTCAGAAAAAAACACCCAATTACCAGCCTTACACAACTGACTGACCGAAACAAGATTTAAAGCAAGTTTGGGGATGTAATAAACATCAGAGAGGACAATGTGAGGGGTAGTAACAGAACCAACACCCTCGACTGACATAGGTACAACACTCGCGGACATAACAGAAATTGGTGAAATGGGTGACAAAGAACCAAACGATGACAAATGAGGGGACATGTGATGAGACGCACCAGAATCCAATATCCACAAGGAGGAAGGAATACCTGAGGTACTAGAAGAAACTAAACCCGAATGAGACATAGATGCTGACATGGCCGTAGGATTAGAAACGAAGAACTGTCTGAACTGTTCGAAAACCTGGGGATCCAACGCAGAAGGTGGAATAGTGCTAACAGACTCAACATCTACAGATGGTGCAGCAGCAGCGAACTGTGGAGGACGAGATGACCATGGAGGAGCACCAGAGGAGCGTGACGGAGACTTTTGCTGCCCATATTTCTGTTGCTGCCCAGATTGAGGCTGTTTGACCTTGTTAAGTAACAACGGACACTGAGCCTTCCAATGATTTTTCTGTTTGCAGAATGCACACTCATCAAATGCAACTTTAGGAGATTGTCGAGTCTGAGTACGTGGTGGCCTAGACTGATCAATTGAAGCAGCAAACACGACAGGAGTAGTAGTTACTTTAGACCCTTGAACCACTTGAGACTTGATACGAGTCTCCTCTGCAATCAGTTCATGAACCACAGAATCAACAGTAGGGAGGGGAGATCGATGAAGGATTGTTCCACGTAGGCCCTCAAAGTCAGAACGTAGTGCCATCAAAAACTGAACCAAGCGTTGCTCTTCCCGTCTAGCAATGTACGGCCCAAAACCTTTTAACTCTGCAGATTCAGTAAGTGCCAATTGATCCCACAAATCCGACATGGCAGCATAAAAATCTTGAATACTGAGGTCATGCTGTTGAAGAGCACGGATATCATACTCCAACTGGTACTGTTTAGCAAAATTAGACTGAGTGTACAGTCTTTCCAAATGATCCCAGACCTCCTTTGCTGTGTCATACTTAGCCAATTGCATACCAATTGACTGAGTTACAGAATTGTTGATCCAAGTGATAATCTTGGAGTTATTAGTTTCCCATAAGTCCACCAACAAATCAAAATTTTCAGTTGTATCATCGATAGGTCTTGGTTTTACTCCAGTGATATAACCCCACATATTTTTCCCACGAAGAAAATTCTTCATGACATAACTCCAATAGGCATAGTTCTTACCATCTAATTGAGTACTAATGGACTGGAGAGAATCATCCTTTCCAGTCATTGTAAACACAGCAACACACAAATAATTCAAAAAATAAAAAGATGCAAAACCCTAGGTTGAACAATTCCGAACGAACAACAATGGCAGCAAGCAAAAGAACGAAAGACGAACAATACCAGACAGCATACGAAGACAGCAACGAATCAATCCAACGAAAACAGCAAACGAATACAGCAGCACCTCAAAAAAATAAAATTCGGGGCTCCGCCCCGAACCCCGGACGGGGGCGCGCTGCCCCCCGTACCCCCCAGCGAACTCACCGCGGAGTTCGATCCGCGCAGTAGGTGCCTGCTACAAAATCTTCAACCAACAAATCAAAGGACATGGATCGAACTAGCTTTGATACCATATTAATAGAACTTTATTGAAAGAAAGAAAGGCTAAGGTTTACAATATAATCTGAAAAGCATAAAAACTGACTAAACCAAAAGGAGGCTATATATACATAGCCAATAACCTAAAGGTCCATAAACTAAAGGCCCAATAACATATGGGCTAACAACAACTTCGTTAAGTACGATCCAACTGTTATCAGAGCTCTTAATCCTAAATACATCATAGATTATTTCAAGAGAAACAAAAAGAATGCCTGGATTTCTCTAGGCGGAGTTGTTATGTGCATAACAGGTATATGCTTACCTCCAACCAACTTTGAATGTATCGAGAAAATTTAATTTCCTAGGAGTAAAATAATTGAATAACTGATTGCAGGAGGCGAAGCACTATTTGCAGATGTTGGTCATTTTAGTGTTCAATCTGTTCAGATAAGTATGTGTTGTGTGACATACCCTGCGCTCATATTAGCATATCTCGGTCAGGGTGCCTTTTTAAGGAACCACATTGATGATGTTTCTGATACTTTCTACAAGTCCTTACCTCGTAAGTATTCCTGGGTTTAAGTTCTATGCAATGACACTTTTAAAAGCAATGTTCAAATCATATCATGGAGTAATGACAAATCTCTATAATCGATATTAAGAGGTAACCAAGTAAAATTGATAACTAAATTGTTATATCATGTTAAACTACATTGTTGATTCATATAATTTAAATTTTTCATGCTTAAACCTTTTCTGTTTTACAAGTGCAGATAGTATATATTGGCCAGTATTTGCAGTGGCAGTGTTGGCGGCCATCATTGCAAGTCAAGCATTGATTTCTGGGACTTTTGCTATAATCCAGCAATCCCTGGCGCTAGGATGCTTCCCTCAGGTTAAAATTGTGCATACATCAACCAAATATCATGGACAAATTTACATTCCTGAAGTCAATAACCTTCTCATGTTGGCTTGTGTCATTGTCACTCTTGCATTCAGGACCACCGAGAAGCTAAATGCTTATGGTAAGGATTTCCAGGAATTCCCTCTCCTCATATATATTGTCTGTGTATAAATGGAAAATCCTTTTTAGTGATAATGTGAAGCAGATGTCTAATACGTGACAAAACCATTTGTTCACAGGAATAGCAGTGGTGTTTGTGATGACTCTAACTTCGGGCTTCCTCGTACTAGTTATGATCATGATTTGGAAAACTCACATTCTTTTTGTAATTGTCTATGTTCTAATCATTGGCACGTTTGAGCTCATCCTCCTAAGCTCAGTCCTTTACAAGTTCAATCAAGGTGGTTACCTTCCACTGGCCTTTGCCATGTTCCTAATGTTTATCATGTATGTATGGAACTATGTGTATCGAAAGAAGTACCACTTCGAGCTAGAACACAAGATCTCTCCCTTAAAAGTTAAAGAAACAGTGGATGAAACAAACTACCATCGCCTACCCGGACTTGCAATCTTCTATTCTGAACTTGTTCATGGAATTCCACCAATCTTCAAGCATTATGTGGAGAATGTGCCTGCGTTACACTCTGTCCTCGTGTTTGTTTCCGTTAAATCACTGCCTATAAGCAAAGTGCCCGTAGAGGAACGTTTCCTCTTCCGTAGGGTGAAGCCGCCTGATCTCTATGTATTTCGATGTGTGGTGAGATATGGATACAATGATAAGCGCAACGAGGAAGGGCCCTTCGAGAGATTATTGGTGGAGAGGCTGAAGGAATTTATACGAGACGATTCAGTGCTTTCCATAAATGCATCAAAGTGTAACAGAGTATCAACAGAGCAGTGCAATGTGGAATTGGAAAGTGATTGTGACATACACGAGGATGCTAAGTTTTTAGTGGATAGAGATATAGAAGTGGTGGAAAAAGCTTTTAGTATTGGAGTTGTTCATTTTATAGGGGAACAAGATGTTATTGCAGGCAAAGGGTCTAATATTGCAAAAAGATTTGTCATTGATTATGCTTTCAATTTCTTGAAGAGAAATTTGAGGCAAAGTAGCAAAGTTTTAGACATACCTCACAAACGCATGTTAAAAGTCGGAATGATATATGAGCTTTAGCAAGGAAATCTTAGTAGCTCAATTGGTTGACTACCTAAACTTTCACTTTATCGGTGAGAGTTCGATTCTCTACCTAGTAATCACTTTAATCAGTTATTAGTTCAAATTTAGTTGAAAGGAGATGAAGGAGAAGCATTCAACATATGTGCTACCCTCATCTCCATCCGTCCAAAGGTCTTAGACTTGTAAATTTCTTGTTTTATGTAACAGGTTTTGTATGTTTAAATTAGTATAATTTGAGAGAATGTAACAATGTAGAGAAAGCATTAGTGCAGCATTTTGTTTTGTACTCTTCTGTTTTCAATCTGTTTGGTGTGATTGTACTCCTCTGTTTTCAATCAGTTTGATTTGATTTGGAGTATGAGCATTAAACTAACTAATCAATGTTCGGTAAGTACTATAAGTTACAATAGTTAACCATTCAAATTTTTTATAAAGTAGTTGAAAAAATTATGGTCAGAGAAAACATCATTTGAATATCCAAATAGTAACTAAGATAAACAAATTAAAACAGGAGTAATATTTTACCAAAAGAGAACCAAAATATTTTACTTTGTACTGTGTCTTAACTAGTATATTTTTTTGCTTTATACTGTCTATGTCTTAAACTTTTGTCACTTTTAATATGATACATTATCTCTTCAACAAAATTTTCTTATTAAAATTCCAGGTTGAGATCCGGATCTGGGTAAAAACTAGCCGAATTTTGGCAAGAATGATATTTTAGGAAATTAAGTGAAAGTTATGTTGATTGATTTTATGGTTAGAAAAACAAATTTGATGATTATGACCAAAAACAAATTTGGTGTAACAGGTATCTCAAATGGGATATCAGGGATTGAATTCTACCCGATCCTTTCTAAGTCGGCCAGTTTAATGCAGCGTGTGTAGCTTCCAAAAGGGCTGTTCGGAGATGTTCCCCACTAGGTCCTTTTCTCGGTCATGCTCGTTGCACCAGGATTGCAAGTGCAATTTGTATCTCTTGCGTGGTTTACAAGCTATTGCATAGAAGCGGGTTTACCCAGTGCGAACCCAAAGGGAATCAAGAAATTTGTGCTTACCTCCGAGAGTTGGGCAGTGCTAGGTTGAAGTAAGTCATTAGACAGAAAAGGGATGTCAAAAATAGCCTGAATCAAGAACCTTGACAATCTAGCCAAATGTGAAACCAACATACATCAATAAAGAAGGTTAATATGTTTAAAACTATACTGAACAAACTTAAGAAATTGTTTAGAAGATACAATTATCACCAATACTGCAATTTTTCAAATACTAGCCGTCTTACTAATAAGGAAAAGCACGATTTTTTAAATGAAATTAAGAAGTGTAAAAATAATATGAAAATCAAAACTTACATAACATGTACCGAGCTTGAAAATTATTGTGTATTTTTTTTTTTTTTTGACATATCTTAAGGACCATAACTAATATCTGCCAGGGAGAAGACCATGGGTTGCCTCTGTGTTCATCTTTCTCCCTTTCTTCAGTATTGTTGCCACTTAGGGAGAAGTGTATGGGTTGCCTCTGTGTTCATCTTTCTCCTTTTCTTCAGTATTTTTGCCACTTTTTCTAGTAACAACCTTATTTTGATTAGCTTATAATCTCCTCCTAATTTTCTATACCTATGTATTAAGTACATAATTCGTCCCACATTAGCTATTGACAATAACCTATCTTGCTTCTTAAATCCTCCATCGCTCGAGTCAATTGGTCTAGAATGTAGAATCTCGATCCTCTTAGACACTGATCTGCGTATCATTTGCCTCTTTATAAATAAAATATCAGCTCGTCTGTTTTATGCACCACTATAATCTAGTGTTACAGCGTGATATCACCAAAGTTTAGAAAGTGTTATTGTCATAACAATTTTTGTAGGCCAAATCCGGTGATTCCTAAACTTGGCACAAACTTTCACTTAGGCAACATCTCAAGTGGATGTTGTTCACTTTTGGCACCTAAAGTAGTCATAAAGTGTGTCACTTTGACACCTTTCGACATCAGCACTGGTGAGTGCATCTCACTTGCTGCCTGCGTGGAAAAAACGACCAATTAATTTGTGTCAACTCGTTTAAATTGCCACATCACTTTATACACCTATAATTATTTTTTTTATTGAAAAAAAGATTAAAACACATGGAAAGGGACCAAATATAAAAAAGACATTTGTCATTTTTATAAAAATAATTTTTATATAATTAATTTAAATAAAAAATATTAATAACCCCACCCCCACCTTATATCATCTTCCTAACTACCCCACCCACCCCATATCATCTTCCTCAACCCACCCCACCCCCTAAATCGCTTGCTGCCACCCTACCCCCACCCACTCACCCCTTTCATATTGTCTTCTTCAATCCACAAACGCCCGCCCCCGCCACCCCTACCCTAACGTTTTCTTTTCCCTTTTTCTGTTCATACATTTTTCTTCCATTTTCTTCCATACCCACTATCAAATTTTCATTACCACCATAGCATCATAATCACTAAACTCAACCACCGAAGCAATTATCATTGAAACTGTCATCATCAATGGAGGTAGAATTTTTCAGATTCTTGAAGGATTAATTATCATGTTAATACAATATTTTACTCTTTTTTTTTTGAATTAGTAACTTAATTTTTTTGAACTAAGGTCAATTTGATTGAGCATAAATCTCAAAATTTAAATTTTTTTGAAGCATAAATCTCAGACTTTGAAAGCTCAATTTGATTGAGCTTCTTACATGTCTGGAGATGTGTTAAAACCGATGAGCAAGAGAGATGGGGTGAGAAAATAATTTTTAACACAAAATTTGCAGCTCCATAAAATAGATGCAGAGGATTATGTATACTTGGGGTGTTTTGGACATTGATTCGTAGGTTGGGTGAAGGTGGGGGCGTTGGGGTCTTTGGAGAAGAAGGAGATTTGATTGGGTGGGTGGGTGGGGGCTGGGTATTTGGAGAAGATAATTTTGGTAATGGGTGGGAGTGTTTGGAGAAGATGGGTTTTGGGAGGTAGGGGTGAGTGGAGGTGTTTGATTATTTTTTATTTAAAAAATATTTGGATAAAAAATAGGAGAAGATGGTAAAATTAAATAAAAAATGAGCGAAAATATAGCTACCACGCACCAAACCGCGAGTGTAATACACTCTCTTTGCTGAATCAGCAAAAAGTGTCAAAGTGACACACTTTATAGCTACTTGAGGTGCAAAAAGTGAACAACGTCCACTTGAGGTGCCTAAGTGAAAGTTCGTGTCAAGTTTACGGGGTCACCGATGGGTTTGGCCATTCTTATACCAATCATTACTTTATTAGAAATGGGAACACCTGGAATGAAATGTTGAAATACCAAATTCTCTTACATATATAACTGAATGACTGTTTTTCCCTTTAAAACATAATCTATATCTATAATATATTAAAATTGTGAAGGACCTTAGAAATATTCTTTGAATGTTTGCCCTTCATTAAAAGTCTACTTTAGATAAAATTGTTTTTTCACTATTTTTTCTAATATTTGAAAATTAAAAATTATTTAAAAATAGAAACTTAATTAATTCTATAATGGCAAAATGGTTCGATAAACCCCTGTACTATGTCCGTTTTGTAAGTTGGACACTTCTACTAACATGTTTGTCATCTAGACCCCTTAACCCACTAAAAAAATAATATTTTAAACACATTTTTTGATGTGGCATCCTCTGTGGCTGGGACCACATAACAGCGTGTGTTTTAGTCTCCAACCACGTGTCAGCCATCAAAAAAAGGGCCCCAACGGTAAAAAAGGACATTATAAATGCTCATTCTTCCTCATTTGCTTCCAACACCACTGTTGGAGCAATTTTAGCTTTTTTTCTCCCTTCTTCTCCATTTTTTTCTCAGTTCTTGTTCTTGAATTTTATTTTTTCCTGCTATGTTTATAATATTGAAAAGTTAATTTTTTATGTAATTTTTTGCAACACCATGACAGTTCGAATTTGTTATTGTGGACTCTACGCAGAACTTAAGATGTCAAGAACACCAACCAACCCCAGAAGAATATTTTGGGGCTGTCAAAAATATCAAGTTGGTAATGGTTGTGGATCCTTTCTATGGGCTGGTGAAAATGAACAATATAAAGGCAGACATCGAAGGCAACGAAGACAATAAGGACTGGGAAGATATGGAAGACACGAAAGACATAAAAGATCAAGCATTAGTATTGATATCACTGTTATTATTATTGTTGTTATTTGGTTTCTATCTGTTGTATTATTTAAGATGGCTTGATTTATGGAGTTGCTATGTGCAATGAAAATGAAATTCAAATTTAATGACAAACACCATTTTTCCAACATAGAATCTGCAATATATAATGTCTTAACAAAAGTTGATATAAAAAATCTTGTCTTAACAACATCTTAAATGAGAAATGCACCAGAAGTCTTAAAAATTATCTTAATAACACTTGGGTTCAATACAGGAAGAGAATTATACTAATGTGTTCCTTGAGTGCTTGTTGTGGACTGATTCTTGCTGGCTTGAGTGCTTGATGTGGCTTGAGTCATTGTAAATGATTTTGCCTTTGATCTTTTGTAACTTTGTTCTTGTAGCTGTCTTTGAGTTACTGTAGCTCCACATTTCCACCTTAGTCCATTTGGTTTGAAACCCAAGTCAATATTGATTAGAACTGAACTAATAAGTATTGGACTATGCAACACTCTATCAGTATTTCTAGACTGTAAAAATAGAAAAATCAATTATAAATGCACTAATTAATACCAGTTAAATGTAAATTACATTATCTGAAACTTACCCTCTCTACCACACGGCCACTTGGTCTAAACAACACATCAAAACCAGCTTCTTTTGCCTTGGTCTTTTATATGTCAGATTTGCACCACCTCTCAAAGTTGTACTGGTCTTCCTCTTTTGGGAACCAACACCACTAGTAGACTGCTGAGTTGTAGATTGTATAGCATTATCACCTACTGCTGAGTTGTAGATTGTATAGCATTATCACCTACTGCTGAAGTAGTAGTGGGCATCACATCAGTTGCAGGCCTTATATTAGCTGTTGAGGAACTTGCAGGCCTCACACCACCAACTGATGCAGCATTTGCAGGTTTAACTGCAGCTCTTGGTTCACTGTGAGCATTTGCAGGCATTTTTGCACCTCTTGGTGAACTGTGAGCATTTGCAGACTTTCTGTTGATTGATTTAGCATTTGCAGGCATCTCTTCAGCTATTGAAGCATTTGCATCTCTCTCAGCCGCAGCTATAGTACTAGTGCTGGCTTGCAGACTTAATTGACTGCCACAGCTACTACTAAAATCTTTTTTCTACGAAAAATATGAAAAGGTTAAAAACACATTCAAAAAGAGTAAAATTCGTCAATAAGAAAAGATTTAGCTTACCAAAGTTGGACATCCTTTCTTGTTGTGTCCAATATACTTGCACACAGAATATGTCATTTTTCTTTTCTTTCTTTTAGCCTTTTCAAACTTCTTCTTAACAGGTTCATCCTTAGCTTTCTTTCTATTTTTACCTGGTCTTCCTGGCATGAGAGTAATCTCAGATGGCTCAATTGGTGGTCTTGTGCTTGTTGGCCACATCTTAATATTTGTCATTGGTTGAATATACTTATCATATGCCTTCAGGTATATTTCCCTTTGATACCAGTGATCAACAAATGACTCCACATTTCATCCTTTGTAATGCATTGCAACAATTACACGTGCATAAGGAATTCCCTTTAGTTGTCATGACCTACAACTACATTGCTTCCTCTTCACATTAACAACATGTGTATAAGGTGGATCACCAATCTCAAAGCCCATATCACTATTAAACCTCACCCCACACTTGGTTACATATTCACCATTCTCTGTAAGAACTTCCATAGCCCTTGGTGATACATCACTGATTCATTTATTTCCTCCAACATAGTGATAATTATTTTGAACCTAGCAGCTAAAATCCAACTATTGAATGTCTCACACATGTTGTTCTCAACCACATCACACCTGCTATGTTCCTTAAAAAATCCCTACACCATGCCTCTTTTTTGTACTTGAGCAAATCTTCCACAATTCCAACACCCAACTCACTCATTTAATTAAGTTTCTTTAGCAAATACACTTCAAATGGGGCCCTGCAACATGCCAGAATTTTTTTCTCCTTTCCTCACTACTCCAAACCTGTTTCCAGTTGGCCCATATATGTCTACCACACCATCTATGCTCAGCATTTGGCAGTAGATTAGCAAGTGCCAAATGAAGATCCTATCAAAACATGTAAAATAGTAGTTAAACATTAATGACATCACTGTAGCAAACTTAAAAATAAATAACTGAAAAATATGAACATATGAACAGTCATACCTTCTGCATATCAACATTACTGTCAAGCCTTCACCCTCATTTTCTTCAAGTTCCAAATTATGGCGGATGTACCTAAGAAACCAAAAGCAAGTGTCCTTGGTTTCTTTATCAACCACAGCCTAAGCTGCAGGGTACACCCTTAAGAAAGGCACCATCTAAACCAATTATTCTTTTGCAGCACTCTTTCCATCCATTTTTTAAGGCCCCAAGACAAATGTAAATGCCCATAAACACCTTTTTCCTAGAATTGCATTCTTTGATGTCCTAATAGATACAGTGGTACCGGAATTGGTGGTCCACAAATGTTCAGCATAGTCATACAACCTAGCAAACTCTTTAACAAAATCACCAAAATGTTCATTTATAATTTCGATTTTTGCCTTTCTACAGGTTGTTTTACTAACACACAACTTATAGTCCTTTCTTAAAAGTTCTTGAATCTAATGCAATTTTATTGATGGATCACTCATAATCCTACCCTTGTAATGCTCACTAATCCACAAAGGGTTACACATCTTATTTATTGTCCTTTTAGAACACTTGTGTACAGGAAAGTAAGTTTTCACACTAAAATTTCCTGTGTTATCAACATTTCCAAGAATAACCCAAGGACAACCCTTATGCTTACACTTTGTCTTTACCCTTTATTTCTCATTAGGTTTCAACTTAAGATTCACACCTTTTTGAATAGAGTAACTTTACAGTGCCTCTCTAAACTCAACAACATTCAAAAAAATTCATATACAACTGAAAACATACCTTCTTTGCAGTTTTATCAAAGTAGATCTTGCTAGATGAAGTTCTAGGTAGTGGATCTACCACTTCATCATCATCACTAGGATCTCCTTCCTTTTCCTCACTAATGTCACTCCTCAGATCTGAACTATCAAAATAAGGGTCATCCCCACCCAGTTTACCTTCATATCTAACCCCCTTGTTCTTACAAATATCCTCAAAAACAGCATCTATACCTACTGGTTCAGATGGTATCTCATCTAGATTCACCCTATCAACCTTTTCTTTTGCTTGTTTTTAAATGTTAGACTTCCTAGCTTGAAAAAATTCTTCATCAAAATCACTCAACTCTTCAATTTTTTCATCAACATCATAAAGTAAATTACCATCAAAATCAGTCATATCAAAATCTAATTCAAAATCAGATGTTTGAAAATGGTATGTGGAGAAATCATTAACTTGACCTTCACCTAAGTCTTCACAAGAAACCTTAGCTTTTCATTTGTTTACCCTAGGAGATTGATTTTCATTTATTTATTCATCTTTATCTATATCCAATGGATGAGATGAAGACACATCAGCCCTATCAGTTTCAAAAGAGGCTGCTATATCACCATTACTAATTAGTAATAATGGTGGAGTGACTGCCACATCATCATTAACAACTATAGGTTCACTAATTAGGTGAACAACATAAACATCAACTAAATCTTTATGTTTTAAACTACTGATAAGTCTTAAAACATCAATATCATTTTCTAACTTATAATAATAGCCCTTTTTGTTTACTCTACACCAAAAAGTTTTAATTTTTTCCACATCAAAATCTGCAGCTAAGTTATGAAACAACATAACATGAAGCTCATCAACATCTACTCTAATTTTATTAGGAATACGAACTCCATTTGCATACCTTAGATCACAGTTTGACAAAAAGACACCCCCATAGGTGAATTGAAGTGTTACAATTATGTCCATTTATTTAGAAAACCTGTACAATGACAAGATAACATATACATTAGTAAATTATCCACAAAGCCCTAATTTTTAAAGAAATAAAAAATAAAGGAATAAAAAAATCAATTCTGATTTTACCAAAAAAATTCTAAAATGTAATCGAAATAACAAAACATGTCATTGAAGGCACAAAACTGCTATACACACGTTTAATAGGAGCATTAAACAACAAAAAAATTGAAAGCCCCAAAATTTTCAGACCCAATTTTGAATTTACCAAAAAAACCCTAAAATATAATCAAAATAACAAAACATGTCATTGAAGGTACAAACTGCAATATATACGTATAATAGGAGCATTAGACAACAAATAAATCAAAAGCCCCAAAATTTTCGGACCCAATTATCATTTTACAAAAAAAAATCCTAAATTCTAATCAAAATCCCGATATATGCCATTGAAGGCATATCCCCACTACAAATAGTACCTACAACAACACTACATACGAAATAGAGCAAAACCACCTAAAGGATTGAAGAAAAAAGTTCATAATCGAGAAAACCTTAAAACCACTAAAACAGACTCCATTAAATCGACAAGAAGCTTCAAAATAAACTATCAAATACTACAACTACACCAAAATATTAAATACTTACACGGATTTCAACAACAATCAACAAGAATCGGCCTAAATTAACATAAAATGAGGGTAATTTTGAATTTCGGAGGAGAGATTCGAAGGGCGAAGAAGAAGGTCTCAAATGACCTAAAATTTCGATCAAAATTTACTATTTATACTCTAGGCACATCATTTCATACGTGGAAATTATTTTACAACTATTTAATGACGTGTCCATGATTGTGCAACACGTACAGCTGCGTAGACCGACAAAGGGTTTAAAATGTTCCATTTTAGTGGGTTCAGAGGTCCAAATGACAAACATGTAAGTAGAAGTGTCTAACTTACAATACGGACATAGTACAAGGGTCCATCGAACCATTTTGCCCTCTCTAATATTTAGGACTTTATGATTTTAAAGATTGCAACCAACTAAACATGTTGTATTAATAGTTTTCTAAAATTAGAATTGTGTAGATCACGATAAAGAAATCCTAATTTGTGTATTACTCCCTCCGTTTTGTTTTAGTTGACCCTTATCGACTTGGCATACCCCTTAAGAAATTATTTAATGGAGGCTTATTTTACTAAAATAACCCCATTAATTATGCATTAAAAATATGAATTTGAGTAAAAATACACTTTGTTTAATCATTTAATGTTGAGGGTAATATTGGAAGAACATAATAAAATCCTCTTGATTTCATCAAAGGGACAACTAAATTAAAACAAATATTTTTAGAAAGAGGGTCAATTAAAACGAAATGTAGGGACTACTTCACAAAGGAATCTTAATTTGCCACGAATTGCAAGTGGTATAAGATTTATTAATAATTTTATAAATGATTTATAATTTTTTTTTATTTCGAAAGCATATGTACAATTCTGCTAATGATACGTGAGGTTTTACCTCTTTATTATATGTTATGTCATTTTTTTTTTCAATGTAGACATGTTTTGTATTTATTTTAATTATTTGTTTTCTAATAGCGTGATTATGATTTATATTGGAACCCATTCATGGCATAGTTCATGTAATCTGCCTTTTCTATCTTTGCATGATAGAATTCATATGTATTCCTATTTTTGTGCCTATCAAATTTATTGATTTTTTTATTTTATTTTTGTAGCATATGATGATCTCAAATAACTATGATTTTTGGGTAAATTTGTTAATTTATTCTTCAATTTGATTATTATAGTTTAACTTTTTTGCCTTTCATTAAAAGCTTTGCTTTAAACAAAATTGTAGTTTCACTATTTTTTTTCTAATATTTAAGAGTTGAAATTAATTAAATATATTTATGGTAAAACTTTTCCATTAAAAGAATGACAACTAATACTTTTTGTATTGATTTAAGAATTTTAAATCAACTAAATCTGATTTTAAAATAAATATAAATGTGTTAGAATAAAAAAATTTAAGAAGTATCAAATTTTTATAAGTTGTAAGTATGTAATAAAAATATAATCAATGATTTTGTAAAGATTTGAGTTTAAAAATAAAGAAATACTTTAAATATAAGAAAAAAAAATAACTGCACCACAAATATGGTTCAAATCAATGCGTCTCTCTTAACCCACTTGGATCTTTTGATGATAAAATATATGTGTTTACACTAAAATGTATGTTTATGTTTATATTATTATATTAAAGTCTGAAGGATCTTTGAAAAGTGTTTGAATTTTTTTACATACATTAAAAATCTTCACAATAAATAAAATTATTTAATTATAAATAATCAAATATTACGCGTGCAATTAAATTAGTTCCTTAATAAGTCTCACTTAATAATAATGGCTAGACACAGGTAAAACTTACCACACCTAGTGTCTATATCAAGTCAGGAGCGTCTCAATAAAATTTGTGGTCGAAGTCAAAATTTTAACAAGAATCCTTAAATATACGGGTGAATCTAAAAAATAGACCCAAATAAGGGTGACTTTCAAATTTTAACTCCAAATAAAAAAGCTTCCTTAAAATAGCTTTTACCTATTAACTAGTATTTTTTTAGACAAAATTGTCCCTAATCAATGGAGTAAATTACATAAATGATCCTCATAATGGATAACAACTCCACATTTATATTTTTCAACTTTTATTTTTTCTCTTTTTGATATTACTTTGATTTTTATTTTTTATTTTCTCTTTTTATTTTTTATTTTCTCAACCCTTACTTTTTTCCTCTCAATTTTTTTTATTTTATATTATTTTTATTTTTTATTTTTTCTTTCCTCTTTTTTTTTTGTTATTTTTAGTTTTTCTCAACCCTTACTTTTTTTCTTTACACCTTTTAATGTCTAATTTTATAATTATTTTTTATTTTCTCAACCCTTACTTTTTTCCTCTCAATTTTTTTTATTTTATATTATTTTTATTTTTTATTTTTTCTTTCCTCTTTTTTTTTTGTTATTTTTAGTTTTTCTCAACCCTTACTTTTTTTCTTTACACCTTTTAATGTCTAATTTTATAAAAAAAAATTCTTTAATTTTTATTATTTTATTTTTTTAAAAAAGACTTCTCGACCTTTATTTTTATTTAATCTTTATTTTTTATCAACTTTTATTTTTTTCCTATTCTCTCTCAACTTCTACATTTTCTTTGATTTTTATTTTCTTAATATTTTTTTTTGTTTTCTTCTTTTTTCGCAATTTTATTATTTTTGTTCTTTTCTTCGATTTCTTCCATTCAAGTTACATCTCCTGAGTAAGAGTTGACACTATCACATTGTAAAGGTAAGATTTATGACTTTCGAACAATAAGCTACATTTCATGGGAAAGAGTTGACACTACTACATTGTAGAGACAAGACTTACGACTTTCAAACAACAAGTTATGTTTCATAGGAAAAAGTTGACACTACCACATTGTATTATGATTTATGAGATGTTCTACAACTATTGCCTTAGAGGCGAGACTTAACTTAAGGACGTTCAAGCAACACATTATGCCCCAAGGAAAAAAGTTGACTCTATCACATTATGTTTTCATTTATGAGATGTTCTACAACTATTGCCTTAGAGGCAAAACTTAGCTCAAGGACTTTCAAACTACAAACAAGGCCCCACGGCCAAAAGTTGACTCTACCATATTATGTTTTTATTTATGAGATATTCTACAACTATTGTTTTACAGGCAAGAATTGACTCAAAGACTTTCAAACAACAAATTATGCCCCACGGACAAGAGTTGACTCTACCATATTATATTTTTATTTATGAGATGTTCTACACCTATTGCCTTAGAGGCAAGACTTAGCTCAAGGATTTTCAAACTACAAATTATGCCCTATGGGAAAGAGTTGACTCTACCACATTATGTTTTCATTTATGAGATGTTTTACAACTATTGCCTTAGAGGCAAGACTTAGCTGAAGGACTTTCAAACAACAAATTATGTCCCATGGATAAGAGTTGACTCTACCACGTTATATTTTTATTTATGAGATGTTCTACAACTATTTCCTTAGAGACAAGACTTAGCTCAAGGACTTTCAAACTACCAATTATGTCCCATGGGCAAGAGTTGACACTACCACGTTATGTCTTTATTTATGGGATGTTCTACAACTCTTGCCTTAGAGGAAAGACTTAGTTCAAGGACTTTCAAATAATAAATTATGCCCCATGGGCAAGAGTTGACACTACCACGCTATGTCTTCATTTATGGAATGTTCTACAACTCCTGCCTTATAGGCAAACTTGGCTCAAGAACTTTCAAACTACAAATTATGCCCCACGAACAATAGTTAACTCTACCACGTTATATTTGTATTTATGAGATGTTCTACAACTATTGCCTTAGAGGCAAGACTTGGCTTAAGGACTTTCAAACTACAAATTACGCCCCACGGCCAAGAGTGGACTTTACCACATTATGTTTTCATTTATGAGATGTTCTACAACTATTACCTTAGAGGAAAAACTTAATTAGCTCAAGGACTTTCAAACTACAAATTATGCCCCACGGGCAAGAGTTGACTCTACCACGTTATATTTTCATTTATGAGATGTTCTACAACAATTGTCTTAGAGGCAAGACTTAGCTCAAGGACTTTCAAACTATAAATTATGTCCCACGGATAAGAGTTGACACTACCACGTTATGTCTTTATTTATAGGATGTTCTACAACTCTTGCCTTAGAGGCAAGACTTTGTTCAAGGACTTTCAAATAATAAATTATGCCCCACGGACAAGAGTTGACACTACCATGTTATGTCTTCATTTATGGGATGTTCTACAACTCTTGCCTTAGAGGCAAGACTTGGCTCAAGGACTTTCAAACTACAAATTATGCCCCACAGGCAAGAGTTAACTCGACCATGTTATAATTTTATTCATGAGATGCTCTATAACTATTGCCTTAGAAACAAGACTTGGCTCAAGGACTTTCAAACTACAAATTATGCCCCACAGGCAAGAGTGGACTTTACCACGTTATGTTTTTATTTATGAGATATTCTACAACTATTGCCTTGGAGGCAAAACTTAATTAGTTGAAGGACTTTCAAACTACAAATTATGCTCCACGGGCAAGAGTTGACTCTACCACGTTATGTTTTTATTTATGAGATGTTCTACAACTATTGCCTTAGAGGCAAGACTTAGCTCAAGGACTTTCAAATAGTAAATTATGCCCCACGGGTAAGAGTTGGCACTACCACGTTATGTCTTCATTTATGAGATGTTCTACAACTCTTGTCTTAGAGGCAAGACTTTTCTCAAGGACCTTCAAATAATAAATTATGCCCCACGGGCAAGAGTTGACACTACCACATTATCTCTTTATTTATGAGATATTCTACAACTCTCGCCTTAGAGACACGACTTATCTCAAGAATTTTCAAAGAACTTCTTAACAACAATTCATGCCCTTAAATTTTCTCTGATGTCAAAAAAAGAAAATTCCTTTGTGAATTATCTAATTTGTTATTTATTAGAAAAATATAATAGAAGTCGAGAAAACAGAAAAAAATGATCAAACAAAATAGAGAAATAAAAAAAAGATTGAGAAAAATAAAGGAAAAAAAAACATAAAGATCAAGAAAAAAGCGAAGAATTAAAAAAATTGAGAAAAATAAAAATGAGAGGAAAAATAAAAATAAAGTTTGAAAAAAATAAGGAAAAAAAGAGAACTGGAAAAAAGAAAAATGTGATCAAGCAAAATAGAAAAATAAAAAAAAAAGAGTGAGAAAAAAAAAGGCAAGATAAAAATAAATATTAAGAAAAAAATGAAGAATTAAAAAAATTGAGAAAATAAAAAATGAGAGGAAAAAATAAAAATATAGTTTGAGAAAAATGAGGGAAAAAAGGAGAAATGATAAAAATAAAAAATAAAATAAAAATAAAGGTTAAAGACAAGTGAATTAAAAAAGGAAAAAAAGAAATAGATAATGCTTGAGAAAAAAGAAAAAAGAGAAAAAAAAAGTTTGAGACAAATGAATTAAAACATGAAAATAAAATCAAAGGAAAAAATAAAAAAGTGAAAATAATAAAAAAATAGAATAATAAATTAAAGGAAAGAATAAAAAGTGAAAATAATAAAAAATAATATTTGAGAGACAAATAAGTATGAAAAGTTTTAAAAATATATTTGAGGTGTAAAGGGGTAAAATGATATTTGTATTATACTTAAAAAGTAAGGAAGATTATTCTTTAAAGACCTTTTTTATTGAGATCAAATATGTAAAGTCACACATATTTGAGTTTATGACATGCAATTTTATGTAAATATATTAGAAAACGAAGCCCGTGCAAGCATGGCCCAACATAGATTTATAAATTTATTTCTATGAAATTAGATTTTTTTAATATATTCTATAATGTTTCGTTAATGTCACGTATGAAAAGGTAGAGGTTTTGGGAGATCGGGTTCAATAATTTGTGTTGTAGTGTATTTTCTTTATTTAGGTTTTTGTGACCTTTTCTCGAAAAAAAAATAGACTAATAGTTATTTCCTTTGTTCACTTTTACAGTTTATCCAATTTAGACAAGCCCTTCAAGAAATAATGATTTACATGCGTTTTAATCCAATAGCCAAATTAATTGTTTAGTCTTAGGTCATATAAAATGATTTGATGAATAAGTTATTAATCATAATGTTAAAATATTAAAAAATTATATATTTTTTTATGTGGTAAAAATGATAAGTAAAAGTGAAATATATTCTTAAAAATATAATACAAAAGTAAATGTGAATGGTGTGTGTACTTTTTGAACCGCCAATCAAACTTTAACCACAATTTAAAAATTAATTAAACTTAAATTACTTTTTTCTAATATAGAAACCCCTTAGACTAAAGCTTCGCAAATATATGCACGACTTAAAATATGGAGACAAAACCAAAAATAAACAAGAACATATAAACTGAAAGTAACCAATTCTCTCTCTTCCTAATATCACAAATATATTTCATTCTTAAAAATTTAGTCTTTTGAGTTCTTTTTTCACCTCTAATAATTTTGTAGATAAAATATTGCCAATCGAATGATTAACATTTCAATGAATTCGGGTGAAAATTTGGTTAACCAACTTTAAGAAAATATTAAGCAAAATATTTGAAAGAGTATAAAGATACGTTTATTCAATTTAAAGCAATAAAATTTTACGTGGCATCTTCTTACTTTTAGCATGATGATTTTGGTCAATTTTGAAACTTTTTTTTATCCTTAGGAAATTGTAAATGTTATTAACTACAGTTTCTTTCTATTGCTTTGCAAAATAATTTTACTAAAACTATAACCTATAGCTAGAGAGAGAAAGACCAACCTCTATCTATTTTTCAAAAATTCCTAAACTATCCCTAACTGGAACGGAGCATGACCAATTCTCCAACTTAGGCACCGACCCCACCTGACCCCCCGGACGCATTGAATTGCCAAATGGTTGTCGATACCACCGAGAAACAAACTTACCTCAAAGTTCTGAAAGGAAAAGATAAGTTAATTCTCCATCCTATCCACGAAACAAATCTAGAAACAACTTCATGAGAGCCGTTTCCACAAAATCCAATCATAGAGGAAGGAACCATAAACTCTCAACAAAAGACAAACAATGACTATATGCCCCATAGAAGTTTTCAATAATCATCAAGGTTGTGGGAAAAAGATTAAACCACAAATACTTAAGGAAAAAAATTGCAGATCTATGGAAACTAAAGGAGACCATCACCCTGATTGATATGGGTCTAGGCTTTTTCACAATTAAATTTTGGGAAGAAACTTCATAAAGAATTGCTACGCATGGTAGACCCTGGTTTATCGCCAGGGCCTTCCTTTAAGTAAGAGTGTGAGTACCCAATTTTGTCATGGAAAATTCAACAATTGACTCCACTGTGATTTGAATTAGGCTCCCACATCTTCCTACGGAGTTCTATTATGGCCTAGTCCTAGAGGAGGTGGGGGAAAAATAGGTAAGCTGCTAAAGATTGATGTCTGCACCTCAGCCACTCTCAGAGGACGATACGCTAGGATTTGTGTCCAGGTTCCATTAGAGACATCAGTAAGGAGCTCAATAGTGATCGGTAAGCACAAACAGTCCATCCTCTATAAGGGAAAAGGATTGTTATGTGAGGAGTATGGGAGGTTGGCCATACCTCAGGTCAATGCCCACATAGGAACCCCCATCAAGCAGTAACGCAGGAGAACCTATCTTAAGCCTCACTACCGACGAAGGAGGATTGGAAAATCATGACCTTCACAAAGAAAAAAACCACTACTACCAAAATGAAGGTTGAAGGTAACCAACAGTCAAATCTAAACATGAAGGTAAAGGTCTTTGATTCTCAAATAGTTAAGTTTCTTCTAACTTTCAATCTCAGGTACGACACCACCAATAACGACGATGAGGGAGGGGGGCAAGGGCGACAACAAGGTAAAAGCCCTAATACTTTGGGTTAGGATCCTAAAGGAAACCTAACACCAACGACCAACATCTTGTTGGGCCAAGGTGTGAAGAACTCTTTACAAAATATTAAGGAGACCTAACTAAACAACAAGGCCCCCCTTAAAGGGTCCAGGAAAAGAACCATGGAGTCTAGACCCAAAAATAGCAAAGAAGCCCAATTTTCTTCCCAACACCACATATCCACCCCTCAACCCGAACCCATGCGTTTTGAATCCCAAAATAATCAATCTAAATTTAAAGATGTTGGCTAAAAAAGTGTGTTATACACCTTTTCTTGAAATTTGATTTATTTCTCCTCCTCCTCCTCTAGTACTCAAAGGCAGTGGCTCTCTCAACAGAGTTGCGAGCACACACCAATAAAAAAGAAATCACTTTATCCCACTCTCTATTAAATTCTCACTATAATGGTAATGATGAATAGAATCGAAGAGTCTCTCTTAGCTCGCTTATATCCCTTAAAACTGACATTTAGACTACTAATAGTGATATTTCCCTTCTTTCTTCTATTGAAGCTAGGAACCAAAAAAATGAGTACATCCAATCCCACCAAGCTGTGAGCCTAATAGTCTTCATCTCCTTAGCTATTGCTACAGAGCATCAACTATCTTCATGGATGGAAATATGTCTGTCATAACAAGTGGTTCCATTGCACCTTTCACTGAAAGGGAGCCCCATCACCATACTAATTCAGAACCCTTACTACCTAGCCCAGGTAATAATAGAGAAATAGAATCAGGGGCTACTAAATCATGGTCAGAATGTTTGGATGACCACTCTAATCAGTCTGATAAGCCAGAGCTTCCCAATCAACTTCTCCCCAGAATTGATCTCTGCAGAGCTGATGAACATGAGTAACAACCTCCCATTCTTCCCACCCAAAGTTCCAGGACTCCTAGCCTTCGGACCATTTTTTTAGGGACAATAGGTATCACCTTCGGAATACCCCATCCCCAGCTCCATTTGAATTCTCTCAGCTAGCTCTAACCTTGGAAATAGAGGAGAGAGCAAACATAATAGAAGACCTATGACAAAACAACAGAGAAATGGAAAAGTATCCTTGCAACTCTCAAGGTACCAAAAGTAGAGGTGCTCACTTTAGACAAACCTATCAATCACGCCTTAGAGGACCTTATCAACAAGATGCTCAATATCCTAATTTCTCAAAACCTTAACAAAATGGATCTGGAGGTAGTGAACCTAAAATCAACCATCTTCTATAATGCTAAAATGAGACCCTTGTCCAAAAAAAAAAGAAAAGATATGATGGAAGTAGGGCCCTCTCAACTCCTGGACAAAGAGGTAGAGATCCTGAAGGACGTCAATACACCCATACCACCCTTAATGATGAATTGCTTAGTATGAAATGTTAGGGGTGCCAACAATGCTGAATTCAAAGACATTAGAAGTCCATGATCAATATCTATAGACCCATCCCTGTTGCTCTCTTAGAGACTCGTATGGAGGACCATAAGTCTACAGCTGATATCCTTAGGTTTAGCAGCCTCATCCAATTCCTAGCTTGGAACTCTGGAGGCATTGTTATAATGCAGGATAACACCAACATCAATGTTTAGGACATCACCATCTACCCTCAGGCTATTCATACTATTATTAAGGTTAGTAACCCCTTCCTCCTGGTTCTTTAGTGCCATCTATGCCAGTAATACCTTTGAAGATGAGAAACTTCTTTGGAGTAACCTCAAGGAATTCGATAACACTATTAGCAACTCCCCACCCAATCCTTGGCTCATTGATGGTGATTTCAATCAGTTTCTTAGAGCTTCAGAGAAGTTTGGTGGTGGAAACCCTATCAACACCAATAGAATCAATACTTTCTGGGATTGTATCAATCAATGCAACCTTATTGTTCATGGTCTTAAAGGGTGCAAATATACTTAGACTAATAAGAGATATAAACATAAGAGGAACCTCAGCCTTGAAAGGCTTGATAGATGCTTGGCTAATGATCACTGGATCAAACTTTTCTCTGAAGAAACTATTACCTACTCTGATCACTGCCCTATTAAAATAGAGTTTCTCAGGAATCACTTAATTCTAGACAATATCTTTAGACTGGAAACCATATGGTGTTCGCTTCCTAACTTCATAAACATTATCAAAAATTCTTGTAACAATACTGTCATGACCCGAATCGAGGTCCAAGCCGCGACGAGCATCCTGAACCATGAAGGTCTGAGAGCCCTTCTTTAACTAGCAATCATATACACAATTCATTTACAGAAAGAAAATCACAAAAAAAAACATGAAAAGACGGAAACATGGTCATTCTTTTACTTCAACTGAACAATATGAAAATGGATTCATGAAACATTCAAAAACCCCTAACAGTAGTCTTCGAAATCTCTAACAACTCAAAAACACTACTGTCTGAATACTGGGACAAGGCCCCCAGTCGGACCATAAAACAAAATAAAATATCAATGTCCAATCAACAAGGTCTTCCGAAATAAAGGAGGCTCACCAACTGCAAACTTTGAACAACCCAATCTACTGCATAGAGGGACCCCGGAACTCTGCCTCAAATCCTAAAATATAGGGGGACAATACAGATGTACTGGTAAGCAGAGCAATCCAAAATAATTTATTTTTATATAACATAAGTGAGAGCAATTCATAAAACATCTTACATATAGTCTATAATATATTAAAAGTGTGAAGACCCTCAGAAAAGTGATTTGAAATTTTTACCCTTTATTAAAAGATTCTTCTTTAGACAAAACTATCTTTTTACTATTTTTTTAATTTATTATTTAATTATTTTTTATTAGATTAACTAGACTTTCTAAAGATATGGGACTCCTAAAATATATGGTAGGACAATTAATTAATATTTTCCTTTCTACTAGACTTTCTAAAATATATGGGACTCCTAAAATATATGGTAGTAGAATTAATTAATATTTTTATTTCTACTTTCAATTAAAAAAATACTCCTAAAATAGGACTCTATTAAGGAAATACTTCTATAAATATTGAGATGTATGTTAAACTAGAGAACAAACCGGTTTGCCTATTGGGAGAATATAATTGATGCTCATCTTACTTTATTCGATTGCATGCCTAGATTGGTGGATGTTTGATTTTCTAACCCTCAACTTCTTTATTATTTTTGTCAGCATAATAGAATTCAACATGTGTGTGTGTATATATATATATATATATATATATCTTCATTGTTTCATTCAAAATCATTCTTTAGGGTCAAAACTTTTGCTAAGACAAGAATTAATTGGATCAAAATCGAAGCTTGGTGTCACTATTATATTTTTTTTTTATAGTTTACAGGTCATAGATGAATGTCGGTTGGCTTTGAAGAATTTTTTGTGTAAGGTTTAGGTTTAATTGTATTGTTTTGATATTTTTCTTATCTTATTATTTTATTTTAATTTATAGATGCTAGATGAATGTAGGTCGACTTTGAATTTTTTTTGGTAAAGGTTAGGTTTAATTGTATTATTGTAATATCTATATTAGTTTGTTATTTTGTGATAGTTTACAATTCGTAGATGAATCTCGATCGGCTTTAAGAATTTTTTGTGTGTAAAATTTAAGTTTAATTATATTATTTTTATATCACTTTTATTGTATTATTTTGTGCAGTTTACATGTGATAGATAAATATTGGTTGGCTTTGAGGAATTTTTTTATATAAAGGTTAGGTTTAGTTGTATTATTTTGATATCTGTATTATCGTATTATTTTGTTTTTGTTTACGGGTGGTAGATGAGTGTCGGACGACTTTGAGAAAATTTTTATGTGTAGGGATTAGATTTAATTATATTATTTTGATGTCTCTATCATTGTATTATTTTGTTGTAATTTACAGATGGTAGATGAATATCGATCGACTTTTAAAAATATTTTTGGTAATGAATAGGTTTAATAAATAAATTTTTCATCTTTACATACTCAAAAGATATTAAATTTAGTTGTTATATTCATCTTTATTCTTTAAATAAATATCCTATTTAATATGATGTTTGAACTCATTAAAGTGAGGTATACACGCAAGACACGTGCACTTAAACTAGTATATGAAAACACCTGGGCACACTTTGAAGACTTTGAAACATTTCTTTGAAGCCTAGACTCATTCTTTATGGAATCAGCCCTTGACTCGGTGGCCAATCTACCAACCCAAGTTTGTCGCAAGGGTTGGAGTCTCTATCTCTAATACACCAAGGGGAACTAGGCTAGCGCACGACCCCTCTTGGGAACATAATAAACTCGTATTGGCAAAACATGATTTCGGGCAATGAGTTTTCTGAACTCATACTTTCTTTGGGTAACCACCTAAGTCTCTTGAAGCCCATTTTTAACTCTTTAAGACAACATTCTATGAAATCAAAATCTAAAAATCTTACTCTAGTATGACATTCATCTAATTGGTATCGTCATACAAAGACTTGCAAGTCATATCTCTAAGCCATAAAATATCAAGTTCTAATCACTTCATTCAAAACATAAAGTTTGGACCACCATATCATTCAAACAGTTCAAGAGAATTCATATTTCAAAACATATGTCAAATTATGCAAAGATTCTCTCTTTTCAATATTTCAACAAACATGTGGTGGTCAAGTATTTTATAACAGACCATGCAATCTCTTTGAATCACCACTTTTCTTTTGTATTAGCAAGAATCACCCTCTCTTCAGTTCATATAAAAAATCAAGGCTTAAAAAAATAGTAAAGACATTTGAATAATGCTTCTCAATATGCAATTGAATAATTCATAACATATGAAAACAAGAGGTTTTACAACAAGAGAGATTTTAATTGTTCATGCTCTCAATTCAACATTAGAACTCAAAAATGCATACATACATATATACGAGTACAAATCTAATTTAGGGGAAGGATTCAAGACCAAAACATTATCATAAAAAGGATTTCACAATGCACAATTGTAAATGTAAATTCAAAACCCATTGCAAATTCATGATTTCTCAATATTTAAACATTATCAAAACAATTTCACCATGCCTATGTAGTTTAGGAAAACTCCACGTACCTTACATTATTTAGTTTGAAATATAAAACCCGAATCTTGATACTTTTCTTGAGAATCTTGAATTGGAAGGCTTGAATTCTTGATCTTTGGGGAAGAAAAGTTGAATCTTGTTCTTGGAGGTGGCTAGATTTTTTTTTCTTTGAGAGAAATTGAATAAAGATGCAGCCTAATGCTCCTTGGGGCTGAAATTTTGTGTCATGGATGGAATTTGGGTGAGGGAAAGTGACCAAAGTGCCCCTAGATCCTTTAGGAACTGAAATAGTATGTGAAATAGTTTCGTAATGTGGTGGCCATCGCGTCACATTGCTAACCGCGTCGCTGACCGACGCGTCGCATCCCAATCACGTCGGCTTACTGCCTCTCACAAAAAATGTCATAACTTTTCGCTCGGGTATCAGATTATGGCAAAATTGGTATCGCTGGAAAGATAATTCAATTATCTACAATTTGGTGGGTCTTGAGATGCAAATGTCTACATATATAAAAAGTTGTACACCTTCAAATTTGACCTTAGTAGAATTGAATACCAAACTTTGGATGATTCAAAGACTCTTAGCTCAACTTTGCTCCAAGTGATTTCCATGAGCAGTTTTCACCTCATAATCACTTAACACACTAGGATAAAGATCACGACACATGAATTTTAGAGGCTTAAGTCTGGAAATGATTAGCTTGCGGAGGGTAATTCCATTACTAACTTCTTCCATACTTCCACCCTTAATATAAAAAAGTGGAATAAAATCAATGTCCTCAGGGATGACAGTGGTAACTGATCTTATACCTCTGAAGCTATCAAGGATGACATTCTTGCTTTCTACACCTCCTTATTTACTACTGATAATACATCCCCTTACCTTAATTTCCAGGTGAGCCCTCTGCTAGAGGCTCTATCAATATTGAGGACCATGCCTCCCTGGATACCCCTCAATCCATCTAGGAAATAAAAAAAGCTATTTTCTCCTTCAAACCTAGGAAGATTCTAGGACAGATGGTATCCATTCTCTTCTCTATGAAAAATATTGAAACATTTTGGGAACCCACATTATCAAATTTTATGTGAAAACATTTCAAACCAGCCTTATGGATAAGGAGGTCAATACCACCTACTTATGCCTTATGTCTAAGTTCATCAAAGCTTCCAATTTGAGGAAATTCAGATCCATAGGCCTTTCCAATGCACAATACAGAATTATCACCCAGGTTATTGCCAATAGACTGAAACCTTACCTAGATGATATCGCCAGTCGTAGTCAGTCCAGCTTCCTCCATAGTAAGAGAACCCATGGCATGTCATTATTGTCTAGAAAGTGGTCTCTCACTTTAGAAAAATAAAAGGTAAAGGAGTAACATGATCCTTAAGATTGATTTGGAAAAGGCCTTTGATAGAATTGAATGGAGCTTAATCAGACAAGCTTTATTCTTCTTTAGAGTTCCTCCTAAGCTTAGCTCTCTCAACATGTCTTGGATCTCCTCTTCCTCTATCAATATTTTGTTCAATGGAGAGAGAACTGACTACTTTAACCGTAGTATAGGTATTAGGCAGGGTGAACCTCTATCCCCCTACCTTTTCATCATATGTATGGAGCTTATCTCTAGAAGAATTGACTGTGAAATTGATCTGCTTCATTAAAATCCCGTTACCATCAGCAAAAAAGGTCCCTCCATTTCCTATTTGTACTTTGCTGATGATCTTATCTTGTTTAAGGAAAACTGCAACACCATCAAGAGCACTATGAATAACTTTAATTTTTACTCTGGCCAAAGAATCAATCTCTTGAAATCTAAGGTGGTTTTCTCAAATAATTGCAATACTGATGTCAAGACCAAACTTGTTGGTCTCTTAAACATCCAAGCTACGGAGGAATTTGGGAAATATTTGGGCTTCTCTAGTTTCCTCAACAAACCTACCAATCGAGACTTTCAATTCATTGTGGACAATCTCGAAAAATTATGTTTCTTACTATGGATGACTGGACCACTCTAGCTAAATCATTCCATAACAGCATCCCAACTCACATCATACAATACATTTCTATCTCCATAAAGATCCTCGACCTGATAGACAGAATCCAAAGGAACATCATCCAGGGTTCCACTATTAAAAAGAAGAAGATCCATCTTCTCAACTGGGAGGGGGGACTTGGTATCCAAAGGGACAGACCAGTTGGCCTAGAGATACCACCATCGGCCCAATAAATTTTGGGCCTCTATTATGAGAAGAAAATACTCCTATCAGAATGGACATCCTAAGACGTACACCTCTATAGTTTGGAAAAACCTCCAGCTGGGGTGGAAAAACTACACCCAAACCTTCCAATGGGTGGTCCATAATGGAGAAAAGGTTAACTTCTGGATGGAAAGATGGTCCTTTAACCAAGACTTTTGTCCAATATTATTCAGGGTCCCTTCCCCTGGATCACATTCATCTCAAGTTGGCCTCAATTTGGAAAGACCACTCTTGGGATTTCAAACCCCCCCTTTAAATCCCTCAAAACTTGGTTTATAACATCACCAACTCTTTCTTTTCTAATATCAGAATCAAGTATGACCACTCCATTTGGAGACTTACTGTCAATGACCTCTTTACCATCAGTAATGCCTACTCATTTATTGCCAGAAAATATATTAGGAATTTCTCCGAGACTCCACCCCTTTCTAATGGATCTGGAAAGACCCCTACCCCCTCTTCCAAGATAAAAACCTTCATGTGGTTAGCTCAACACAATCTCATTCCTACCAACCTTACCCTCTCTAAAATGGGAATCAATATCCCCCAAAGCTGTCATACTTGTAACCATCCTTCTGAAGATATCCTACATATCTTCTTCCAATGTCCATTCATTATTGACTTCTAAAACTCTATCCTGACCAATAGCAAGGATGTTGGCATGTCCATTACTAACTTCTACCCCAAAAATTGGAATGCCACCTGGAGTAGACTCAGAAAAATGCACTATGACAATCTTATCCTATGGCATGAATTTCTTCCCTTTCTTCTTTGGGCTATTTAAAAAATCATAACAACAACATCTTCAACAACATAAAGGACAAGCCCATCAACAGCCTCACCCATTTTGAAGCTATGGAATTTATCTATATTTATAATAACAAATATACTAAGCAACCCCCGAGAACCATCCATATAAAATGTTCTCCTCCAAGCATAGGCCACTTCAAACTCAACTCTGATGGCTCATGTTTAGGGAACCCTAGAAAGGAATAAATTGAGGGAAGGGGTGATTAAAGATACAAGCGGGGGTAGATATTGGGGATACACCAAATCCTAGTTTATAGCTACTAACAACCAAATTGAGCTCATTGCCCTTATTGAAGACATGGGAATTGCTGAAAAAGAAAACACTATTCCACTAGAAATCAATATTGACTCCGAAGAAATTATTTGAATGATCAAAAAAGCAGCTTACATTATAATTGTTGACACATAATTTTTTCTCTCCGTGCCTAAAATTAACATCTTCAGGCTTCCTGATCATTAAAGGGCACGAAACATAATTTTCACATATCTTTACAATTGTTTGATGAATTATTGATAATCATCCTTTTAGGATTTCAATCAATTTGTAGTCAAATTTTTTACTTTTCATAATTTATTAATATTTTTATTATTTTGGATTTTTATCAATTCATTATCTATTTTAATATTTTACAATCATCCGCACACGTGCACGACACGTCGTCATATTTCTTACAGTATTTTAAAATTAATTACATTCCAATAATTTCAATATTCTTTTACATTTTTTCTGTAATTACATATCAATACCTACATTTTTGTATATTTATTGCAATCCACAAAAGTTGTGTCGAGTCAATTATTTTAATACATAGAGCAATAAATCAGTCAAGTCAAGATGTCGTCATCATTATGACACTTGACTTTTCCTTTACCTACTATCCATAATTTAAGGAATGAGTTTGAAAAAAGTAGATTTGATATTTTATTTTTTTATTATTTTTTCTTTTTAAATATGCATTTACACACAATAAATTCACAAAATACACACGTACACGACATAACATCATATTTTTATAATATTTTTTAAATTAATTACATTCTTTCAATATTTTCAACATTCTTTAAATTTTTTCATAATTTCAAATTAATGTCTATATTTTTACAATCCACTAACACTTAATCGGATCAATTATTTTTACACAGTATAATGATTACACATAAAAAAGGGGGATAAAATTTCAAAGGGTAGATTTTATTTTCTAACCTCTCCCCTTAAAAAGGGGGAACCACAAAATTCTTTGAAAAATAATAATATATGCACACCAACACTACACACAAAACACACACCAACACACGTACAAATATCTCTTCTCTTTCTACCTAAACTTCACTGTCGCCGGTTCACTGTCACTGGATCCTGGAGAATCTGGCCACCATCACCCATCTACAACCGACCAACACAACCATATTTCTGTCACTCCAAGTCGCCGGTGAGCTCTTGCCCAACAACCACAAATTTCTAATGTACCACCGCCACAAACTGGCAGCACCAACACCATTTTCAGCGAAGTCCACCGTTCCGGCGACCACCCTCGCACCACAAACCAGATCTGCTAGCGACCACACCAAACCACCAGTGCTTCTCTCTTTTATTTGTGTTTTCGGTGAACCAGCAGCGGCGGGTCTCACTACCGCCACCTTTATTTCCTTCTTTTTCATCACCGACCAATGTCCATCCACCACCGTCACTATCACTCTCCTCGTTGCTCACTATTTTTCTTGTTATTTAAATATACATTTTAAAATTTGAGATTGACCAGTGATTTATACTTCTTTGGTGGAATCTTGAAAATTGCTCTATTTTTATTATTTTTGTTAATTATCATACATTTGAAGAAGATATTCTTATGGTTTCATGGTTGTTTACTGCCTTGTTATTGTTTTGTTTTATATTTTTTTAACATACCTAGTTTTTCTTACTTTGTTTTGGTTCATATTTGGCTGACGGGTCTTTGTTCCAATGCTAACTCCATTATGTATTTTTTTTAAATTCCAAAAGGTAGAGGTTTTCCCCCAAGGTGGAGTGGTGTGCTGAGATATCAGAGTAGACTGTGTGTAACATATGTAGATAAGTTAAGACAATGGATTTTGGCTGAGGCGCATGGTGAGCGTTACTCTATTCATTCTGGTGCTACTAAAATATATCGAGATTTGTGAGAAATCTATTGGAAGAGTGGTATGAAGAGAGATATAACAGAGTTTGTATCCAAGTGTGCAACTTGTCAACAGGTTAAGGTGGAGTACCAAAGGCTTGGTGGTGTTTTGCAAGAGTTTAGTATTCCTACTTGGAAGTGGGAAGAGGTGAATATGGACTTTGTAACAGGGCTACCCCATTTGTATCGTCATCATAATTCGATTTGGGTTATTATGGACAGATTGACTAAGTTAGCACATTTCTTGCCAGTTCATATGTCCTATACAGATGAGGATTATACTAAGTTATATATATATGAGTTAGTCAGATTGAATGAAGTTCCCTAATCCATTATCTCAGATAGGGGTACTCAGTTTACCTCTCGGTTTCGAAAAGCTTTTAAGAAGGGTCTTGGTACCCAAGTTTATCTTAGTTTCACTTTCCATCCTCAGACTAATGGTTAAGTAGAGAGGACCATTTAGACTCTAGAAGATATGTTGAGAGCGCATGTACTTAATTTCAGGGGTAGTTGGAATGAGCATTTGCCATTTATTGAGTTTGCCTACAACAACAGCTATTATGCTAGTATTCAGATGGCCCTATTTGAGGTACTTTATGAGAGGAAATGTAGATCACCTATCTGATGGTTTGAAGTGGGTGAGCCCACATTGTTAGGGCCAGATATGGTGTTAGAAGTTATAAAGAAAGTACAGTTGATTCAAGAAGGGTTGAAAATAGCTCAGAGTTATCAGAAGTCTTATGCAGATGTAAGAAGAAGAGATCTTGAGTTTGAAGTTGGTGATTTAGTCTATTTAAAGTTTCACCCATGAAGGGGGTAAATAGATTTGGCAGGAAAGGAAAACTTAGTCCCTGTTATATAGGTCCCTTCCGAATTTTGAGCCGTGTTGGGAAGGTGGCATATGAGTTGGAGTTGCCTACAGATTTATCGTCCGTACATCCTGTGTTCCATGTATCTTTGTTAAAGAAGTGTATTAGTGATCTCGTGGTTGTAGTACCCTTAGAAAGTATAGAGGTTCATGATAGCCTCTCTTATGATGAAATTCCAGTTGAGATCCTTGACCATCAGAATCATAGACTAAGGAACAAAGAAGTCCCCCTAGTCAAGGTTCTTTGGCAAAATCAATCCGTTGAGGGAGCCACTTGGGAAGCAGAAGAAGATATGCGGACCAAGTACCCTCATCTTTTCGCTGCAGATTCAGTTTAAGGTAACAGTTTCCTCGGATCATTTATTTTCAGTCTAAGTTTCAGCTTTATATAGCCATTCATTTGATAGTTCATGCATTTGCAATCAATTGAGTCATGATTTCAGTTGTACATGCTAGTTATGGTCTCAATTTTCAGCATCTCAACTTCACTAGCAACATTCGAGAATGAATGTTCCCAAGGGGGAGATATTGTAATACCCAAAATTTTGCTCGCTTAAATTTGTTCCTAGAATGTTAAGAAATGTCTTCCAAAATGATTAATATTTTTTTCGCATAGAATTTTCTAGATTTCAACTTTTTATTGCGTGGGAAATTAAATAAGCTTTCCATCGATATCAAATTCACCCAAATTTGACACTCAGTGAAGAAGTTAGAGCATTTTTTTGTTGACATTATGCCAACTGGGCAAACACCGCATCGCGGTGAAGGATAATTTCATAATTGTCAATTTTCAATGGACCACTATGATTTTGGCGTGTTGCGGAGAGGTCCAAATTCCCATTTGTCAATTTTCAGTGGACCTCCGCGCTATTGGTGCATCATGGAGAGGTCTATTTTCCCAATTGTCGAATTCCTATAATGCAATGCTATAGTGGCGCATCGCACCGAAGGCCAAAATGGAATTCCTATAGGGCACCGTCATGGTGGTGCATCACGTTGAAGTTTCAGGTCCCAATTATCAAAATCCAGTGGGACAACGCGATTGCTCCACGTCGCGGAGGTGACCAATTACCCATTCGTCAGTTTCCAGTGAGCCACCGTGATAGTGGTGCATCATGGTGGCCCATTAAATCGGGACCCAGTTACATTTTTCCAGCTTTGTTTAGGTGTTTTAAGAGGGTATTTGGGACTTTTTCATAGCCCCAAAGTCGTCCAAATACAACATTTAGGGCTATTACATGCACCTTATGATATATTTCTCAAGATTTCTCTCAACCTAAAAACCCTAAGCTTCAAAAATAAACCTCAAGGATCCCAAGATTTCACCATCCTTTTTCCAAATTAATTTAAGATTCAAGATTCCCAACACAAGAATTCCAAGAACCATCATTCAAGAGCACAAATAGAGTCTCAAAAGTAAGGTTGTTCATCTAGTTCATCATCCAAGGTATGTCGGGTTTGATCAAGGACAAATTTTTCATTCTTATGCCCAAAAACTTGAATTTTATTAAAGATTACATGATTTGCAAGTTGGGGTTTATACCCAAAGCATCTTGTTTTTAGTTTATAAAGATGTAAGTGATTTAAGCCTTGGATTGCATATTTATCCTACTTATTTATGCTTTGAATTGAGGATTTATATCATGAATTGCACATTCCCATTGTGAATTGATATTTTCAAGTGTTGCCAAGATAGTTTTTGAGAATTAAGCTTCATTATGAAATTGTGATCATTTAAGTACATATGCTTTAAACCCAAGTATGAAGTTTGATATTTTATGAAGAGTATATTGTTAGCATGCTTTAACAAGCAAGAATTCAGATTTTAAAGAAAGATTGCTCTACCGAACCTAATCTAAGATAGGAATCCACATTATTCATGATTTAAAGCAAAGAGAAGTATAATTGGACCTTGTGCTGTTTTAAGGTGGATTTCCTAAAAGTTCTGACCAATAAGTATGGGAGTAGTATTTAGCACCGAGTTGGGTATGATTCCAAGGTCTTATGCCCCGAAACTACGAGCCACCGTAGGTTCTAAATTCCCATAGTGAGCTAAGATAAAGATCACTAAAGTTAAGGTTCTATTTTGATGGCAAGGGTAGAACAACTCTCCTCAACGTGGGCAAGATGTTGGACTCCATGTCAGCTCACATGGTTTATATCGGTTAGAAGAAACTCCCTGAGTCCCAAAGTACCTAAGTCCCAAAGATCCAAGATTTCCAAAGCTCCCAAAGCTTCTAAGTTTCTAAAGAAAAGAGTGATAGAAAAGCATTTATAAGACTAAGTGTTATGACTCACTAGATTTACAAGTATGATTTGTTATACCTGATTTTCTATTTTGATAGTTTAGATAATCAAGCTTATGTGAGTCATATACATCCACATGCATTTACTTTCTAATTATGATGATGTTTACTTATCCATTAAACCCCCATATACTCAGTACATCCTCAAAGTGTTGATCCATATATATGTCTATGTTCTATATTATCTGATATGGGGAAAACAACAAAAACACAAAACAACTCCAAAACAGTCCACTAATCTTAAGGATTTGAGGACTACGATGGAGACCACTTTCAGATTCACTACAACAATAACAATACGAGATAACAACGGTGCATTTGACACCAAAAACAAAAACAACATAATGATAACAAGATGAACACAATGAGAACAAATTTTGGATCTAGGAAGGACGCAAAACAGTCCATTATGAATATACAAAGTGCAATAAGATAAAGATAGATAGATAGACCAAATGAGGGAATAATATTAACAACCCAAGAATTGTTACACCCTTGTACCTTTAATATTACACACAACACTAACCTATCTCCTACGTAGGAACAAGAGGGATCTCAATCTCCCAAGGAGACTAACGTTTCCAAGCTTGAATCCAACACAAGTGATTCTACACTCAAGTTGATTTTCCTAGTTACATTTTCAGATTTGTGCCTCAAGGAGAGAGGACTTGTCTTTCACTGTTATACAACGTTCATCATCATAAAAATATAATGAATCAATCCCTAGAAGGTTGTATTTATAGTGTATTACAAGAATAGTGTGAAATATCCAAAATGACCCCTTAGTCAAAGTCTTCAAGTAGGCTCCCTTGGAGTGCATTGTGTGGACTGATTTTGGAGCCTAGTTAGGCCTTCCTTTGCACTTGACGTGTACACTCCAAGTCTCAGGTTTATACACTCTCGCACTCACCCACCTTCGTGGTTGTACCCGTATCATTATCTTATAATTAGTTTTAGGTGCTTAAACATGAGTTATTTGATCATCTCTATCTATGCTCCCATAGTTGGTGAGTCCTCAAGATTCGAGGGCTTACTTCTTCAAATTTCTAGATTTCATAGTAATTGAGTTATCATTTTCAATTTAGCCCAAGTCAGTTGGGGGTCTGTCCCATTGGCTCTTTAGTTCTTTAGTAGTAGAGGCTTGTCGAACTACAAGTTTAATTACAAACTTTTAGTATTTGTTATTCAGACAGTATCTATAGTTTAGGTTATCTTAAAGTAAGGTTTAGATCTAGTAGTAGGATCAAAGGGTTAGCTTAGTGCTACTCAAAGCCTTGAGCACCGTGTGATGTCTCGGGATTGATTTTTGGGCATTTCAAACTTGGTATCAGAGCCTAAGGTTTAGAGAGTCCTAGGGAGTCAGAAAAGATGCATCACATAGAGTCTTTATCATCGGTGTGAAGCATGACACATCTATAAGCAAGAGGCTATGAAGTATTTTAGGAAAATCCTCTCTTTCTTTCATAATCCATTGTGCTTACAGCTATCTCTATATGCTATTAACTTGTGCTCTTTCATGACAGAATGTGCCTCCTCAGAGATAAAGTGCCTATAGGAATGATAACCAGCCACCCCAGCTTGTTGATCCCTTGAATGAGAATGTCATATACCAAATTTTGGGATGCCTTTCAGGCGTTAGCCCAAGCTATGACCACTATTATTTAAGACAATAATTGGGCTGCAGTTTTGTATCAATAAAGAGGTGATTTAGCTACAGATAGACTTTGTGACTTTATGAGGATGAATCCGCCTGAATTTTTTAGGTCACAAGTAGGTGAGGACCCCAAATTGTATCTTGATGAGGTAAAAAAGATTACCCAAGTTATGCATGTCACTGAAGAAGAGAGTGAAGAATTGGCTTCGTATAGGTTGAAATATGTTGCATATGATTGGGTTGTCATATGGAAGAGAGGTTGGGGTGAGAATATAGCTCCCACGAGTTGGCAAGTATTCCAAGATGCTTTCTAGGTAGGTTCTTTTCGCATGAGTTGCAGGAAGTCAAGGCTGAGGAGTTCATGAAACTGAGGCAAGGTTCAATGACTGTGAAGGAGTACCACCTTAATTTTAACTATTTATCTAAGTATGCTCCTGAGTTGATAGTTGACACCAGATCTAGTATGAGTTAGTTCATTACTGGAGTATCGAGATTGGTAGTCAAGGAGTGTAGGACTTCTATGCTTATTGGAGATATGGATCTTGCTAGGTTGATAACTTATGCCCAGTAGATTGAGATAGATAAGTTGAAGGGAAGAAAGAGAAGAAATAAGAAGGCTATAACAGGACAGTTTGAGTATGGTCAGTCAAGGTCTACAGGGAGAAAACACTCATATTTTTAGAGTCATTCGCCATTGCCAATGCTTTCTTTAGCTAGTTCTCCTGCTCTCAGAGGTAGACAGGATCAATGGGATAAGTCTTTTATGTCTAGGTCCCAGAATAGTGTGAGTGGTAAGCCTAATTATCCTTTATATGATAAGTATAGTAGAACTCATCCTGGTGAGTACTTGGCTAGAAAAAAGGGTTGTTTTGGTTGTGGAAAATTCGGTCATAGAATTAGAGAATGCTCGTATGCTAAGCAGGGAAACAAAGATGTTCGTCCTTAGATAGGGAATACCAGTGCACCAACTACTGCAACTCACTCAGCCCCTTCTTAGGGTGCATCATCCAGTACCGATGGTGGTCAGCGCCAGATTTGGTTCTATGCTTTACCATCTCTCCAGGAGCAGGAGAGCTCCCCAGATATTTTTACTGGTATGATTTGTGTCTTCTATTTTAGTGTTTATGTGTTGTTAGACCCTTGGCCAAGTTTCTCTTATGTGACCTCGTTGGTTGCTGTGAATTTTAAGATAAGTTCTGAAAAGATCCCCAAGCCTTTCTTAGTTTCTACACCAGTAGGGGAATAAGTTGTTGCCAAAAATATTTTTAAAAAGTGTCTCATTACTGTCCTTCATAAGATTATGTTAGCCAATTTGATAAAATTAGACATGGTTAACTTCGACCTTATTCTCGGTATGGATTGGATCCATTCTTGTTATACATTAATAGATTGTCGCACACATTTGGGGAAGTTTCAATTTGTCGATGAGCCAGTCTTTGAGTGGTCAGGTAATTCAGTGTCTCCCAAGAGTTATTTCATATATTATCTTAAAGCCAGTAAGTTGATCTCTAAAGGGTGTATCTATCATCTAGTTTGAGTTAAAGAAATTAAGTTTGAGACTCCAATAGTTCAGTCAGTCGGTATAGTTAATGATTTTCCTGATGTCTTTACTAAAGATTTGCTTGGGGTGCCTCCTGATAGGGAAATCGAATTTGGAATTGATCTTCTTCCTGATACTCAGCCTATTTTCATTCCTCCATATCGTATGGCTCCTGCCAAACTTAAGGAGTTGAAAGAGCAACTCAAAGATCTTCTAGACAAAGGCTTCATAAGACCTAGTGTTTTTCCTTGGGGCGCTCCCATCCTATTTGTCTAAAAGAAAGATGGTTCTTTGCGTATGTTCATTGACTATCGTTAGTTGAATAAATTCACAGTCAAGAACAAATATCCTCTTCCTAGAATTGATGACTTATTTGACCAACTCCAAGGTGTAAGTTATTTCTCAAAGATAGACCTTAGATCCGGTTATTATCAACTCAAAGTAAGGTAATGCGATATTTCGAAGATAGCCTTCAGGACTCGCTATGGTCATTTTGAGTTTCTAGTCATGTCCTTTGGGCTAACCAATGCCCCAGCATTTTTTATTGACTTGATGAACCAAGTGTTCAAACAATATATGGATATGTTTGTCAGTCTTTATCGATGATATTCTTGTCTACTCTCGTAGTGTAGATGATCATGCAGACCATCTCTGAATTGTGTTGCAAACTCTTAGAGATCACCAATTGTTCGCCAAATTTAGCAAATGTGAATTTTGGCTAAGTTCCGGTTCTTTCCTCAGTTATGTTATTTCTATAGAGGTTATTAAATTTGATCCCCAAAAGATAGAAGCCGTAAGAAATTGGTCTATACCTATCTCTCCATCCGACATTAAGAGTTTCTTAGGTTTAGATGGCAATTTTAGATGTTTTGTTGAGGGTTTTTCATCTATTATGTCTCCTATGACCCGATTGACTCAGAAGAAGGCTAAGTTTCAGTGGTCAGATTCCTGCGAGAAGCGTTATCAGGAGTTGAAGACTCAACTCACTTTAGCCTAGTCTTAGCATTACCCAATCGTATGGATGGTTTTATTATGTATTTTGATTCCTCTAGAGTTGGTTTGAGTTGTGTTTTAATGTAGAGAGGTAAGGTCATAGCCTATGCCTCGAGACAGCTTAAGCCTCATGATAAGAATTACCTAACCCATGATCTTGAATTAGCTGTCATGGTGTTTGCTTAGAAAATTTGGAGACACTACCTATATGGTGTTTATGTTGATGTGTTCATGGACCACAAAAGCTTGCAATATGTGTTTACGTAAAGAAATTTAAATCTCCATCAGATAAGGTGGTTAGAACTACTGAAAGATTATGACATAAGTGTATTGTATCATCCGAGCAAGGCCAATATAGTGGCAGACGCCCTTAGTATATTGTCTATGAGTAGTATTGCTCATTTGGAGAATAATAAGAAAGAGTTAGCTCAGGAAGTGCACCATTTGGATAGGTTGTGTGTTAGATTGGTTGATTCAATTAAGAGTAGCGTTTGGGTGCAGATTAATGCAAAATCTTCCTTAGTTTCTAAGGTGAAGGAGAAACAATATTAGGATTCCATCTTGGTTAAGTTGAAGGAGTCGGTTAAAGACCAAATGGTAGAGGTTTTTTCCTAATGGGAGGATAGTGTGCTGATATACCAGAGTAGACTGTGTGTACCATATGTAGATAATTTAAGACAGTAGATTATGGCTGAGGCGCATGGTGCGCGTTACTCTATTCATCCTGGTGCTACTAAAATTACTGATATTTGTGAGAAATCTATTGGTAGAGCGGTATGAAGAGAGATCTAGTGGAGTTTGTAGCCAAGTATGCAGCTTGTCAACAGGTTAAGGTAGAGCACCAAAGGCCTGGTGGTGTTTTGAAAGAGTTCAGTATTCCTACCTAGAAGTAGGAAGAGGTGAATATGGACTTTGTAATAGGGTTACCCCTTTCGCGTCATCATCATGATTCGATTTGGGTTATTGTGGATAAATTGACTAAGTCAACGCATTTCTTGCTAGTTCATATGTCCTATATAGCTGAGGATTAAGCTAAGTTATATATTTGAGAGCTAGTCAGATTGCATGGAGTTTCCTTGTCCATTATATTAGATAGGAGTACTCAGTTTACCTCTCAATTTTGGAAAGATTTTCAGAAGGGTCTTCGTACCCAAGTTTATCTTAGTTCAACTTTCCATCCCTAGACTGATAGTTAGGCAGAGAGGACCATTCAAACTCTAGAATATATGTTGAGAGCGTGTGTGCTTGATTTCAGGGGTTGTTGGGATGAGCATTTGTTGTTGATTGAGTTTGCCAATAACAATAGTTATCATGCTAGCATTTAGATGGCCCCATTTAAGGCACTTTGGGGGAGGACATATAGATCACCTATCGGATGGTTTGAAGTGGGTGAGACCGCATTGTTAGGGCCATATATGGTGTTAGAAGCTATGGAGAAAGTATAGTTGATTCAAGAAAGGTTGAAAATAGCTCAGAGTTATCAGAAGTCATATGCGGATGTAAGAAGAAGAGATCTTGAGTTTGAAGATGATGATTAAGTCTATTTAAAAGTTTCACCCATGAATGGGGTAAATAGATTTGGCAGGAAAGGAAAACTTAGTCCCCTTTATATAGGTCCCTTCCGAATTTTGAGCCGTGTTGGGAAGGTGGCTTATGAGTTGGAGTTGCCTACAGATTTATCGTCCGTACATCCTGTGTTCCATGTATCTTTGTTAAAGAAGTGTATTAGTGATCTTGTGGTTGTAGTACCCTTAGAAAGTATAGAGGTTCATGATAGCCTCTCTTATGATGAAATTCCAGTTGAGATCCTTGACCATCAGACTCATAGACTAAGGAACAAAGAAGTCCCCCTAGTCAAGGTTCTTTGGCAAAATCAATCCGTTGAGGGAGCCACTTGGGAAGCAGAAGCAGATATGCGGACCAAGTACCCTCATCTTTTCGCTGCAGATTTAGATTCAGTTTAAGGTAAAAAGTTTCCTTAGATCATCTCTTTTCAGTCTACGTTTCAGAATTATATAGCCATTCATTCGATAGTTCATGCATTTGTAATCAATTGAGTCATGCTTTCAGTTGTATATGGCAGTTATGGCCTCAGTTTTCGGTATCTCAACTTCGATATCCATATTCGAGGATGAATGTTCCCAAGGAGGAGATATTATAATTCCCCAAACTTTTTCTAGCTTTAATTCGTTCCTAGAATGTTAAAGGATGTCTTCCAAAATGATTAATATTTATTTCACATAGAATTTTCTAGATTTAAATCGATACCAAATTCGCCTAAATCCGACTTTTGATGTAGAAGTTAGAGCATTATTTTGTTGACAGTGTGCCTACTAGGCAGACACCAAGTTGCGGTGAAGGACAATTTCATAATTTTCAATTTCCAGTAGACCACCGCGATGTTGGTGCATTACGGAGAGGTCCAAATTCCCATTTGTCGATTTCCAGTGGACCTCCACGATATTAGTGCGTCTTGTAGAGGTCCATTTTCCCAATTGTCAAATTACAGTAGTCCAACGCTATAGTGGTGCGTCGCGCCGAAGGCCAAAATAGCATTCCTATAGGGCACTGCGATGGTGGCACGTCGCGTTAAAGTTTCGGGTCCCAATTGTCGAAATCCATTGGGACAACGCGATAGCTCCGCATCGCGGAGGTGCCCAATTTCCCATTCATCAGCTTTCAGTGAGCCACCACGATTGTGGCGCATTGTGGTGGCCCATTAAATCGGGACCCAGTTACAATTTTCTAGTTTTGTTTAAGAGTTTTAAGAGGGTATTTTGGACTTTTTCCCAGCTTCCAAAACCATCCAAACACAAGATTTAGGGCTATTACAAGCATCTTATGATATATTTCTCAAGATTTCTCTCAACCAAAAAACCCTAAGCTTCAACAATCAACCTCAAGGATCCCAAGATTCCACCATTCTTTTTCCAAATTAATTCAAGATTCCCAACACAAAAATTCGAAGAACCATCATTCAAGAGCACAAATAGAGTCTCAAAAGTAAGGTTGTTCATATAGTTCATCATCCAAGGTATGTGGGGTTTAAACAAGGACAAATCTATCATTCTTGTGCCTAAAAACTTGAATTGTATTAAAGATTACATGATTTGCAAGTTGGGGTTTATACCCAAAGCATCTTGTTTTAAGTTAATGAAGATATAAGTGATTTAATCCTTGAATTGTATATTTATCCCACCTATTTATGCTTTGAATTGAGGATTTATATCATGAATTGCACATTCCCATTGTGAATTGATACTTTCAGGTGTTTCCAAGATAATTGTTGAGAATTAAGCTTCATTATGAAATTGTGATCATTTAAGTACATATGCTTTAAAACAAAGTATGAAGTCTGATATTTCATGAAGAGTATATTGCTAGCATGCTTTAACAAGCAAGCTTTAAGATTTTAAGGAAAGATTGATCTTTCGAACCTAAGCTAAGATAGGAATCCACATTATTTATGATTTAAAGGAAAGAGAAGTATAATTGGTTTTCATTGCAGATCTTATGCTGTTTTAAGGTGGATTTCCTAAAAGTTTTGAGCAATAAGTATGGGAGTATTATTTAGCACCGAGTTGGGTGTGATTCCAAGGTCACATGCCCCAGAACTACAAGCTACCGTCGGTTCTAAATGCCCATATTGGGCTAAGATAATGATCACTAAAATTTATATTGTATTGCAATGGCAAGGGTAGAACAACTCTCCCCAACGTGGGCAAGACATTGGATGCCATGTCAGCTCACATGGTTTATGTCGGTTAGAAGAAACTCCCTGAGTCCCAAAGTCCCTAAGTACCAAAGTTCCAAGATTTCAAAAGCTCCCAAAGCTTCTAAGTTTCAAAAGAAAAGAGTGATAGAAAAGCTTTTATAAGACTAAGTTTTATGACTCGCTAGATTTACAAGTATGATTTGTTATACCTGATTTTATATTTTATATAATCAAGATTATGTGAGTCATATACATCCACATACATTTACTTTCTAATTTTGATGATGTTTACTTATGAATTACACCCCCATATACTCAGTACATCCTCAAAGTGCTGATCCACATATATTTCTATGTGCTACATTGTGTTATAATGTAGGTTTAGGTGCTCAGTATCGGCAGCGTGAGTAGTTCGAGCATCTCTATCTATGCTCCCATAGTTGGTGAGTCCTCATGATTCGAGGGCCTACTTCTTCAGATTTCCAGATTTTATAGTAATTAAGTTATCATTTTCAATTTAGCCAACGTCAGTCGGGGGTCTATCCCAATGGCTCTCTAGTTCTTTAGTAGTAGAGGCTTGTCGGACTATGAGTTTAATTAGACTTTCAATATTTGTTATTCAGACAGTATCTATAGTTTATTCAGTTCAGTTTTTTGGTATGATACAACATTACTTCTTGATTAGATTATCTTAAAGTAAGTTTCAGATCTAGTAGAAGGCTCAAAGGGTTATCTTGGGGCTACTTATAGCCTTAAGTACTGTGTGACGTCTCAAGATTAGATTTCAAGGCATTACAATAATGCTTAAATCGATGTTTAATCTTATGTTTGAACAACTTGGGGTGATGGTAAATGACCTAATTGCTCCTCTAAAGATTAGAGTCGCAATTGGAAAGCTGTTTGGGGGTTTAACGCGATACAATAACCTGTCCATCGCTATACCCGATGTGACGCAATGCAATTGCATTGAGCTGCTAGAATCAAAATCTAAATACGATCCAATCCTCATCCAAAAAATCCAAAACTTCCCCGAGACGTGATCCTTACACCTATGAACATGAATTAACTCAAAAACCATCGTCTCGAAGCTCGAAAGGTCAATTTAAAAATCCTCGAAGTTAAGGGGGTAGAAAATAAGGCTAAGTTCCCAACACTTAGTTTTATTTTTAGGTTCTAAGTCTCTTATGCATGCACTATGACCTGAACTAAACTATGTCTAATATGGGGTATTACAATACCTTAGATACTAAAGAAGATAGAGAGATCTACTGTTGAAAGCCCTTAATTGGATCACCTGAGGAACCTTAGCCCTTTCTTGAACCAAAAGCTTAAGAGACTTAAGAGTGTTTAAAGTATTTTTTGATTGAGAATAATAGGGTAAATGAAGTCCTAATAGTTTTTTAAGTCATGGGGTCAAGAGGGGTTAAGAGGCAAAATGTCCAGAATACCTCCAGCTTAAACTGTAAAAATCATCGTAGGAGGGTACGACTCCCCTCTTAACTCATACACATAACATACGAGTGGTACCCACCACTCGTATCCTAGATAGAATGTTGGACATCACACCCTGTCCACCATACAACTACACTTGACTGAGTTGTACCTATACCATACGACTAGTACCCTCAAACCATATCCAAGATAGAATCAAAGGGGTTGGACATTGGACAACATACGAATTGGACTATACCACTCGTACCATCTTTATATGACCTTTATGATGTCCATTCATACCTTGGACATAAACCAACCAAACCATATTGATTATCATATGAGTTGAGGAACCTAAACTATACCTACATCATATGATAAGTACCCGCAAGTTGTATAATGTCCAGAACCTCAAACTTGAGTAATTTTCTAAGGGTCAAAATCTAAGGTGTTTTAATTCTGCAATTATTGTTTTGTTTCTCCATTTAGTGAGAAGGAGAATAGTGTCAACTTTATATCTTTATCAGAAATATTTTCATAATAAAAGTTGTCACTCAACTCAGTAAACTCCAGTAGGTGTTTGTATGGGTATTTAGGTGGTTTACCGTTATATTGACAAGTGTTCTGTACTAGTCGCACCGTGCCCTCTTTAAGCTTAAAATTTTTGGTGATATTCGATATCACAATAACTCTAGAGGCATTTTATTGATTTGGCCTCGCAAAATTTTACACTGAAACATATGGTGCAAGATGAGGCTGGACTACAGTTCTATGTACTGTATTATTCAATGGGTCTTGTAGAACTAGATTGTTCAAGTTATCACCCATATCTCTCAACTCTTTAAGAGTATGTTCAAAATCATGGTCAATTGAAATCAAGGGATTACCTTGACTCCTGGTATTTAGCACACACTAACGTGTACTTTGTAAGAAAGAAAACAACAAACAAAAGTGAAATATAAATAATTTAGTAAAAACTCAAAATAGTATCAATTCCAGCAAATCCCCGGTGATGGCACCAAAAACTTGCTACATTCTTTCACACAAGCAAATGTAAGTGGTCGTACGAGTAATAAAGGATGTAAGTCCAGATATCTTATCCACAAGGATTTGATGAATTTGTGTTCAACTTTGGATTCTTATTCGAGCTATTTAGCAGGTGACCAATAACAAAGAGTGATTTGTGTGTTTTGAATGTAAACAAAAACAATTGTAAATAAGTCATAGATTGGTTGTGTTGTAATTTAGATTTGAGAAAAGATCTAGGGTTAAGGTATTTTGATAATTTAATTGTGCTATCCAGTCATTTGTCTAATTTTGTTTTCTGAGTTACTGGTTCTAGGGTTAATTGTAGCTATATTGAGAGTTTTTCAAACAACTATAAGCCTACTTGACTATGTATAACACCTATATTTTTATGATCGTTGGTTAATAGTGAAGTGCATAAAAAATCGTCTGTATCAACTAAGCTAGGTTACATGGTATATTTCTATCCTCGGTGATTGATCGATTTCATTTTCCTATAAGGTTCACAAAGTAGCCCCATTTTCTCTTCTTATACTTGTCGTTTCCTTTTTCAAGTCCAAAAAACAAGCCCTAAACGATATTCGCAAGGTGATAAGTCAAACGAATAATTGAAAGCAAGAAGAAATAAATAACTCAATAATGGAAAAAATAAATAATATGATTTTCAAGCCACAACTTTCATGTTTAACCACAACCCTACAAACTAAGAGGTTTAGCTACTCATGAATCTCTTTGGAAGAATAAATTTTATGAAATTACAAGGCAAAAATTAAAAATAAAATAAAATAAATAAATTAAACCTTATTCTTGAGCTTTGTCCTAACCTTTTCTTTCTCTAAATAAGTTTTCCCTTTTTTCATGCAAAAACTCCTATTTATAGAGCCTAGGGTGCATGGAATAAAATAAATTTGTATTCAACTTGAACTAGGAAATCTCTGTTTCGCACCACTGGTAAAAAGCAAGCCAGTGGCACAACAGACAGTAAAATTTCTGAGTAGTTTCAAAACTTGAGCCACTAAGCCAAAGCAAGGCAGTGGCATAAGAGATTCTGCAATAGTGAATATTTTGCGCCACTACGCCAAACAAGATAGTAATGTAGAGTCTCTTCAACAACAATTTCAGCAAGTTATCTCCTTCACTCCACAATAGCAAGGCGAGGCGATTAACACAAATGTTTTATGATGTTCTTTCCTCTTCTTCCATCATTTATTCTCTAAATCTCTCAATATATTCCTGTAGACTCAAACCACGAAACCCAAGTGTAGTTCACATCATTTAATCTCAAGATAACACCAAAAATATAATAAATATAAAGCAAAATATAGTAAAATAAGGTGGTTTTTAACCTCGCACCAGTGCTCTACCAACACTCACTTCGTACAAGAACCATAAAACCATTAGTTTTGAAATACCAAAATAGTCCCTAAATTGCAAGTGGACATCACAACCTTAAGATTATTTTTAGCCTCTTCTATATATTAGATTACACATACAATCAATCAATATGTATATATATATATATATAAAGGAGAATTTTAGTTTATTCTATGTGGTATGCCTTAGAGGCCTCACATGCTATTTATCTTTTTTATGGTTTCTGGGACATTAATTGAATTTTTTTTATTTTTTTTAAATATTTATGTATCCAAAGGAAAAAATCACAATATTTAATTCTCTTAAATATATTTTTTAAATGTGCTTAAGTTTTTTCTTCTAAAGAGAAATGAAAAGTTCTAATTATTAATGAAAATAATTATTGAGTATTGAAAGCATGAAATGTTATTTCATGCTTATATGGGATGAAAAGTATTTTGCACATTCTTCATCTTTTACCTTATTTCCATCCCATGTTTTTCATTAGCATAAAGGGCTATTTCATGCTCAGATGGGATGAAGAATATTTGACACATTCTTCATCTTCTCACCTTATTTTCAGTCCATGTTTTTTGTTGTAATTTCTTTATATATGTGTGTGTATAACTTATAACTAGTATAGGTTAATCTCCTTGCTATCTATAGTTTCTTTATATAAATGCTATCTATAGTTTCTTGTTATCTATACTTATAACAAGTATAGGTTAGTGCATCAAAAAATCATATTATGTGATTTACCAATTTTACACTTATGATTGGATTTGTAATATGAGGTAACATCATTTTCTTCTTTATCTCATGTTGTTTTCTTTAATATGTTATTCATGTGATTTAATTTAGCGGTTTTTTCAGATCCAATAAAAAGCTTAATCGTCTCAAAAGATGGTAACTATCAGCACTACTTCTTTTGATTTTTCGATATTTCATTTTCCATTTTTCAATCTTCTTTATTTTTTTATGTAAATATATTAAGCACAACTTTTACGTTTTAGAAATGTACTTCCTCCGTTTCGTTTTAGTTGATCCTCTTTCTAAAAAAAATTATTTTAATTTACTTGTCCAACTTATAAAATCAAGACTATTTTACATAAATTCTTCCCATTCTACCCTTGATAGTATTAAATACAACCACACTTTTTAAAATAACATTTTTATATTTTCAATCCAAACTTTATGAAGCTTTACTTTTTTTTTTCTTTTCAAGAGTACTACTAGTATTCCTATAAGAAGATACCATGCACGACATCACTTCATTTCAAGAGTACTCCACTACACCAATTTTCCATGCTTAATTAATTATTGAATCTTACAATGTTAAGAAGAGTAAAAAGGTAAAATATACTCCTAACTATTGGATTTCTTAATAGGTGTGCCAAGGTTGAAAGAGCCATCTAATTCGAAACAGAGGGAGTAATTGGTATTTTTTTAATTAAGCATGGCATTATATTGTGATTGTTAAATAAGTTCATAAATTTTAAATCCTAAATTCGTTTTCTGGTGCAAGGTCTTATTATGGGGAAAAAAGCTTTATCTTTGTAATTGTTTTGGTCCATTGATGATGACCAATATTATTGTTGAGAAAATCTTTGTTGAAGATTAGTTTATTTTCTTTTGTTCCATTTTTTGTAAGTATCATTCACCTTACTTACTTAATTAAGTTCTTTCTTGCGTAAGATTATATTTTTGTAGCAATCTCTATTCAGTTCTATGAAAAAAAAAATACAATATAAATAAATATGAAAGCTAGACATGAACAAGGTGATATGAAAGAATTTTTTCTATGACCAATATTTTTATTTATATGTTTGTACATAATCTACTAAGTAAATAAATTATTCTACTTTCAGAAATTGTTGTCCATCAAGAGCAATACTAAAAGCAGTCCATGTAAGAGTAACGAGGGGAATTTAGTTAAAAGTGATAAAAGAGTTTGAAAATGAGGTGTAGGTGACTCAAGTCTTAATAATTGAGTGGAGATGACAATTACTTTATTATAGATTAAGAAAGTTGAGATAGTTTGAAAAAAACCCATAAGTTTTTCAATTTACACTTTGATCTAAATATTAGTTAATATATCAGGAAACAGAGGAAAAAAGACGTGTTTCTCTCTCTTCTCATCCGTTGTTGTTTTCTCTTTCTTCGCAATTTTTGTTGTCCATTGTTGTTGCTACTTTATTCATCATCTTCTGCTTCATTATCATCATTTTCTACTTCATTATCATCTTCATCTTCTTCTTGTCGACCATTGTTGTTGTTTTTACCGCTAATGCTGTTACTTGACTAATTTTTTAGGTCAAATTTTATTTTGTACTTGTAATACCTCGGGAAATTTTTTGTTGAAATTTGGTGCGTAAACGTGTGAGGTTCTATCTTCTTGAATGAATTATAAATTTTCCATATAGAATGTCTTAGATTATGACCCACCATTGCGTAGAGCATCGAATAAGCTTTCCAACGATATATGGATCATCCAAAATGGACACCCGAGCGACGAGTTATGAACATTCCGATCGAACTATGAATAGTAGTGAACAGTAAAACGTGCAGGAAAAAGTACTGAGGCCTGGCGTATTTTTGCTCCAACTTCAAACGATCATAAATACTCGTACACAATGATCTGGGTGAGATACTATAGATCAACGGAAAGATATGAGAGTTCTCTTTCTAATGAAATTGGTTTCATCCAATTTGGATATCGGAGTAAAACATTATGGTTGATCTACTTCAGTCTATCAAAACAATCCACCAAAGGACAGATTCGAGAATTATTTGATTTTTAGGGGCGCTTTGGTCATTCCCCCTCACCCAAAATCCATCCAAACCCTATATTAAAGCCTATTAGAAGCATTATATGTTATATTTCATCAAATTCCCTCAAAAAGAAAACCCTAAGCTCCTACATCCAACTTCAAGAACCTCCAAAGTTCACCATTAATTCTGCAAATTTATTCAAGATTCCAAGTTCCTAGTTCAAGAACTCCAAGAACCATCATTCCAAGACACAATTAACATCTCAAAAATGAGTAACGATCTAAAATTCATCATTCAAGGTATGTGGGGTTTTTCAACAAGAACTCTCTTTCGTTCTTGTGCCCAAAAGTACTTTTCTTTACAAAAGCATGATTTTTATTTGATTTTTTATAAATTTGAAGCATGAACCCATATCTTATGATGTTTAATATGAAATCTTGATGTTTATGATTTTGAAAGATGAATTTACATGTGTGGAGATATAAATCATGAATCTTGAATGATATTTATCATGATTTTGATATTTGGGTTGTGAATCCCCATTGGAAATTGTGCTTTTTTTAGAAAGTCTGTGTTATAAGCACGTTGATGTTGAATATTTGAGATATTTTGAATGATTTGACCTTTTGGTCTTAATGGAGTTATTTTGAACTCGAGTGTGAAAGAAATCCACAATGTTGTTGATTTTGATAAATGGGAAGCATGATGGCTCCCGATGTATATTTATATATTACTGAAATTGTTTTGTTGTGGATTGTCTTTGAAATGATCTGAGCTAAGTTCGGGAGAAAATTTTAGCACCGAGTGGGAGGTATAAAGCGACCTTACTTCCCTAGAACTATGTGCCCCCGTAGGAGTGAGACTGAGGTTGATTTATATAGTGATCACTAGGTTGTGTGGATTTGATATCGATAGTCCTACTCCGATGACAAGGATAGGATGGATCTCCCCAAAGTGAGTTGCACGTTGGACTCCATGTATCTCACATGGTTTATGTCGGTTATAGGATCTCCCAGTGTGTGTGTTTCCTTGTGTCTGGTGAATGGTGAAGTGATTTGAAAGTGGAATTGTGAAAGTTATTCTTTCAAAAGATTTAAATGATATTTACATTATGAGAATTGGTATTCTTGATGAACTGAAAGTGATTGACAAATTATATGATGACTCACGTGTGTTATTGTACTTATTTCATCCTCTCATGATTATGATAATTTTCTTTGGGCTATGTGAGTCTTTCATACATCCTACATATTTCTTATAAATATTTATGATGATGATGTTTATACAACTGCATACACCCCCATATACTCGGTTCCTTTCCATGGTACTGACCCACTTCTTCGGATGTGAGCTGTATTTTCTCGGAATGTAGGTTCAGGTGCTCAGTTCCAGGTTCTACAGTGACACTTTAGGCATGCTGTTCTACATTCTCTGTTGTGGTGTGTCCTCATGTTCCGAGGACATGATGTCTGATGTTGGTTTCACAGAATTGTTCACATTTGATAACTGAGTATGAGTTAGTTGGGGCATGTCTCAATGGCTCGCTGGTTTTATTGATTTTCTTAGAGGCTTGTCAGACTAGTATAGATGTTGGGAGTTGACTAATAAGTCGTATTTTGTTATCTTTTTGAAATTCTTTTATTCTTGGATGATGATTACTCTGTTGATATTTGAGGGTTATTTATGAAAACCCCATTGAGTTGTGTTGAACTGAATAAAAATGGCTCAAAGGGTTAGCTTGGGGCTAGTCATAGCCTCAAGCACTGCGTGACGCTTCGGAACCCATTTTCTGGGGCGTTACAAACTTGGTATCAGAGCCTAAGGTTTTAAGGTGTCCTAGGGAGTCTGACAAGCCGTGTTAAGTAGAGTCTTGATCATCGGTGTGTAGCGCGCTATATCTATAAGCAAGAGGCTACAAGACGTTAGGAAAGAGTGTGATTTTTTCTTTTAGAAGTCTATCATGCTTAAAGTATCTCTCTCTGCTATTGATTCGTGCTCTCCTCTTTTAGAAATATGCCTCCACGCCGAGCGAGAAGAAATAATGATGGTTAGCAACCTCAACCCGCTAACCCATTGAATGAAAACGTGTCTCATGCTGAATTTCAAGCAACTTTCCAGGCACTGGCCCAAGCTGTTACTACAAATATTCAGGCCAACCCAGCCCCGGCTCCACAGCATTAGGCAGGTAATTAAGCTACTGCCAGGATCTGTGACTTTATGCGGATAAATCCACCAGAATTCTATGGGTCCAAGTCTTATGAGGATCCACAATTATTTTTAGAGGAGGTGCGAGAGATTACTCAGGTGATGCATGTATCTGAGGAACATAGTGTGGACTTGGCTGCGTATAGGTTAAAAGACCTTGCTTATGACTGGGTTGTTGCTTGGAGGAAAGGTAGAGGTGAGGGATATGTCCCTACAACTTGGCAAGAGTTCCAGGATACATTCCTGGATAAGTTTTTCATTTTGGAGATGAGGAAGGCGAAGGTGGAAGAGTTTATGAACCTGTGATAGGGCTCTATGACTGTTAGGGAGTGCTGTCTAAAGTTCAATCAGTTGGCCAAGTATGCTCCTGACTTAGTGGCTGATGATCGGGCTAGTATGAGTAAGTTTGTGATTGGAGTGTCTAGTTATATGGTTAAGGAGTATAGGTCTGCTATGCTAAATAGTGAGATAAATCTTTCTAGGCTGATGACTCATGCCCAACAAATTGAGGTAGACAAGATTAAGGAGAGATATAGAATAAGAGGGAATAAGAGATCTAGGTATGAGAAGCACAGACAGGGCCAGACTAGATCACAGGGAGGGAGTCGCCCTCAGTATCAGGATCGTTCATCTATGACAGTACCATCATCTGCTAGTGATCCCGTGCCTAGAGGTAGGCAGGAGCAAGGTAACATGTCATATGCATCCAAGTCCCAGTACAGTGCTGGCAGTAAGCCAAATCGTCCCCTGTGTCCTAAGTGTGGTAGGGCTTATTCGGGTGAGTGTTGGGGTGAGAAGAGGGGTTGTTTCCAGTGTGGTGACATGGGTCACAGAGTTAGAGATTGTCCATAGGATGGAGAAGGACGTCGTGACTATCTCCCTCAAACCCAGACTCAGACTGTGAGTGCTCCAGTTCCAGCGACTCGCCCAGCTCCAGCTCAGGGCGCCTCTTCTAGCAATTCTGGCAGGCAGTGCTAGAATAGATTCTATGCTTTACCGTCCTGCTAGGAACAGGAGGACTCTCCCGATGTTGTTACTGGTATGCTTCGTATATTTCAGTTTGATGTGTATGCTTTGTTGGATCCTGGATCCAGTTTCTCATATGTTACACCTTTGATTGCTGTGAATTTTGAAATGAGTCCTGAGATTATTCCTGAGCCTATCCTAGTTTCTACCCCAGTGGGTGATTCGATTGTTGCCCAGAAAATGTATAAAAAATGTCCTGTTTCCGTTCTTCATAGAGTCTAGTTGGCTGATCTGATTGAGTTAGACATGGTAGATTTTGATGTGATTCTGGGTATGGACTGGTTATATTCTTCTTATGCCTCTATTGATTGTCGGAATTGAGTGGTCAAGTTTCAGTTTCCGGGTGCATTTGTGTTTGAGTGGTCTGGTAATTCTGTGTCACCCAAGAGTCATTTTATCTCTTACCTCAAATCTAGAAAACTTATTTCCAAGGGGTGTATTTACCATTTGGTTAGAGTCAAAGACACTAAGTCTGAGACTCCAACTCTCTAGACTGTTAATGTCGTCAATAAGTTTTCTGATGTCTTTCTGGATGATCTCCCAGGGATACCTCCTGATAGAGAGATAGAGTTCGGGATTGATCTTCTTCCTGATACTCAGCCCATTTATATTCCTTCTTATCGTATGGCCCCTACAGAACTTAAGGAGTTGAAAGAGCAACTCAAAGATCTACTAGATAAGGGTTTCATAAGGCCCAATGTTTCTCCTTGGGGTGCTCCTGTATTGTTTGTGAGAAAGAAAGATAGCTCTTTGCGTATGTGCATTGATTACCACCAACTGAATAAAGTCACCATAAAAAATAAGTACCCCCTTCTGAGAATAGATGATTTGTTTGACCAATTGTAAGGCGCAAGTTATTTCTCAAAGATAGACCTTCGTTTCGACTATCATCAACTCAAAGTTAGGGAGTGTGACATCCCAAAAACCATTTTCCGAACTCGTTATGGCCATTTTGAGTTTCTTGTTATGTCTTTTGGGTTAACTAATACCCCAGCAGCTTTCATGGACCTCATGAATCGAGTGTTAAGACCATATCTAGATATGTTTGTCATAGTGTTCATCGATGATATACTGGTGTACTCCAGTAGTGAGGATGAACATTCTGATCATCTCCGAACTGTTTTGCAAACCCTTAGAGATCACAAGTTGTTTGCCAAGTTCAGTAAGTGTGAGTTTTGGCTAAGGTCAGTTGCTTTTCTGGGTCATATCATTCTTCCGAAGGTATTAGAGTGATCCCCAAAAGACTGAAGCTATTAGAAATTGGCCTAGACCTATTTCTCCAACTGATATCCAAAGTTTCTTGGGTTTAGATGGCTATTACCGCCGTTTTGTTGAGGGTTTATCCTCTATAGCATCTCCTATGACTCGGTTGACCCAAAAGAAAGTGAAGTTCTTGTGGTCCAAATCTTGTGAGAAGAGTTTTCAGGAGTTGAACACTCGACTTACTTCAGCCCTTATTTTGACTTTGCCTGATGGTGTCGATGGTTTCAGAAGGGTAAGGTGATAGCTTATGCTTTTAGACAGTTGAAACCCCATGAGAAAAATTACCCCACCCATGACCTTGAGTTGGCTGCTGTTGTGTTTGCTTTGAAAATCTGGAGACACTATTTGTATGGTGTCCATGTTGATATTTTCACTGATCATAAAAGTTTGTAGTATGTGTTTACCCAGAGAGAATTGAATCTTAGGCAGAGACGATGGTTAGAATTGTTAAAGGACTATGATATGAGTGTGCCCTAAGTAGAGTGTCCATAGGTAGTGTTTCGCATGTGGTAGAAGGTAAGAAAGAGTTGGCTCGTGATGTACATCGTTTGGCTAGATTAGGGGTTAGGTTGTTTAGCTCTACTAAAGGTAGTATAGGGGTTCAGAGTAGTTCCGAATCCTTCTTGGTTTTGGAAGTGAAGGAAAAGCAATACTTAGATGCTAGTTTGGTCAGACTGAAGAGTCAGTCAAGGACCAAAAAGTAGAGGTTTTCTACCAAGGGAGAGATGGTGTGTTGAGATTGCAGGGTAGATTATGTGTCCCGAATGTTGATGATTTGAGACAGAGGATTATGGCTGAAGCGCACGGGGTGCGATATTCTATTCATCCTAGTGCCACCAAGATGTACCAAGACTTGCAGGAAATCTATTAGTGGAGTGGCATGAAGAAAGATATAGCAGCGTTTGTAGCTAAGTGTTCAATATGCCAATAGGTTAAGGTTGAACACCAAAGACCTGGTGGTATGATGCAAGAGTTTAGTATTCCCACCTGGAAGTGGCAAGAGATAAATATGGACTCTGTGATTGGTTTACCTCCTTGCCGACACCATCATGATTCCATTTAGGTTGTGGTTGATAGGTTGACTAAGTCTGCTCATTTCTTGCTTGTTCATACTTCATATAATGCTGAGGATTATGCTAGATTGTATATCCGAGAGCTAGTCAGACTGCATGGAGTTCCTTTGTCTATCATTTCGGATAGGGGTACTTAGTTCACTTCGCAATTTTGAAAAGATTTTCAGAAGGGTCTTGGTACCCAAGTGCTTTTGTGTTCTGTTTTTCATCCGCAGATTGATGGTCAGGCTGAGCGGACCATCCAGACATTAGAGGATATGTTGAGAGCTTGTGCACTTGACTTTATGGAAAGTTGGGATGATCACTTACCATTGATAGAGTTTGCTTACAATAACAGTTTCCACTCTAGTATTAGCATGGCTCCGTTTGAAACCTTATATGGGAGGAAGTGTAGATCACCCATAGGTTGGTTTGAGGTGGGTGAAACGGCTGTGAGTGGTCCTGATTTGGTATTTGAGGCTATGGAAAAAGTTAAGTTGATTAGGGAAAGGTTAAAAATTGCGCAGAGTCGTCAGAAGTCATATGCGGATGTTAGAAGGAGAGACCTTGAGTTTGAAGTTGGTGACCTAGTGTATCTAAAAATTTCACCCATGATGGGGGTGAAGAGATTCGGAAAGAAGGTGAAGCTTAGTCCCCGTTATGTTGGTCCTTACAAAATTCGTAGCCGTGTTGGTAATATAGCTTATGAGGTCGAGTTGCCTTCCGAGTTGTCCTCTGTTCATCTAATATTCCATGTCTCCATGCTTAGAAAGCATGTTAGCGATGTTGTGGTAGTGGATTCCTCTGTGAGTGCTGACATTCCAGAAAATCTTTATTTTGATGAGATTCCTGTTGAGATTCTTGATTTCAGTGTCCGAAGACTAAGGAACAAAGAAGTTCCCTTGGTCAAGGTGTTGTGGCGAAACCAATCTGTTGAGGGTGCAACTTGGGAAGCTGAAGCGGATATGCAATCCAAGCACCTGCACCTATTTTCCGCGAACTCCGATCAAGCCGAAGGTACCGTTCTTTCCTAAATCATGCACTTTTGATAAAAGTTGCAGCAGTTCAGCTGTCATTTATTATGTGTTCAGCTGTAGTTTCTTGAATTTATGCATTCTATGTTGCATTCGGAGTGAGAAACGATGTGGTGATGAGTCTAACGAATGGTTTAAGCTGTATGCTCTATTTCCTATCTAATCTTTGCATATCTAGCATCATTCGAGGATGAATTTTTCCAAGGGGGGATGATGTAATACCCCAAGAAATTTTTCGTTGAAATTTTGTGTGTAAACGTGTTGGGTTCTATCATCTAGAATGAATTATAAATTTTTCATGCGGAATGTCTTAGATTATTACCCACCATTGCGTAGACTATCGAATAAGCTTTCCAACGATATGTGGATTATCTAAAACGGACACCCGAGTGATGAGTTATGAACATTCCAATTGAACCGTGAATAGTAGTGAACAGTAAAACATGCAGGAAAAAGTACTGAGGCCTGGCGTATTTTTTCTCCAACTTCAAACGATCATAACTCCTCGTACACAATGATCTGGGTGAGATACTATATATCAACGGAAAGATATGAGAGTTCTCTTTCTAACGAAATTGGTTTCATCCAATTTGGATATCTGAGTAAAACGTTATGGTTGATCTACTTTAGACTATCAAAACAGTCCACCCAAAGAAAGATTCGAGAATTATTTAATTTTTAGGGGCGTTTTAGTCATTCCTCCTTACCTAAAATCCATCCAAACCGTATATTAAAGCCTATTAGAAGCATTATATGTTATATTTCATCAAATTCCCTCAAAAAGAAAATCCTAAGCTCTTACATCCAACTTTAAGAACCTCCAAAGTTCACCATTAATTCTACAAATTTATTCAAGATTCCAAGTTCCTAGTTCAAGAACTCCAAGAACCATCATTCCAAGACACGATTAACATCTTAAAAATGAGTATCGATCTAAAATTCATCATTCAAGGTATGTGAGGTTTTTCAACAAGAACTCTCTTTCGTTCTTGTGCCCAAAAGTACTTTTCTTTACAAAGGCATCATTTTTATTTGATTTTTTACGAATTTGAAGCATGAACCCATATCTTATGATGTTTAATGTAAAATCTTGATGTTTATGATTTTGAAAGATGAATTTACATTTGTTGAGATATAAAGCATGAATCTTGAATGATATTTATCATGATTTTGATATTTGGGTCGTGAATCCTTATTGAAAATTGTGCTTTTTTGATAAAGTGTGTGTTATAAGCATGTTGATGTTGAATATTTGAGATATTTTGAATGATTTGATCTTTTGGTCTTAATGGAGTTGTTTTAAACTCGAGTACGAAAGAAATCCACAATGTGGTTGATTTTGATAGATGGGAAGCATGATGGTTCCCGATGTATATTTATATATTACTGAAATTGTTTTGTTGTGGATTGTCTTTAAAATGATCTGAGTTAAGTTTGGGAGAAATATTTAGCACCGAGTGAGAGGTATAAAGCTACCTTACTTCCCTAGAACTACGTGCCCCCGTAGGAGTGAGCCTGAGGCTGATTTATATAGATCACTAGTTTGTGTGGATTTGATATCGATAGTCATACTCCAATGTCAAGGATAGGACGGCTCTCCCCAATGTGGGTTGTACGTTGGACTCCATGTAGCTCACATGATTTATGTTGGTTATAGGATCTCCCAGTGTGTGTGTGTTTCCTTGTGTCTATGGTGAATGGTGAAGTGATTTGAAAGTGGAATTGTGAAGTTATTCTTTCAAAAGATTTAAATGATATTTACATTATGAGAATTGGTATTCTTGATGAACTGAAAGTGATTGACAAATTATATGATGACTCACATGTGTTATTGTACTTATTTCATCCTCTCATGATTATGATAATTTTCTTCGGGCTATGTGAGTCTTTCATACATTCTGCATATTTCTTATAAATATTTATGATGATGATGTTTATACAACTGCATACACCCCCATATACTCGGTTCTTTTCCATGGTACCCACATCTTCGGATGTGGGTTGCATTTTCTCGGAATGTAGGTTTAGATGATCAGTTTCAGGTTCGACAATGATTCTTCGGGCACGCTGTTCTACATCCTCTGTTGTGGTGAGTCCTCATGTTCCAAGGATATGATGTCTGATGTTGGTTTCATGGAATTGTTTACATTTGATAACTGAGTATGAGTCAGTTGGGGCATGTCTCAATGGCTCACTGGTTTTATTAATTTTCTTAGAGGCTTGTCAGACTAGTATAGATACTGGGAGTTGACTAATAAGTCGTATTTTGTTATCTTTCTGAAATTCTTTTATTCTTGTATGATGATTACTCTGTTGATATTTGAGGGTTATTTATGGAAACCCCATTGATTTGTGTTGAACTGAATGAAAATGGCTCAAAGGGTTAGCTTGAGGCTACTCGTAGCCTCAAGCACCGTGTGACGCTCCGGGACCCGTTTACTGGGGCGTTACAGTACATCACTTTGGCATTACTTCATAGGTGACTTTGGTAAGTAAAATTATGATTTTTAGTTGAATTTATCATTTAGGTACACTACTACTGTTGTTCTTTCAATAATGGATAGAACTCGTTCATGAATCTAACATAAGAGTCATTTGTTTAAATAGATCACTCATCTGTTGCAAAAAATAATTTTTTTGTTGCAATGGAAGACTCATATGTTGGATTTCTGTTTATGGTTCTATAGTGACTGTAACATAAATCGAACAGATACGTCATCTATTGCAACAAACTAGTTATCTGTTGCAATAGACAAGTTATCTGTTGCAATAGACTAGTTATCTATTGCAACAGATGAGTAATCTGCTTAGAACAACAAAATACAACTCCTACCACAAACTCAACAGGTAAAAAATATATTTTAACAGATGGTCCACCTGTTGAATGAACTCAAAACTCTTGCTATTGCTACTAGGCATAAAAAGTCAAAGTCGACTAAACATAAATTTTTTATTAAAAAATAAAAAAAATACATAGGCTAAAATAAAAACATAACCTAATTATTATTATTATCATCATCATTGTTATCATTATTGCTAGTCGGCCAATTTTCAACCGGCAGCCGTAGGGCTCTCCACAACAAGCGAATCTCTTAGAGCATCCTTGCTCTCACAATGCCTAACTCCTAATGGAGGTTATCAACCTGCCTATGAAGTTCTCATATAGTGTTGTGAAAAATAGTAATGTCTCAAACAGGATTATTCATATCTAGAACACACATGAATTGACAAAAAAAATAAAGAAAATAGTTCGAATGTAATACAACATATACTACCAATTGAGTATATTTACACAAAAAAAAAGAAAAAAACTTACCTGAGTCAGGGAAAAGGTATCTGGTCTTTGAAGAGAAAGTAGTTGAAGATGTAATATGAAAGACAAGATGTATGAAATAAATAGAGTGTAGTAGAATGAACGAGTAAGGAGGGACTTATTTATAGAGGATTGAATTTGAATGAGTTAGGCAAAATGGCGCGACTGTTTACCTCCATTTATTAATTATATTCAAACTCGTGACTTTTTGATTACTGTGAAATGTTATGACTTAATTAAATTTGATTATTGTGATAAGTCACGACTTTTCAGCTTAATATTATTAATTAATTCTTAAATTTAAATAATATTTTTATCAATAAATAATCAAAGACTTCTCACCTTTCAATAACCATTTCTTTTAATAGTAACTATTTTTATTGAGTTGTGGCAACAGATTGTATATTTGTTGCATCAGATAATTCATCTGTGGTAATAGATTGTATATCTGTTGATTCAGATAACCCATATGTAGCAATAGATATGCCATCTATTGCAACAAATGGATCGTTTGTACAATATATAATCTATCTGTTGCAATAGATTAGTTATGTATTGCGTCAGATGTCTACAACTGAGGCAACAAATGGACCATCTGTTGGGGAGACCGTCTTTTTTAACAATCATCATCTACTTTAATTTATCCAAACTGGTAAATTTTTTATTATATAAATTAAAAAAATAGATTTGAAAATAACAATGGTGTAAAGTCACTACATGTCGCCTATTTAATATTAATATTAATTATTAAAATTAAATAACTATTTATTTACGATTATAAAATGTGTATATCATTTATGACTTTTTATTTTTTGTGAAAAGAAATGACTTAATTAAATCAAGCTGGTGACTTGTATACAAATATACAATAAAAATAAAATATACATTAGATTCTTCCCTTAGGTATATTCGATATAATAATAGAAAATACATATGCTAAAAGAAAAACATAACCTAATTATTATTATTATTAATAATATTATTGTCAACCGCCCAATCATCATCCGACAGCAGTATGACCCTCCTCAGTCTTGCTCTCATGGTGCCCAACTCCCACCTAAGTTTATGAATCTGCCTTTCATGTTCCCTCAAGGAGTTGCGTAAAATTACCTTGTCCAAATCCGGATCAGTCATATCTAGAAGTGGAGTTATGTACAATTACACCTCTTAATTAAATAAAACTGGTGAATTTTCAAATATGTAAATTAAAAAAACGTTTCTAAATACAATATTTTATATTTATTGTATTTCGGAAAGAAAATAAAATTGCTTTAAAATAAATCTAACCAATGGGTAATCTGTTATAAAATATATTCTATCTATTTAATAATTTACAACGTATTGACAATCTATTATGTAACGCCCAGAGTCTGCAACCCAGACGTCACACGGTGCTTACAACATTAAAAGAGCACAAGCTAACCAATGACTGATATCTGTTGTGAGCACTGAGTAATATCACTGTAATAAATACGAAAAAATAAGCTGAAATGCCATAAGGTTCAAAACCAGAAATACTGAATAAAATACCAACTGAAATAATAAGTTGTACAACTGAATACTGTCTGAAGTCAAGTCTGAAAAGCCTCTAACTGAACTGTCTGAATGTGGAGTTGATGGTACAATCTCCCAACTAACTCCAACTACTGAACTAATGATAAACGGATAACTGAAATAAAATCATGCCCTCTATAGATGAGGACTCACTACTAAATCTATTATTAATAATCTGGGCTGCTAAGTGCGGTCAGGAGCCCATGCGTCTGAACCTATGTTATAAGACATCATAGCGCAAACTAAAAGTATGCGTTAGTACTTTGAATGTACTGGTATGCTAAGTGAGATAGGCTGATAAGCATGGGTTCATATGTATGGACAAAAACTAGTTGAGTAACATAGACGTAACTGAATAAGAGTACATGCATGAATACATAAACTATAACTGAGATCATGTTAATACTGGATACTGATTTGTTGATATATGAGTTTACTGATACTGTAGTACTGATAACTGAGTGACTATTTATAACAGTCCTAATTTTTTAGAACAAAACTGAGTTCTATACTGAATTGGGTGACTGTGTTTGACAGTCTGAATCTGTAGAACTGAACTGAGTTTGATAATGAGGTTGAAATTAAAACTGTAGGAGGTAATCATCTAACCGATATACCCCAAATCTAAGTTTATAGGGGTCCAACCCATGATACCAGTTGGAAGGGTGCTAATACTGTACCACGGGTACTAACACTGGAAAACCAGGATGCCAAGCCTAACTGACGGGTAACACCTGGGCGGAGTCAATCCTAATCTAACGGGTGACCCCTGGGAGGTAGTCAAGCCTAGTTCGATGGGTGACTCCTCATCCTGCACCGGCTATGTAGTTCTAGAGTATATGGACTGCTACTAACGACTCTGCATCTCTGACGGGTAAGACTTCATCCCTACACTCACTCGATGCAAAATCCCACTTCTAACTGAATAGATACTAAATTGATTTCTAAACTATACTAGGTTGGACTGATCTATTACTGATTGTGTTGTCTAACTAAACTGAACTGAGTTTATTGAGTTCCGTTGACTGATAGAATACTACTGAGTTCTGAATTGTATATTGAACTGAGACTGTGACTGATTACTGAGTACTACTATTCATGATGCTACTGAGACTATTTTGTAACTACTGTAACTCTAGGTAAGCAGCTAGATTTTTGGGTATTGAATACCCCCAGGACTCGATAGCATGAAAAGTAAAGCATAGCCTAAACTTGAAAAGCATCACAACGTTCACTTGCTCATAACTCATTCATAGAGGCATTCTATCAAACATTTGTAAGATATAAGCTTGCACATATGCTAGTATGTCATGATTTTTCACATTTAATTCACATAAGCAATTTATCAAGCACTTGGGGAACATAATCTATGCACATTATACTAAACAACATGTAGGCATCATAATTTCAAATCCGAATTCAAAAATCAAGGGCTTTTAACATGAATTCACACAATACTACACACATGATAAATATTTTCACATAAAACTTGGAATAAACCATGGATTAGAACACAATTAACATCATAATCATGAATACACTTAAATCCTACATGGAATTTTTGAAATCAATTAACTTGTAGTTTAAAAAAGTTTCTTGAACTTTAAGGGTGGAAGAAAACCCTTGGATGAACACTTCACATACCTTGATGCTTGAATTCCTGAAGATAAATGGTGAGTTTCTTGAATCTAGATCTTGACTTTGATAGGTTAGGGTTTGTTCTTGAGAGGATTTTAGAGAGAATGGGCGTTTTAGCCCTAAGAATGACTTAATTTTGTGTTTTGGGGCTGAATAGAAGTGGGATAAAGACCCATTTACCCCTCTGGATATGGAATTAAAAGAGCAAAAACTGTGCCCAGTGATGCGTAGACCAACACACTACGTCGATGGCATCAATGTGATGACCAACGCGATGGCATCAATGTGATGACCAACGCACTATGTCAAATTTGCATTAGTTTACAGGAATTGCACTGAAAGCTGGGGGAAATTATCATTTGACGCAATGGATGAAGCAACGCGTTGAGATCGCATCGACCCACTATTTTGTTCACCTGAACATGGTTCAAATGAGGTCCAAAAAATCCGAAACTCCCCTGAAGTGACCTACTGACATTCCTGATCATGAATCAACCTAAAAATCAATATTTTAAGGTCATAAGGGTCATGAAATAGGATCACCATTTTCTAAGTTGGGACCGCTTTTCAAGCTTTAATGGACTAAGTTAAGATTAGAATTTTGTGGGGTCTCACAATATCTCCCCTTAGGAACATTCGTCCTTGAATGAGACAGATTGTGCTGAGAAATACTGATGGACTTAGTTTATACACTGAACATACATATCAAATGCATAGAATAGATAATTAAACTAATTCGTGAATACATGAATGAATATGCAATGATAATGGATACCAAGTTCATAACTGTAACTAAACATGGAACTAAGTCAATCTAAGGAAGACTATTATCTTAAGCTGAGAATACTGATGAACCTGAGATCATTTATTGAACATGCATAAACAGGAACTTGAGAACATAACTGAGTTTGAAACATGATACATGAATTGAATATCGTGAACTAAGTTGATTCCTTGGATACATGCCATGACATGGGAATGGTCATACGGTTGAGATTGGAACGAGAGAGTCAACTTATGAGTACTCATTACTCTAACTGGACATTTTTTTACTTGAAGAGAAACTGTAAGGTTTTGGACATAAAATCTTGGGGGTTATAGTGCATCTCCCCTCGGGACATTATGTCCCCTGAAGGATGGTGACTTGGCTGAGCTACTGAGGAAAGACTAGGACGATGCACAGGGCACCTGTGAACTAAATCGTGACTGGATATCTAGGATTTGAAACTAAGGCATGATACATGAACTGAGCTAAACTTGTAACTACCAGAATGCTTCATTCTAGAATGGTCATATTTATACGACTTTGGATAGGACGATTGGGTGGAAAGATGGGAAACCATACAACCTTGTCCGCCTGACTGCTAAATTGAATTGTTGGATTTACGGACTAACTCATACTGCAAACTTATACTCAACTAGAGCATTTATTAACACTCTTTCTATAAATTTCTACAGACTTTAAAGAGAAAGGAAATCTTGGCATGGTCTGAATAAGACATCTAAATAAGAAATCACCACGTGGCTACAATTTTGTAATATGAAGCAAGGCCTACGAAACGTTATCTAGGATACAGATACTAAACCTTATGCACTGCAACTACTAACTTGCAATCTTAGCCACGTTTCTCAACTATTCCCTCAACTGGAATTTCTACTTCAATACTGTATTTCACTTGAGGATACTAAAAATATTCACATGGGCACTGAGAAGGAATGCATAAACGTACTAACTTATCTGATTAACGGAGTGGCTGATAGCTGAATACTGGTCATATAGAATTGAACTGTACTTAGTCTGGACTGAAACTATAGAGTATTACGCATATGCATAAGGACTGACTGAGTAACATAAGATAATTAAGCATGAATTTGTAAAAACTGCATTATTTGAGAATGCAAGACCAAGCGTATAACATGATTCTAAAATAGTCTGTAAACTGAGGTATTAAAATAATGATAACTGAATAACTGATAATTTTACGCTATGGTTGAGCAAACTTGAAATTGAACTGAGTTACTAGTATGATTACTCAGCTGAGACTGTAACTAAGATGGTAATTGAGACTGTAATTGAGACTATAACTGAGACTTATACTGGAATTAAATACTGGGTTCTGATAACTATGTGATGGATACTGACACAAATCGAGGATCTGAATAGACACGCACACTCGGCATTTTCTCAACTTCTCATTTTATTGAAAATTCTGATTTCCCCTTCTTTCAACAACTAAATAAAACTTCTTGCTAGCCATTTACTTAGCAGAATAACCTGACATTCAGGCCTATTTTCATAACTACAGGCTCGTGTAAAACAAGCATTCAAAAATCTTTCCTTATCAAGAAATATTTACTCTCTCCCATCTAAGCAATCGCTTATCACTATATTATTTCATAAGGAGAGTTCACTAAAGGGTTAAAACATGAGGACCTCAAGCATGAATGAATACTATGTCAAACTCGACACTTAACTGAGGCCTGAGGAATAGAATATCAATACCATGGATTTATCAAGAGATCTAAAGTTTTATAAAGGGATCAAGTTTTTGTGGCATTGTAAAAATATTCAATAGTGATTGGATTGATATTAAGGGCTCAATGAACTTTCGAAAGGCCTCTGAAGCATCACATTGATGCAACCAAGAATGGAAATCAATATAGTTATTTTCCTATCCCAAATTTATATGGTTGGGTTGCTCAAGGTGATGATTATACGCTAAAAGGTGTCTTAGGAGAATACCTGCGAGGGAAAGGGGAGTTGATGAAAGACTACATCATCTAAGATCTAATTGAAGAGAAAACATAGGGTAGCAAGCAAGGAACTTCTAGAGAATCTGGCCAATGAAACTGAATTAAAACATGAGAAATTTGAATCAAGCACAAATATGAAAGTGTATCCAGTAATGAAAATCCTCATGTTGCCTTTCTCGAAGAAAAATAGTGCATCTAGCCACTTTGCTGGGGACTGCAACTAGTTAGCATGGTCAGAATGATCACCTATAGAGAAAATAACATAAAACCAAGCAAGTAGCTTTGCAAACACTGAGGGTTGAAATAATGTACAATAAATCAAGAAAAATTGCCCCAATAATAGCTAAAGTTAAAATAAGAAATCAAGCCAAGGCGGCAATTTATGAATTTTAAATTGCATCCCATGCTTTATTATTTGTGGCTTCGATTAGGTCCGCTGCTATTGACCTGATTGGAACCACAAAGAAGATTGAAAGGCAGATTGAGTATAATTACTTCCTTAGTAATATGGATGTACTTGATTGTGTTTTGTTGCCTTATCATGCTTTAAACATATCTTGAAGAAGATCAAATGCTTGTTGTAGTATGTGAATTTCGTGCAATTGCCATAGCTCTTGAAAATTATCAAATGGATGGAAATGTAAGTGCAATTTACATTTGATGCTCATGAGAAATAAGAGAGAAAAGAGAGAAAAAAGAAGACGATTTTGATAACCCTAAAGAGGAGAGAAAGAAAAAGAAGATAGATGAATTAATTTATGGCTGAAGAAGAAATAATTGTAGAGATAAGTTTAAATATTTATTAATAACTTTGAGGGGCATGAGGAGATGTGTGACATTGAAAAAACAAGATATGACAACTAAAGGAGGAGATTTTACCGCCTTAGTATTTTATCTTTTTTTTGGATAGAAAATTACTTTAAAATAAAAAAATATTTTTAAATATATATGTCATCTGTTGCAACAGATATCAATATCTTTTTGAAAATCTCCAACATCTCAATCATTTGTTATAACAGATAAAAATGTCTATTTGATAATTTACAATAGATAAGTAATCTGTTGCAACATATTTCTTTGTAATTGATTTAGCTAGAACTAGGGATGATTTCATCGGATCAATTATAATTTTAATTGAGTCTTTGTAATTGCATGATATTTATATTAAGTTCCTCCCAACCTGAGTCATCAATCGATCAATCTGAGTTAAAATGATTCATATCAACTTATTGTTAAGATAATACGTAAATTAATTTAGCTAGAACTAGGGATGAGTTCATAGGGTCAACTACAATTTCAATTGAGTCTTTGCATTTGCATGATTTGGTATTGAGTTCCACCTGACCTGATTCATCAGCCGATCAATATAAGTTGGAATGATTCATATCAACTTATTATTAAGCTAGTACCTAAATTGATTTAGCTCAAACTAGGGATTAGTTCATAGGGTCAACTATAATTTCAATTGAGTCTTCGCAATCACATGATGTTGGTGTTGCGTTTCGTCAAACCTAAGTCGTCAACTGATCAATCTGAGTTGAAACAATTCATATTAAATTATTATTGAGCTAATACCCAAATTGATTTAGATAGAACTATGGATGAGTTCACAGGGTCAACTATAATTTCAATTGAGTCTTTGCAATTGCATGATGTTGGTATTGCGCTTCTCCCGACCTAGGTCATCAATCGATCAATCTGAGTTGAAACAATTTATATTAACTTATTATTAATATAATACCTAAATTGATTTATCTAGAACTAGGGATGAGTTCATAGGGTCAACTTCACTTTTAATTGAATTTTTTGTAATTGCATAATATTGGTATTGCGTTCCTCCCGACTTAAATTGTCAATCGATCAAATTGAGTTGAAATAATTAATATTAACTTATTAATGAGATAATAACTAAATTGATTTAGCTAAAACTAGGGATGAGTTCATAAGGTCAACTATAATTTCAATTGAGTCTTTACAATTGCATGATGTTAGTATTACGTTCCTCCCGACCTGAGTCATCAATCGATCAATCTGAGTAGAAATGATTCATATTAACTTATTATTAAGCTAATAACTAAATTTATTTAGCTATAAATAGGGATGATTTCATAGGGTCAACTACAATTACAATTGAGTCTTTGCAATTACATGATGTTGGTATTGCATTTCTCCCGACCCGAGTCACCAATCGATCAATTTGAGTTGAAATGATTCATATTAACTTATTATTGAGATAATACCTAAATTTATTTATCTATAACTAGGGATGAGTTCATAGGGTCAACTATAATTTTAATTGAGTCTTTGCAATTGCATGATGTTGATAATACATCCTCCCAACCTAAGTCATTAATTGATCAATATTAGTTAAAACGATTCATATTAACTTATTATTGAGATAATACATAAATTCATCAGTGTTCCAGTTGAACATCATACAATTTATTATGATGAAACAGTTAAATATTATCTCTTTTAAGAAAATAATTAAGATCAATTCAGACCAAATTAATAATTTCAAAACTTGTCATTCTTTTTCAAAATACAAATCAACCCATACAAATCATCCATTTGCAGGAAAAATATTTCATCATTTCAAAGCTCAAGTTCTCACTTTTTTCTTTCTCTCTCAATAATACAAAAAATAACTACTCAACATATCGCTCAACCCTTCAAAGCATATCAATTTTCTTTCTATTTTTGTCAATATAGTTGTTATTTTCGACTTTATTCTTGTGTGCATCCATCTTTGTCTCTGTCTTCACAGGTAATAGAGTTTGAAAAGATTTCTACATTGTTTCTTTATTCTAAAAATTAGGGCTTTTTAGTTAATGATGAAAAAGAAGACTTTTAGTTGTATAATCTTCAAGAATGGGTTAACAATTTTGAGTTTTGATGCTAAAAACATAGGAAGAACCCGAGAAAACCTTAGTTTTTGTCGCACTATTTCATTAAATATTATAGTATTATTAAATGGTGTGGTTTTGTTGGTTGTTGTTGTTGGTGGTGGTGGTGTCGGTATTGGTGGTCTTGGTGGTGATTCGGTAATATTGGTGTTGGTATTAGTATTGGTGGAATTGGTGATGGTGTTGGTGGTCTTGGTGGAATTGGTGGTGGTGGTGGTGGTCTTAGTGGTAGTGCTGGTATTATTGGCATTGGTGGTGGTAGTGGTGGTCTTGGTGTAATTGGTGGTGGTATTGGTGGCATTGGTGATGGTGTTGGTGGTCTTGGTGGCATTGATGGTGGTCTTGGTATTAGTGTTAGTGGTGTTGGTGGTCTTGGTGGTCCATCTGTTGCAGCAAGTGGAACATCTATTGGGAGATATTAAATAGGTCTTCAAACAGATTCCCCATCTGTTCCAACTAATGGGTTATTTGTTGAAATATTTTTTTGTAATATGGCGTATAAAAATATGTTGAAATTTTTCTTATCTTTTTAAAATTATGCAGAGATCAAATGTAATATATTTTTTATTTTTTTTGTTGTTTGTAGTTAAAAGATGTCTCCCAAAAGAAAAGAAACTAAAAGTGGATCAACTTCTGACCACCTAACAAAAGAGGCTAGAGTATAGATAGATTCAGAGGAACTTCCTGAACAATCTCAGTCAGGGGAAAGTGAAGATGAGAAAATTTATGAAAATGATGTTGAGAGAGGTGGATAAGGGTATTTAAAGGCTGGTGGGGATAATAAAAATAAGGAGGAAAAACAAGATAAATAAGAAGATCAAGAAGTAGAACGTGAGTAAGAGGATGTTGATCAACATAATGATAAACAAGAAGAGGAAGAAGAACAAAGTGAGAAAAATGATGATGATCAATATGATGATAAACTAGAAGAAGAAGAAGAAGAAGAAGAAGAAGAAGAAGAAGTAGAATGTGAGAAAAAGGATGATGATCAACATAATGATAATGCATCACCAATGGGGCATGAATTAAGATTGAAATCCCAGTATGATCCTATCAAAACTATTAGTATTGATAGGTTTCAAGTTGCGATGCTGATAGATGACCCTACAGAACTAAATGGTGATTTGGTACTTAAATGTCAGTTGCGGAAACCTTTTGATGACTTTAGGAAAACTCTGAGGAATGAAAAACTAGATGAATTTTGTAAGAAGAGTTGCTTTGGACACTTTCTTGATCTGCCTGATGACAACATTGCCTGTTTCCAAATGAGCATGGTATATGGTCTTCTCAATCATAGGATCAAGTATGTAGGAAATGATAAAGATTCGAAGAGGGGGCAAAAACATGGATGAAATCTAGATCAACTATTGTGGCATACCAGTTTGTTTTAAAATGAAAGAGTTTGCCATAGTGACAGACTTGAGAAGCAATCATCCAAATAAACCTCTCATCAAGGAAACACCTCACAAAAAGTCCAAGGCATGTAAGAAAACCAAACCACCACCATAAAATAAAGGAAAAACATTATCCAAGTGACCACCCACCAAAACTAACAAACACAAGGAACAAATAGATGGATTGTTCGACATTACTGGACGTAGCTACAAAGCCATGATGTTGATACAAGATCTCAAGGACAAAACTATAACAAAGAAGTACAAGGAACAATTGTGCTTAGTTTGGTTTACCTATTCCGTTATATTGGAAAGAGACGCCAACAAAGTCATAGAAAATGATTTGTTGGCGCTTGCTAAGGATTTTGAGAAATTCAATAATTATCCATGGGGATATGACAACTATAAGTTCACTATCAAACATTTACGGACAAAGCTATCCCAAAAGAAGATCACATTATATGGCTTTCTTGGCTTTCATGGTAAATTTAATCACTATTTGTTTACTCATCCATTAATTTATATTGAATAATTATTATGAATTTTTTTGCTTGCTTCCTATTTAAATTTTTTAAGCTTGGGAGGTTGAAGCCATTTCTTCCCTCCCAAAGTAGGTCAAGGATTATCCAGATGAGGTTTTTCATCCAAGGATCCTTAGGCGGTTAGCTGTAAAGAGAAACACAAGAATTAAGGAGGTTGATCTCTTTAACTCTCCGGATGATGCAGTATGTCTTTTTTCAAGTAAAATAGTTTGACTCAAAGAAAGATATTAAAACAAATGTGCCATTTATTGTGACAGATGGGTCATCTATTGTAATAGATTACCCATCTATTGTAATTGGTGCAACAGATAGGTAATCTTTACGATAGATGATTCATATTTTGCAATAGATTACCCATCTGTTGCTTTCATTCTCTGAACCCGACTCAACAAATTACCTATTTACTGCAAAACAAATGGGTAATCTAATACAATATATGGTTAATCTATTACGACAGATAGATCAGCTATTGCGACAGATAGATCATTTATTTGTATATGTTATCTGTGTTAACATGTACCACAACTGACTGTAAATTATTATATGATTCAAATGTATCTATCTTTTTTATAGATTGTGCATCCATGGATCGTGCCTACTAAGCAGGAGTTGGGGATGACTTCTTTTATTACTCTAGGTCTTGTTGATATAATAGTAGACCCAACGGTGAAGTTAATAAAGAATGAATTAGCTGGAGCAATAGCCATAAAAAAGCAGTTAGGCAAGGTCAACCTAATATTGAGGCTCTTCATGACCAACCTATTGCAATAGATCCGGGTGCTGCTTCTTGGGGTGTTGATGGTGGAGTTGTTAATGTTGGTGGAAGCCATACTGGTGTTGATGCTATGCTATTCATGATGTTAAGCATGTTGATGCTTAAGAAATAATAAATATGTTTGAAAACAGCCTTACACCGGTCCCCCCACCCTTATAGTGGTCTCTCCTACCCTTCTTCACCCTCATGTTCTCATTGCGAATGTAAAGAGTGTAAGGATAGATAGGATAAACTCTTTGAAAAAGAATAGACAATCTCTAAAACTATTGAGGAATTAAAATCCAAGAGGGATTTCATACCATCCAAGAAGGTGAGGGAGCCATACACTCCTATAATGGCAGTTAGAAGGAAGAAAATAGCAATTAGCCAAAAACTCTCCAATTGAAAACCAAATAAAATACAACACCTCCCTCTCCAAAAGTTTTTGAAGTTTAGGGTCCATTAAAGAGGTGAAAATATATGCGCCACTTGGTGCCAAAGAGAAGACTGTTGTGTCAAGGACAATGAATTCAAGGCAACGCGTACAAGATTACACCATGCATACCTTTTTCGCCCAAGACATCAAGAATATGACAAATATGCATAAGTGGTATGTGGACAAGGTAAGTTTACTTTTCCTAACCTAGCCTTCTAATCTACTCCATGAAGAAGAAGCTACGCAATAGATGTCATCTGTTGCAATAGCTGGGTATTCTGTTGCAACTGGTAGTGTTTTTATTGTAATATATTACCTATCTATTGCATAAGTTGCGTTAGCTGGGTAATCTGTGAATAGATTCAGAGAACCCTCTGTAGTAGATGGACCATCCATTGAATCTTTCCACTATGTTTTTCTTCTTTACAATTACTAACCTAATTAAAAATTGTCTTCTTATATCACAGTATGTTGATAAAATTCTTTGCCTCATAAGGGGCAGGCAATTAGTACACTCGGATACTTATGATGCTGTTGATAGGATAATGGACCTCAACTTCTACAATAATTTCAAGGATGGTATAATGAGCTCATTACACTAATGTCAACTCCAGGTGGCCCGGGATTTGATTCGTTGGTTTCAGGGTTCCAATAGGATGAAGATATGATTAAATATGTTAGAGAAAAGAGGCCATATTCTAACACCTCGAGAGTACACCCTGGGTTCCACACGGTGCTTACAGTCTCGAGGGACCACAAGATAACCCATGAGCTGGTACATGTAAAGCACTGAATAAAATTGATAATAATAGATCATATATGAAATTTAACTGAGGAATGCCATAAGGTTTTAAATCATAGTTTTAAAAAATTTTGTAAAATAATACTAATAATACAGATAAAATATTTGATAATGACAATTAAATAGAGAAGACTAACTATTTGTACTAGTTTGAAAAGCCTCTACTGACTGACTGAGGAGTTGATAGGATAAAACCCCAAATAACTCTGAATAAATGAGAAAAATACTACAACTGATGAAATAGCTAAGATAAATAAACCATGTCCTTGAAATATGAGGACTCACCACTAATACGCTTGATAATCTGGAGATTCTATGCACAATTCGGGAACTGAGCGTCCAAACCTATGATATGATACACCAAAGAGCAAGAAACGAGTATGCGGTTAGTACTTTGAATGTACTGGTATTCTAAATAAGGTAGTCTGATATGCATGGTTTCATGTATAGGATTAATAACTGAATGAATGAATAGCATAATTGTACTGAATAGAATGCATGAAATTTCTAAATATTGTGAGTGCATGACCAAGCATAATACATATTCTCAATATAATCTATAAATTGAAAGACTGAGTACTAATACATGAATAACTGATATTTGTATTTTATGGTCAATTCAAAATTAAAAATGAACTACTGAGTTGATTACTGGACTGAGACTGTGGGAGCTATCATCTAACCGACAAACCCCAATGAGCAATTTGGGGTCCAACCTGTGGCCCCAGTTGGAAGGGTGTCAGTACCGTGCCACGGGTACTAACACTTGTGGATCCACTAAAGTATTGTCCCGAAGGACTAAGGGTTACCCTCAATTGGCAGGTACCCATATGAGATCAACCCTCAATTGACAGGTTAACACCTCAAGCTACACTGGTTATGTAGTTTTGAAATTCAGGGACTGCTACTAAAGGTAACAACCTCAATTGGTAGGTGAGCCACCATCCCTGGGTTCACTCGATGCAAAATCCTACTCCCAACTGAACTGACTCAGAATATTGAACTGTTCCAGCTTAACTGATTATGATAACTGACTGAACTGATGAAACTCTTGGTTTATCTGAAACTATTCTGAAGATACTACGACAAAGTAAACAGTTATGTTTTCTGGTATTCACAACCCCCAGGACTCGATTGCAATAATAGCAAAATAGTACTAAAACTTTGAGGACATATTATGAAAACATTTATTCAAAACTCATTCTTGTAGGCGTTTAAAACTCATTCTTGTAGGCATTTAATCATACACTTGATATGAATATTGTAAGCTAAGCATGAGAATAGTTTAAAGCTTGTAGAAATAGCATGAATTTTATTCCAACACCATTATTTATGATTTAAATCAGAAAATAACATTATTCAAATGTGTGGGGTTTTATAACAACATTAATTTCATGTAAACATGGTATAGAGTTTCAATTCATGGGAATTCATGGTTAAAATCACAATTAAAAATCACAATTACTTGTAAATATCACAACTTTGAATTTAAAACTGGATACTTAGACTCCATGGGTGAAAAGGACCCATGGATGAACATTTAACATACCTTGATTTCTAAATTTATGAGAATTAATGGTGAATTCTTGAGATTTGATCTTGAATCTTAAATCTTGAAGGGCCGGGATTTGTTCTTGAAAAAGGGCTACTTTAATTTAAAAGGGTTGTGAAATAATGAGCAAATAATGCTCTCTTAGGAGTTAAATCCCGTGTTTTGACTGAATAAGGTGAAGGGAAAAGACTTAAATGCCCTTGGGAAATTAAAACTCAAAACTGAAACTGAAAATTCTAATTTTGGCCTTCAGTGCAACGCAGTGCAATTGCGTTGAGCCACTGGAAAAGGACAATCCCAAACTAGCACCTTGGTGCGACGCGGTGCCAATCGCGGTGCCTCACTGGAAAGTGACAAATGCAAAAATACCCCTTGGCATAATGCGGTGCTTACCACGGTGACACACTGGCAAAAGGAAGAATGTGATTTTGGCCATTACCATGACGCGGCCTAATCGCGTCGGGCTACTATTTTTCACTAAAAGTGTCATAACTTCTCACCCCGAGTATTAGATTAAGAAAAAATTGGTATCGTTAGAAATATCATTCAATTTTATATTATTTGGTGGGTCTTGAGCAGGAAAATTCTTAGTAGAGCAAAAGATATACTCATTTGAAGTTGACTAAAGCAACATTCTTCTCGAAAACTTAATCGGTAAGGAATATTTTGATTCATCTAATAGCTGGGAGTTATTTGAGGCCTTAATATACATAAAACTCACTCATAAAATTACCAAAGAACTACAATGTTCTTTGCATGATCTTGAAACATGGCTCTAACATAGGTTTGGATTTTTGGGGTATTACAATATCTCCTCATTGGGATCATTCGTCCTTGAATGAGATTGGTTAAGCTGAAAGCACTGAGGGATTGAGATTACATACTGAATATATGGGATGAAAATGTGATTACAAGACTGATTCTAAAACATGACGCATAACTAAATTGGTTCTGTGAATGCATGACTGACATGAGAATGATATACAGCTGAAACTGAGTATGGAAAAGAGAAATTCTAAGAAGATTGTTACCTTAAGCTGAATCTGAGTTTGTAGAGAAAATATGAGGGTACTTGGTCCGCATATCTACTTCTGCTGCCCAAGTGTCTCCCTCAACGGACTAATTCTGCCAAAGAACTTTGACCAGGGGAACTTCTTTGTTCCTTAGTCTATGAATTTGTTGATCGAGAATCTCGACTGAAATTTCTTTGTAAGAAAGCTTGTTCTGAACAACTATGCTTTCTAAGGGAACAACTACAACTGGGTCACTAATACACCTCTTCAACAAAGAGATATGGAATACTGAGTACACTGATGCTAAGTCTGTAGACAACTCAAGCTCAAAAGCCACTTTTTTAAATGGCTCAAAATTCTATAAGGGCCAACATATCGGGGACTAAGCTTCCCCTTCTTACCAAACCTCTTTACTCCCTTCATGGGAGAGATCTTTATATAAACTAAATCTCCAATCTAAACCTCAAAATCCTTTCTCCTCACATCTACATAAGATTTTTGTCGTCTTTGAGCTGCCTTAAGCCTTTCCTGGATTAGCTGAACTTTCTGCAAAGCATCAAACACTAAATCAGGCCCTGTAAAAGCCATTTCACCTACCTCAAACCAAAAAATTGAAAACCTACATCTCTTTCCATATAGAGACTCAAACAGAGCCATATAAATACTGGAATGGTAGGTGTTATTATATGCAAACTCAATCAAAGGAAAGTGGTCATCCCAACTGCCCTTAAAGTCAACTACACATGCTCTCAATAAGTCCTTAAGGGTCTGAATGGTCCTCTCTACCTGACCATCTGTCTGAGGGTGGAAGGGTTGTATTGAGGTAAACTTGGGTACCAAGACCCTTCTGTAAAGCATTCCAAAAGTAAGAGGTAAATTGAGTACCTCTATCAGAGATGATAGACAATGGAACATCATACAACCTAACCAACTCTCTAATATAGAGCTTGGCATAGTCCTTGGCTAAATAAAAAGTATGGGCTGATAAGAAATGGGCTGATTTGGTCATCCTGACCACAATGACTCAAATTGAATCATGTTGCTGATGAGGACGAGGCAAAACAGTTACAAAATCTATGTTCACTACTTCCCACTTCCAGGTAGGAATACTAAACTTCTGCATAGACCCACTAGATTTCTGATGCCCAATCTTAACTTTTTGACAAGTGGAGCACTTAGCTACAAACTCTACAATATCTATTTTCATCCACTCTACCAATAGGTTTCCCGCAGATTACGGTACATCTTCGTGTCCCCGGATGAATCGAGTAACGCGCACCATGCGCTTCTACAAGAATTTGTTGTCTCAACTCATCAACACACGACACACACAATATACCCTGGCAACGCAACACACCATCTCCCCCTTCAAAGAAACACTCTACGTTCTGGTCTCTGACTGACTCCTTCAACTTCATCAGACTAGGATCCCTATCCTATTTTTCTTTCACTTCGGCAACAAAAGAAGATTCTGAATTATTATCAACACAAACACTACCCTCAACTGAATCAACCAAATGAACACCTAATCTAGCAAGCTGAAGAAATTCCTGAACTAACTTCTTATTATCATCATCGACATGAACAACCCTACCCATAGACAATCTACTTAGGGTATATGCCACAACATTGGCCCTGCCAAGGTGATACAAAATACTCATATCATAATCATTCAACAATTCTAACCATCTCCTCTGATGTAGTTTCAAATCCTATTGCGAAAACACATACTGTAAGATTTTGTGATCTGTGAACACATCAAAATGTACCCCATACAAATAGTACCTTCATATCTTTAAGGCAAACACAATAGATACTAACTCAAGATCATGGGTATGGTAATTCTTTTTATGGGGATTAGGCAGTCTAGAGGAATAGGCTACAACCTTACCCTTCTACATCAAAACACACCCAAAACCAACTCTAGACGTATCATAATACACAAAAAACCCATCTGAACCATCTAGAAACGTCAAAACTAGGGTTGTGGTGAGTCGAGTTTTCAAATCCTAAAAACTCTTCTCACAAGAATCTGACCACTAAAACTTAACTTTCTTCTGAGTCAAGCCAAATATGGGGATGCAAAAGAAAAAATACTTCAAAAAACTACCAATAATATACAGCCAAGTCCAAGAAACTCCTGATATCTGATGGAGAAATAGGTCTGGGCTAGTTTCTATCCAATTTGGTCTTTTGAGGATCAACTCTAATGCCATCACTGAAAATAATATGGCGAAGGAAAACTACTGATCTTAGCCAAAATTCATACTTACTAAATTTGGTGAAATACTAATGGGCTCTGAGAGTCTGTAATACTATTCTGAAGTGGTCTATATGATCATTTTTGTTATAAGAATAGAAAAGAATGTCATCAATGAAGACTATGATAAACATATCCAAGTATTGGTTGAACACTTGGTTTATCAAGTCTATGGAGGCTGCTGGGGCATTTGTGAGACCAAAGGACATGACTAGAAACTCGAAGTGACCATAACAAGTTCTGAAAGCTATTTTCGAAATGTAACATTCTCTAACTCTAAGTTGATGATAGTCAGATCTGAGTTCTATCTTAGAAAAATAACTGGCACCCTGAAGTTGGTCTAACAACTCATCAATTATGGGGAGTGGATATTTGTTCTTGATTGTGACTTTGTTTAACTGACGGTAGTCAATACACATTCTAAGAGAACCATCTTTCTTACATACGAACAGAACTGGTGAGCCCCACAGGGAAATGTTTGGCCTGATGAATCCCTTATCTAGGAGATTTTTCAACTATTCTTTCACCTCTTTGAGTTTGGCTAGAGCCATTCTGTATGGCAGAATAGAGATAGGCTGGGTATCTAGAAGAAGGTCTATCCCAAAGTCAATTTCCCTTTCGAGAGGAACTCCGAGAAGATCTTCAGGGAACACATCTGGGAATTCCCTCACTACTGAAATTGACTCAAGATTTAGAATCTCAAAATTAGAGACTTTGACTCGGACAAGATTATAAATACACCCTTTGTATATCATTTTCCTCGCTCTAAGGTACAAAATAAGCTGACCCCTAAGCACTGTAGTACTACCCCTCTATTCAATAACTGGTTTATATGGAAACTAAAAATGAACTACTTCGTTTCTACAATCAACTAAAGCATATCATGAGTGGAGCCAATCCATGCCGAGAATGATGTCAAAATCAGTCATCACTAACTCCACGACATCAACTGAACTAACTTTCTAAGACACTGTATGTAATACTCTGTATTTTTATAGCTTAATTTAACTCTCAGTACATGAGTATTCCTATGTAAAATTTTTAAAATACTCAATATTTTTTAATGTAGACTTACCATTTCATAGAAAATTCAGTCAATTTTCAAACGATATAAAGTTTGCCCAAATCTAATACTCGGGCGAAGAGTAAAGCCATTTTCATAAAATAGTGTGCCAACTAGTACTGCAGCGCATTATGGAGCCAAGCCAAATGGCATTTGGCAAATTCCAATAGAGCTCTGCAATACCACCGCATCGCAATTATTTTCCAGTGTTCCATCGCGATTATGGCATGTCGCACCAAGGGTGAAATTCACCTACAAAGGGGTAACGCAATTCCACTGCATTGCGTTGATGACCCAGTTTGCAATTATCAGTTTCCAGTGACATGACACGATAGCGCTGTGTCACGCCAAGGACCAAGATTGGGTTTTTCAATTACAAATTTTTAAGTCATTCCAAGGGTATTTGGGTCTTTTTACATGGCCCTAATTAGTCCTAAACACAAGATTAATGCCCTAAACAACCTGTTATATCATTATTCACTCAATTTCTACTAAATCAAATCATTCTCTCTCAAGAGGCAAAAACCCTAGTTCAAGAATTCAAGAACAAGCTCAAGAATTTCTCCAAGAACCTTCAAGAATTAACATTCCAAGGTATGTTAGGTGTTCATCTATGGGTTACTTTCACCCATAAAGTTCAAAATTTTTAAAACCACGATATTGTTGAGTTATGATTTACATGCTTGAAATTGGATTGTATTCATTTTCATGACATTAATTGAGTTTGAATCCATGATTAATTTTGGTTTCCATGAAATTAAAATAGTCTGTATATTGAATTGTGTAATTTCCATATTATAACCCTTGAATTTGCAAGTTTGGGCATCGTAGTTGCAATATTTATATAATATCCATGATTCGTGCATTATGTTGTGCTCCCCAGGTGTTTGATAGAATATCCATGTGAACTAAATGGTGAAATCATGCCATGCTAGTATATGTACAATCTTATGCTCTACATGTGTTTGATAAAGTGTCTCTATGAATGAATTATGGACAAGTATACATTGTTATGTTTCTCAAGATCATGTTATGCTCTACTTTTCATGCCATCGAGTCCTGGAGGTATTTAATACCAAAAAATCTATTTGTTGATCTAGAGCTACAGTAGTTACAAAATAGAATTATTCATGTCACAATTAGTAGAACTCAGTCAGTTACATAACTCAGTAGTACTTAGCCAGCGACAAAACTTGGTAAAACTCAGTACCAGTCTAGTCTAGTTCAGTATAATCAATTCAGGGTTTATTCAGTTAAGAGTAAAATTCAGCACCGAGTGAACCCAAGGATGGGGGAACACCTGTCAGTAGAGGGGTGATCCTTAGAAGCAGTCCTTGCATTCCAGAACTACATAGCTAGCGTAGGTTGAGACATTAACCAGCCAATTAAGCTTTCATAAGGTATTTGAACCTGCCAATTGAGGGTTCCACCATTCTCATTAGAGTACCTGCCAGATGAGGGTAACTTTTCAATGTCTTTACCTGTGGCATGGTTTTGACACCCTTCCAACTAGGGTTACAGGTTGGACCCCAATTATCTTATTTAGGGTATGTTAGTTACATGATTACTTCCCACAGTCTCAGTTTCAGTCTCAGTATAGAACTCAGTACAGTTCCATAGAATTAGGATTATCAGATACAGTCAATCAGTTTCAGTAACTCGGTTATCAGTAATCTCAAATATCAGTTACTCAATTATTAGAACTCAAAACATAGCTTTAGTAAAAGCTTAGTTACAGCATACACGTATATGTACAGTATTGCATACTCAGTATTTATTGCAGTTTTAGTTATCCATGTACTCTCAAATTTAGTTACTCTATATCATTCAATCAGTTATTATTCATGTATATGAACTCTTGCATTCAGCCTTGCCTCATCTAGCATACTAGTATATTTCACGTACTGACGCATACTATTTCTTTGTGCTATGATGTCTAATATCATAGGTTCGAATGCTCAGGTTCCTGATCATGCATTGACAGATTCAGTTATCAGCAGTAGTTTTAGTAGTGAGTCATCATCTATCAAGGGCATGTTTTTATTTTAGCATTTCAGTTTATCAGTAGTTCAGTAGTTGGAGTTAGTTTAGGGCTTTTTCCATCAACTCCATATTTAGACAGTTCAATTAGAGGATTTTCAAACTAGACTTTCAAATAGTATTCAGTTTTGCAGATTATTATTTTAGTTGATATTCTTTATTGGTATTTTCAGATTTTGAACCTTATGGCATTTCAGCCTATTTTCCACATTTTTATAGTATTACTATTTAGTGCTCACAGCAGATATTAGATATGGGTTAGCTTGTGGTCTTTCAAGGTCATAAGCACCATGTAGCATCTGGGCTATAAACCCGGGGCATTACAAACTCGATATCAGAGTCTAAGGTTCAATAGAGTCCTAGGGGGTCTAAAAGTCACATCTAGTAGAGTCTTGTGTATGCGTGTGTATCACGTCATACTTATGGACAAGAGGATATGAGGCATTTTAGGAAAAGTTTCCCTTCTTTCAGTATTAATGTTATGCGAGTGAGCATGAGCTGAAGTTTAACTCTCAGTCTAATTCATTTCTTCTTTCTATTTACAGAACATGACTCCCAGAAAGACTAACACAAGAAGGACCGAAAATCAATCAGCACCTCAGCCCATTCAGGCAGATCCCCTGGAAAATCATGTCTCCCATGCAGAATTCAGAGGTGCATTCACTACTCTAGCAAATTCCTAGCAGCTCAGAATGAATGGCCAACTGCTGTTCAGGCCAACCCAGTGGCCAATACTACTGCATCAAGGATTCAGGAGTTCACCCGAATGAATCCTCCCTTATTCTCAGGATCTAAATCAGAAAATGATCCATAAGAATTCCTTGATCAAGTTCAAAAAGTCACATATATTATGGGAGTGACTTCTAGTAAGAGTGTTAAGTTAGCTGCCGATCAGCTACAAGATGTAGCTCATACATGGTTTAAGCAGCGAAAGGTAGACAGGGGCACAGATGCAGAGCCCATAGAATGGGAAGAGTTTGCTACTGCTTTTCTAGATAGATTCTTTCCCTTAGAGCTGAGAGAAGCTAAGGTGTTAGAGTTCATCAATCTATCTCAGGTAGGGAAATATGAGTGTGAAAAAGTATTACCTTAAGTTTACCAGTTAGCCAGGTATGCTCCCCATGTAGTAGCAGACAGTAGGTCCAGAATGATCAAGTTTGTATCTGGGGTTTCAGATAGTGTGGTTAAGAAGTGCAGAACTGCGATATTAATTAAGAAGATAGATAGATCTAGGCTTATGGTCCATGCTCAGTAGATAAAAAAAGGCTAAGAATAAGGAGAAATAGAGAGTGAGAACAAGAGAGCTAGAACAGGTAGTTTCAATTTTACTCAGCCTAAGTTAGAAGGCGGTAATCGTTCACAGTTTTATCCAAAATCTTTAGTTCTAGCTCTATCTTCAGCTAGCGTGCCAATACCAAAGTTCAGGAATGACAGTCGAGATAGGGCACTAGGCTCTCAAACCCAAGGTAGTATGTGCAGTGATCTTACCCATCCACTTTGTGGAGAATGTGCATTTGGCAATTTTCAGTGGTGCTCTATGATACCACTGAGTTGCGCTACCATCTAAGTTCCTAATTGTTATTTTTTGGTGTTCTGTCCCAATCATGGCGCGATGCCAAGGGTGAAATTTGCATACAAAAGGGTAACGCAATTCCACCGCATCGCATGGATAACCCAGCTCGCAATTGTCAGTTTTCAGTGACACGGCGTGATAGCATTGCATCGCGCCAAGGGCCCAGATCGGGTTTTTCAGTTACGAATTTCCAAGGATATTTGGGTCTTTTTCCATAGCCCTAATCAGTCCTAAACATGAGATTAATGTCCTAAATAGCCTATTACATCATTATTCACTCAATTTCTCCTAAATCAAATCATTCTCTCTCAAGAGGCAAAAACCCTAGTTCAAGAATTCAAGAACAAGCTCAAGAATTTCTCCAAGATCCTTCAAGAATTAACATTCCAAGGTATGTTAGGTGTTCATCTTTGGGTTCCTTTCACCCATAAAGTTCAAGAATTCATTTTTAAAACCATGAGATTGTTGAGTTCTGATTAACATGCTTGAAATTGGATTGTATTCACGTTCATGACATTAATTGAGTTTCAATCCATGATTAATTTTGGTTTCCATGAAATTAAAATAGCATGTATATTAAATTGTGTATTTTTCATGTTATAATCCTTGAATTAGCAAGTTTGGGCATTGTAGTTGCAATATTTATATGATATCAATTATAATGTGCATTATGTTGTGCTCCCCAGGTGTTTGATAGAATGTCCATATGAACTAAATGGTGAAATCATGCCATGCTAGTATATGTACAATCTTATGCTCTACATGTGTTTGATAAAGTGTCTCTATGAATGAATTATGGACAAGTGTGCATTGTTATATTTCTCAATATCATGCTATGTTCTACTTTCCATGCTATCGAGTCCTGGAGGTATTTAATACCGAAAAAACTAGTTATTTATCTAGAGCTACAGTAGTTATGAAATAGTATTTTTCATGTCACGATCAGTAGAACTCAGTCAGTTACAGAACTCAGTATTACTCAGTCAGCGACAAAACTCGATAAAACTCAATATCAGTCTAATCTAGTTCAGTATAATCAATTCAGGGTTTATTTAGTTAGGAGTAGAATTCAGCACCGAGTGAACCCAAGGATGGGGGCTCACCTGTCAGTAGAGGGTGTGATCCTTAGAAGCAGTCCTTGCATTCCAGAACTACGTAGCCAGCGTAGGTTGAGACATTAACTAGCCAATTAAGTTTTGATAAGGTATTTTAACTTTCCAGTTGAGGGTTCCACCATTCTCATTAGAGTACCTGCCAGATGAGGGTAACTTTTCAGTGTCTTTACCTGTGGCACGGTATTGAGACCCTTCCAACTGGAGTTACAGGTTGGACCCCAATTATCTTATTTAGGGCATGTTAGTTAGATGATTACTTCCCACATTCTTAGTTTTAGTCTCACTATAGAACTCAATTCAGTTCTAAAAAGTTAGGACTGTCAGATACAGTCAATCAGTTTTCGTAACTCCGTTGTCAGTAATCTCAGATATCAGTTACTCAGTTATCATAACTCAAAACCCATCTTTAGTAAAAGCTCAGTTATAGTATTCATGTATATGCACAGTATTGCATACTCAGTATTTACACCAGTTTTAGTTATCCATGTGCTCTCATATTCAGTTACTCTATATCGTTCAGTCAGTTATTTCTCATGAATATGAACCCTTGTATTTAGCCTTGCCTCATCTAGCATACCAGTACATTCCACGTACTGGCACATACTCTTTATTTGCGCTATGATGTCTCACATCATAGGTTCGGATGCTCAAGTTCCTGACCGCGCATAGACAGATTTAGTTATTAGCAGCAGTTTCAGTAGTGAGTCCTCATCAATCGAGGGCATGCTTTTATTTCAGTATTTTAGTTTGTTAGTAGTTCGGTAGTTGGAGTTAGTTGGGGTCTTTTTCCATCAACTCCACATTCTGATAGTTTAGTTAGAGGCTTTTCAGACTAGACTTTCAGACAGTATTCAGTTTTGCAGTTTATTATTTTAGATGATATTCTTTATTAGCATTTTTAGATTTTGAACCTTGTGGCATTTCATCCTATTTTCTACATTTTTATAGTATTACTATTCACTACTCATAATAGATATCAGACATGAGTTATCTTGTAGTCCTTCGGGCACATAAGCACCATGTAGCTCAGGGGTACAGACTCAGGGCATTACACTATAATCGGGAAGTTCCTGTATACCCGATGAGCTATAATAGAGACACTTACTGGGATAGACACTAAGAAGGGTTCTGCTAAAATCTTAGGACTGACGCCGAAATCAACAACTATATAAGGGGTTACAAAAGAAAGAGATGACCCAGGGTATAGTAAGGCATAAACATGTAAATAAAAGACTTGTAACGTAATAGTAACCACATCAGGAGAAATTTCCTAATCTTGTTGGGACTAAAGTGCATACAATCTATTTGGGTGCTGACCACTGGTGGCACTAGAATCGGCACCCTGCTGAGTCGGGTGACCAGATGGAACTGGAGGACGACTGGACTAACTCTGCTGACCACTTTTTGGGAAATCCCTAATTCGATGGACTGGCTTGCCACATCCAAAACATTTTTCACTACTGGCTCTACAAACACTCAGATGGTTTCTACCAAATTTCTGGTAAAGTGGATTTGTACGACCACTATTTACACTGCATTGGGACATAGAGCCTGGCACTCTATTTCTATTATCATTTCTGAATTTGGGTACTGAGGAACTAGCTGAAGATGGAGCTGGGAATAAATATTTTTGATGAAAATGAAGATGGTTACCACCTTCTGACTTTGGATGAGTAAAATTAAAGTTGCCTATTCTATCCCTCTTATTCTCTCTCTCCTTCTCCTTATTCTTCTGCCCCTCAATCTGTTGAGCATTAACCATAAGCCTAGATATGTCCATCTCCTTAATTAACATTATAGTCCTACACTCCTTGACCACACTGTCAGATACCCCAGACTTGAACTTGCTCATCCTAGACCTACTATCAGCCACTACATGAGGAGCATACCTAGCTAGCTGAGTAAAATTAAGGGAATACTCCTTCACACTCATGCTGCCCTAACTCAAGTTGATAAACTCTAAAACTTTGGCTTCCCTAATCTCCAACAAGAAGAATCAATCTAAGAAGGTTGTAGCAAAATCCTCCTATTTTATAGGCCCTGCATCTGTGCCTTTATCCCCTTTCCACTACTTAAACCAATATGGGCTTCATCCTGTAACTAGTAAGCAGCTAATTCAGCACTCTCACTAGAAGTCACCCCCATAATTTATGTCACCTTCTAGACCATGTCTAAGAATTTCTATGGATCCTCTTTTGATTTGGATCTCAAGAATAGAGGAGGATTCATTCGGACAGAGTCTTGAATCCTAGATGTGGCAGTATTGGCCACTGGGTTGGATGGAACAGCAGTTGGTTGAATATTCTAAGCCGCTACCGAGTGAGCTAGAGTAGTAAATATAGCTCTGAACTTTGCATGAGAAGCATGCTGGTTCAGGGGATCTTACTGAATAGGCAAATGTGATGGTCCGTTCATATTTTTTCTTCTGCTTGTCTTTCTAGGAGGCATGTTCTGTATATGGAAGGGATAATAGATTAGACAGAGAGTTTAACATGAGCTCATGCTCAGTCTCACGACATGAACACTGAAAGATGGGAAACTTTTGTTAAAATGCCTCGTAGCCTCTTGTCTATAAGTGTGGCGCACTTCACACCCATGCACAAGACTATACTTGACGTGACTTTCAGACTTCCTAGGATACTTTAAAACCTTAGGCTCTGATACCAAGTTTATAATTCCCTGAGAGTACACCCTAGGTGCCATACGGTGCTTACAGTCCCGAGGGACCATAACCTAACCCATGAGCTTGTACCTGCTGTGAGCACTAAATAAAATAGATTACAATAGACAATATGCATAATTTAACTGAGAAATATCATAAGGTTTTAAATCATAGTTCTGACAAGGTCTGTAAAACAATACTGATAATACTGGTAAAATGTCTGACAATGACAATTGAATACTGAAGACTGACTAACTGTCTGTACTAAACTGAAAAGCCTCTACTATCTGACTGTGGAGTTGATAGGAGAAACCCCCCAACTAACTCTGATTGAATGAGAAAAATACTGAAACAGATGAAATAGCTGAGATAAATAAACCATGTCCTCAAAATATGAAGACTCACCACTACTATGCCTAATAATCTGAAGAGTCTATGCGTGATCCGGCAACTGAGCATCCAAACCTATGATATGATAATCATAGCACAAAAAATGAGTATGCGGTTAGTACTTTGAATGTATTGGTATGCTAAATGAGGTAGGCTGATATGCATGGTTTTATGAACAGGAGTAATAACTGACTAGATGAATAGCATGATAGTACTAAATAGAATGTATGAAATCTGTAAATACTGTGAGTGCATGACCAAGCATAAAACATGTTCTGAATATAATCTATAAACTAAAATATTGAGTATTGATACATGAATAACTGAAATTTGTATGCTATTGTCAAGCCAAAATTGAAACTGAACTACTGAGCTGATTACTAGACTAAGACTATGGGAGCTATTATCTAACCGACAAACCCCAATGAGCAATTTGGGGTCCATCTTTTGGCCCCAGTTAGAAAGGTGTCAGTACCATACCATGGGTACTAACACTAGCTGTATGGATCCACTAAAGTTTTGTCCCAAAGGACTAAGGGTTACCCTCAATTGGAAGGTACTCATATGAGATCAACCCTCAACTGGCAGGTTAACATCTCATACTACGTTGGATATGTAGTTCTGGAATGCGAGGACTACTACTAAAGGTGACACCCTCAACTAGCAGGTGGTCCCCTATCCTTGGGTTTTCTCGGTGCTAAATTCTACTCCCAACTGAACTGACTTGTAATACTAAACTGTTCTAGCTTAATTGATTATGATAACTGACTGAATTGATGACACTCTTGGTTTATCTAAAACTATTCTAAAGATACTACGACTAAGTAAACAACTATGTTTTCAGGTATTCACAACCCCCAGGAGTCGATAACAATAATAAAAATTAGTATTAAAACTTTAGGGACATATTATGAAAACATTTATTCAAAACTCATTCTTGTAGGCATTTCATCAAACACTTGATATGCATATTGTAAGCTAAGCAAGAGAATAGTTTAAAGTTTGTAGAAATAGCATGAATCAACATCAATATCACTATTTATGATTTAAATCAGCAAATAATATTATTCAAATGTGTGGGGTTTGATAACAACATCAATTTCATGTAAACATGGTATAGAGTTTCAATTCATGGGAATTCATGGTTAAAATTCCAATTAAAAATCACAATTACTTGTAAATATCACAACTTTGAATTTAAACCAGGATACTTAGACTCCATGGGTGAAAGAGACCTATGGATGAACATTTAACATACCTTGATTTCTAAATTTGTGAGAATTGATAATGAATTCTTGAGATTTAATCTTTAATCTTGAAGGGCTAGGGTTTCTTCTTGAAAGAGGGCTACTTTAATTTGAGAGGGTTGTGAAATAATGAGAAAATGAAGCTCTCTTAGGAGTTAAATCCCATGTTTTGACTGAATAAGGTGAAGGGAAAGGACTTAAATACCCTTGGAAAATTAAAACTCAGAACTGGAACTGAAAATCCCAATTTTAGCCTTCGGCGCGACGTGGTGCAATCGCGTCGGGCCACTAGAAAAGGACAATCCTCATTTTGTCCAATGTCTTGACGTAGTGCTATCACGGTGACACACTGAAAAAAAGGACAAACATGATTTTGGTTATTACCGTTACACGACCTAATCGCGTTAGGCTACTATTTTTCACTAAAAGTGCCATAACTTTTCACCCGAGTATCAGATTAAGGCAAAATTAGTATCGTTGGAAAGATAATACAATTTTCTATCATTTGGTGGGTCTTGAGCTGGAAAATTCAGAGTAGATCAAAAGATACGCTTATTTGAAGTTGACTAAAGCAACACTCTTTCTGAAAACTCAATCGGTAAAGAATATTTTGATTCGTCTAATAGTTGAAAGTTATTTGAGGCCTTAATTTACATCAAAATCACTCATAATTACCAAAGAACTGCAATGTACTTTCCAAGATCTTAAAACATGGCTCTAACATAGGTTTGGATTTTTGGGGTATTACACATATCCACACAACAAAAGTTGGATCAAGGCAAAGAGAATTCTTACAGTCATGAATGTGGACGCCAAACATTTTCTGGTTGTTGAGATACTACTCAAGAAGGGGAAGATTAAAGTTTATGACTGTAACTTATCTGTCTTCGACAAGGCCATTTTTTACCCTCATGCAGCCACTGTTGGAGTTGTTCCCCAATGTATTGAGGAAGAGTAAATTGATGGATCATTTGCCTGTGGAAGTATTGATGAAGCAAAAATGGGATTTTGAAGGTCGAAATAAGGACATGGACCTTCCAAAAAATGAAACCGCTGCCGCGTGTGGGTCATACGGCTTGCACACATCAAATATTTGCGGACTGGCATAAAAATAACTGAGCCAATGAGCTTTCTATGCGACAATACTGTAGCAAACATGCATGAGGTCTGGGCTTATGGGATACTAACTGGACGCTTAGAGCTTGTGTATAAAGAAGAAGATGTAGAAACACAAACACCATAATAATTTTTTATTTTAAATGATTTCACTTTACACGTAATAGCAACTTTTTATGTCGGATGAAAGTTGAATTTTTTATAATGCTATAGATTGTCTATATGTTGTAACAGATTATCTATCTGTTGTAATAGGTTGGTCATCTGTTGCATTATACAGATGTTTCTAAGTCTATTTGTCACAACATATAGACAATCTATTACAACATATACTTTATCTGTTGCAACTGATAGGTAATCCATTGGAACAAATCACAAAAGTAGGAAGACATGTTTGATAATTTCCAACAGATGACCTACATGTTGCAACATATGTCTAAATCTATTTGATAATTTCCAATACATATTTCGTCTGTTGCAACAGATGCATTATCTATTGTGATATTTGAATTTTGTATTCCATTTCAATAAATAAGTTCAAATCTAAGTATTAAATTAAATTCATAGACAACATAAAATAAATCAAAGTCTTCAAAAATTACATGAAATAACTCAATAAATAAATTAAATGTCAAAAAATTATTATGGGTATAGATGATCTACTCAAAAAATAAATCAATAATTTAACCTCTGGTGCCAACAATTCCTAAGGTGAGGTTATTACTCTAACAGACTCAAGATATAAAGATCTACTCAATATGGACAAGTTGTTCTTCATCCAGTGCTATGAAATTCGGCTTTGGTCATCGTTGATTTTTAATGTCGCTTGCATACGATTTCTGAGATTTCGATTCTCCGTATTTTCATAAAAGAGTAGAATATCTTTTATGGAGTAATCTAACATCAAGTTCATTATTTGGTACTTATAATCCATCGCTCAAATACTCGGCATAAGCTTCAACAGAAAGACTGCAATCCCTGCATTTGTAAAAATCAGATAATCTATATCTTGCAATTAATCTAAGTGTTGTGAAATTTATTAAATGAAACTAAATCATGATATTTACAGGATACCAATAGGTTGTTGAGCAATTCCTTCAACATATTCTACATCAAATGGATTACCCATTTTATCCCGGTATAATTCAAACGTTGACCAATCAATACGAACCTTTTGATCCAAAAAGCCACTTATATCAAGGTAAGTATGCAATATTTTGGCTAGCTTTTGTATCTCAGATGATGGCCTGGAATGTCTCTTTCCCAACATAGAGTCATAAACTCAGATGCGCCTCTCTTTTAGAACGACGAAAACCAACACCCAATGGAATTCATCACCACAATTGATTAGGATGTTCACTTCGTTGACCAAATGCCAAGTTAAGCCAGCTGAAATGCTAAAACCTTTGATGATGTGATTAAGCATTCCTTATTTTGGAAAACTTCCAGTTGTTGTTGAAAATACCTATTATAGGCATTATTGATGTAAATTTTATACAAATAATTATCTATTGTGTATCTATATTGTTCTTGTGTTTGTAACTTGGCTTTCTTTCAAAGGTAGTAAAAATGGCATTGATGTGCTGCACATATTATCAAATATTTCAGATTACATGATAATAAAATTAATACACAAATGCAATTAAATAAAGTATTTATTACTAGTAATATTCATGCCTTTTAAACCTCATAACTCGAGCATGTTTGGGGTTGTGATATCATATAGAACCAATCCTTCGTTCAGAGATGTGCAATAACAAAGTCAAACATATCAAAACCAAGACCCGATTTGTTCACTTCATAGCATTCATCATTTTATTTTCTACATGATTTATATATGTTAATGTCATATTTTTACAACAAGAATTGTATACATAAATATCTTTAAAGATGATTTATGTACCTGTCGGCATGATGCTTTAACAATCCATCGGCAATCTATTCTGAATAGTCATTGATCAACTTTATTAATTTTTTTAGAGCCTCGTCCGAGATGCTAAACCCTTCAAACATGTAATTTTTTCGTTCTCCTGAACTGATAGGCTACACTTTTTTTTTTCTTTTTTGAAAGCAGTTGATGGATTATCAACTGTGATATTATGTTGTTCAACAGTAGCTTCTACTGTGATATCTACCTGGAAAGCCAAAATTGTCAATGCTAATCATAGAGATACAATATATTATCTATATATTGCAATAGATAAATCATCTATTTCGACAAATTCAAACAGAAGGAAGAACTGTACAATAATTTCCAATAAATTACCCACTGTTGCAATATATAACTCATATGTTGGTACAAATTAAAATGGTATGAATACCTATTTGATTTGCTAAAACAGACGGACATATATTGCAATAGATAACTCATCTAAATATAATAGGTAAGACAATTGTTGTAATAGATAACGTATATGATGCAACAGGTTATACAATTGTTACAACAGATGTATATATCTGTTTGATAATTTCAGTAAATGTATCATCTGTTGAAATACATATGTGTCTATTTATTTGTTGGAATAGATGATATACATTCACCTTCTTTAGCTCATGCTGCTCTCCCATGGCCCTTGTACATTGATCAAAGGTGCAAAACAAAGACAGAGGAGTTGCAATTTTGCTTTTTTTGATGTTTGATGATGCCTTAGAAAATTTTTTTCCTCTTGACTTAGCCACCTTAATCTCTAGTGGAGTGTATGGATATGAAATCCTCTTTGATGGAATGACACCCCTCTTAGATGTCAATTTCTTTACAGAAGCAGTTAATGAATTAATAACATTAATCACTCCATCATGTTTTACCTTGCAGTCTTGACATTTGCATGTAGAACATTTGCTAGAAGGGGCAAAATCTGTATAACTAGTATGATCATAATCATAATGGTTTGTTGTTTCAAAAACTATAAGACGAGCATCATTAGCCCCAACAACAACACCACTACCACTACCACTACCATCATTAAAAACAAGTCCACCCTCCAAAAAAAAATTTTGGTGATGGTTGTTGCTCCAAATAATTCCTTTTTTATTTTATTAATGACCTCAGGGTCTGATAAAGTTTGCATAGACCATAAAGTAAGATAAAATGGCATCTTCAACTCTTGATTTATCAGAACAAGTGACGGATACACAATCTAACATAAATCAGTACATATATTAGAATAATGATGAAATCATTTAAAAAAATTATTATTTAAAATAAAAACTTAATTAGAAATAAACTTACTGCTTCCTTCGGGGGGTTGAAGAGATCAAGAAATTTTGCATTTTTACTAGTTTTGGCTGACAACCATCTCAGGATTCTTGGACAGGAAACTTCTTCCGGGTAGTTCACTTATTGTCTCAAATAAGGAATGGCTTCAAATGCTCAAGCCTACAAAATAACGCCAATAAATCAAAAGAATTATTTGATAAAAAATAAATCATATCATAATAAAAGAAATATTTACCATGAAAGTCCATAAAAATCTATATAAGCTGACTATCTTTGGTGTTAACGGAATCAACAAATATTTGATAGTCATTTAGAAGCTTTCATAACCCCAAGGATAGTTGTTCAATGCCTTAAGATCCTTGGAGATCTTTATTAAATCAAGTGGTATATTGTTGTTAACGTCTCTTGCTTAAAGAATATTATGTACAAACCAAACCAAGAACAATGATTTCTTGTGCTTCTTTGAAAGACTTTTGCCTTTCAACGCTTCTATTAAATTTATATTTTTTTAAGTTTGGACCAACAAGGGACACCAGGTCATCACTATCGCTCGACTTGCCTTTGCCTTTTTTGGGTGAGCGAGGTGCTTTTGGGGGGTTAGAATAGGTATAACTTGAGAAGGAGAATGAGGATAACATTTTAATCCAGTAACTATGGCAAAATCCTTCCAACCAAAACAAACAAGCTGCCACAGTAATTTGTCCGTACCTCATCCATCTTATCTTTGTTTTCATAAATAAACCTACGCTTGAAAAGATCATATACCATTTTCATTTCAAAATGATCATTGTTGTCCTCTGGCAAATCAAGATATTGCCCAAAGTAGCTATCCCTGAAATAAGCATCCAATTTTTATTCTCGAAGTATTTTTTGAAAGGCGTCGAAAGATTTTTCCATGGCTGAATTAACCATAAAATCACCAGTTAAATCTGTGTCACCCTCGCACTGCATTCTCATAGGATAACTATTAATGCTGAAGGTTTTGACCAACTCTTCAGTGGAAGTGATATTAGCATTTGGATCATCACTTTTGAAATATTCCTCCTCCCCATGTTCATTATCTTCTGCTCCTGATTGAGATAACGTTTGTAAAGCAAGCTTATAGAGTGGTGGATATAGGCTAACTGCTTCACTTCCTTTACTTGGACTTGATTCAATTTTTTTTATTTTGGGAGTCATATTATCTAAAAGTTAACAGGAACATAAAATAAATTATAATTGATTAATGCATCATTTAAAAGGGATAACAGTAAATCTAACATGTACAACAGTAAAATAACAGTTTCAACAGATCACACATCTGTTGAAACATATAACCAACCTGTTGCAATGGATGAGTAATCTGTTGAAAAAATAAAAATAGATCACTTATCTATTGAAATAGATCACTCATCTGTTGCAAAATGAGTTATCTGTTGGAACTCTTATCAACTGTCAATATTATTTAGATTTCTTCCAACAGAAGAGTAAAATGTCGCAATAGATAAATGATCTGTTAGATTGTTCATCTGTTGCATCAGATTTTCATCTTTTGCATCAGATGGTTCATCTGTTGAAGAAAAATATAGTACCAGGATTTTGTTCAATAGAATAACAATAATATCACCGTTTAATATCAAATGTACCATTTTTACCAAGAAAAATAATAAAACAACCCAACAACACCAATACAACATACACTAAAAATATCAACAGTGATAAAAAATTACCAACATTGTTGTTTTGCGTTTGTACAAACACAAACAACAAAAATTAAAATTCAAAAAACTCAATAGACACCAACAAATTGAATCAACATTTCGACAACAAGAACTACAATAACAATAAAAAATTATATTTCACTCTGAGAAGAGTAGAGAAGAAATGCCAGAAATTAGGATTTTCTTCAGTCCACATTTCAAATTTAAGCAATAAATATTGAATTGTAAACCAATACTAGGAGATAAATTGGCTCAAGTTCCTCTTTTTCTTCATAACTAAAAAGAATAATTTTTTACCTGTGAAAGAAGAAATGGGACGACGAAGAACTCGAAATTATTGTCGCCAGAGAACACTTTTGTCACATCGATTGACGGTTGGAAGTCAAAAAGGAACTCGCCCAACTATTTATCGTCAGAGGTTGAAGTCGTCGAGGATTGAAGGGAAAATTTTACAGAATTATTAGTTGGGAGAGAGTTGAGAGAAACTATCTCGAGGGAGAGAGGGGGAGAGACGGTTCATTTAAAGAGGAGATGGTGTGGATTGATTTGTATTTTTAAAAAGATTAGAAAGTTTTGAAAATATTAATCAAGTCCACAATTAACTTCATCAAGTTTTCTAACTATGTTTGACCATTTAAGTTGGTCAATGTCATCAATCCTTCATTAAAGACTTAAATGACACCTTTCCTTCAATTTTCTCGAGTAACTATTATAAAAATGATCATAATGATAATTAAATTCCTATTTATGCATTCTGTAGCCGTAACAGTAAAATTAATGTCACTAAAGAAAATGAAAAAAGTGTGAAGGCAAGAAAATATAAATAATTATATTAAGTGATGAGGACAGTGGAGAGTCATTACCATGCAGTTTTCTTCCTCATCAAGATATTTTCTAAATCTTAAAGATCACAATATTTATATTTAGTACCATTTCGTATTGAATTTATTTTGTTTTCTTGATACTGAAGATTTATCATAAAATATACTAATTAAGCTAGTTTGAGTTTTGATTTAATTTTCAACATGATATTCCCTTAACTTTTATTTAGTATTTTAAAATTTAGATTTTCTCTCTTTTTTATTTTTTTTATTTTGTACCTTACTTAACATTGACTAGAGGGAGAGAAATTACTTTTAAAAGGTATAGGATAAAAGATTCACTTAATATGAATTAGAGAGAAATGCAGAAATACAAATGAAGAGATAATGTATATGCATGTAATGGTGATAGAGAGAACATTATACATGTAATGCATTAAAATTCAATTTTAAAAAAATAAAAGAAGAGTTGATATATATTCATGTAAGATATAAAACACTACATGTTGGATTGGGATTTTAATTCAATATCTTTTTTGAAATATAATATTTTTTAATAGTTTATTTTTACTTAAATCAAATTATTTTAATCTTAATAGTTGTATTTTATTATTATAATATAAGATATCATCCATTTTTAATAAATGAGAGAATCTCTATATATATAGATAGAGAGAGACTTAGAAATATGTTGATGTGGCATACTTCTAATGCCTCCAATTGTATTTTTTTTTTCTTATTTTTCTGACATTAATCTTTCCATTTCACTATATAATAATAACACAATAATCTATTTGAAATTTGTTTTCTTATTATTTTAAAATAATTTACTTATTAAGCCGTTTTCATAACTCACACCTTCATAACTTCTATCTAATAATGTTCATTAATTTTGTGTCTTTGACTTAAATATTATCATCTTTATAACTCATGTTCTTAATAATCTTCGTTACTCAAGAAAATTAAGAGTTATGAATAGACAATGAAGGATCACCATATACAATATTTCAATTCTATATAAAAAGTAGGGGTGTGCAAAAATCGAACCGACCGATAAATCGAACCGATAAAAATTATTATTGGATTATTGGTATTGGGTTATTGGGTTAACGGTTTTTTATTGGTTTTATAAAACTTTTACTGGGTAAACGGTTCAATTTTGGTTTTAGCTTATTGGGTTATCGATTAAACCGATAACCCAATAAGGATACACTAAGTTATTGTTTTACTCCTATTTGTATTATATATATATATACACACACACACACTACTTATTCATAATTCAGAGATTCATAAAGTATTAACTTATCCGGGGCAACAAAAGCACAATGCAAAGCTCGAGTATTGTCGTATTGGAAAGCTTGAAGCATTTAGTAGCTTCCAACAATTAGGATTCAGTTTTTTCGAACTAACATTCAGTTCAAGTTTGAAGATTCTTATAAACTAAAACACATTTCGTATGATTTTGGCGGCAACTAAGATTTTATTTTTTATTTTCGTTGTTATTATTTTTATTTTATAATGATTTTCTTATTGATTGAACCAAAAATCGAACTGTTAAGCACCAAAAACCGATAAATCAAAAATTGATAAGAAAATATCTTATTGGTTGTTTATTGATTTTGCATATTTAAAAATTGAAACCCGATAAACCGAACCAATAACTCATAAAATCGAACCGAACCGGCAGATGCACACCCCTAATAAAAAGCCTTGTATAGTTAATCATGTGAGGAACAATATTGTATGCTTGAAAAACAAAAGAAGAAGGAAGTTATATAATGTTGAGAAGGTTTTGAGTTTTGCTGATAATTAGGTGCAGAGGAATTATGGACTTTTACACAAGGATCTACTTGATTTAATTTTTCATGCTTTTTGTCTTTTTGTCTAATAGATTTCTTCATTATTTTGTTATTATGAGCTCTATATATAAATATGTACCATATGGTCTTTCTTTTTTCCGACTTCTGTTTTTGTTACGTTGGAAGGTTTGCAACAAGTGAAGCAACTACCACGGATAACTTTGATTTTGATGTTCTAAAATCGGGCCGGGAAGAGGACTTCAATTTCTACTTGGATAACTTGGGTCTCCTGGATTTGTAGAAGTATTGCATGTAAACTGAATGTAGTACTGTTGAAACATGATTTTATTGTTCAATTTTATTGGAGAATTTATGCAATGATCAAAAAATTTTCATGTGTTCGCTTGATAGTTCAAATCTTTTTCTGATTCGACAAAAAGGAAAAAAAAAACATGGGATACAAGCAGAATTGTTTTACGCTATTGAAAATGGTTTTATTGAAAATGAATACATTTTGTTATTTCTTATATCCTCAATAATTATCATACTTTATATTATATAATGTATTCTACTAATATACGAAAATTTGTAAATGAGTAATGCGTGACATAAATATATTATATATGGGTAATCTAATGAACTTCAATTGTTTGTATATATAGGGTCATGTTTGTTTGTAAGATTTGTGCTTAGCGTCTATGTTCCATACGATTCACTAGTTGTCTAAGTGCGTCTTTTATCTAATTTTTTTGAGATGATCACTTAATAGAAAATGTTACACCCTAAGTGAATATTGGACCACTCAAATATATATCGAGTATAATTTTCTTTAATAAATAATAAAAGAGATTAGGAAAAAGTATAAGTTAGGAGGACTACACCATTAATCCATCATCATGATTATTATTTTATACGTAGAAGCGTGAGATGCGGCTGTTTGTTGATATGTTTGTTGCTAATATGTCTAAGTAACCATTTACGTGTGAGATTAGAGAAGGAACATCGTTTTCTTCCCTACAAATAGAAACTTTGTGAATTTTTGATTTATTTTCTTTTAAGTTTGCTAATTAAAAATTGCACTGTTGGAAAACAGTTGTGAGAAATTGAGTTCTTTTATCCTTTTGTTATTCTTTCAGTGAGCGTCTCCCTCTTACTTTCCATCTTCTTTTTAGAGTAATCAATACATGTAATATATCTCATGAACAAAATGTTGGGGAAATTCAACACTTTTTATTACTCAATTTTGTATCTTTTTACTTTTCCCCAAAAGAAGGGGGAATTAAGGTAACCGGTCTTTAAAATATTATATTGAAGATTATGTCAGGCAATGAGCAAAACCAAGATGTTCTTCAACAACGCTTCAAAGGAAAGAAACGTCCAAGTGAGAAGTTAAAACGTTATGACTCCTTAGACTTGGAATCTAAGGTCCCCGAGGGCAAGAAGGTAATAAATTAGCCAAATTATGAGAATTATATGTTCTTTTTTTTTAACCTTCCTTGAGACCAAATTAATCTGGATTCAAACTAATTATTATTAAAATATTTGGACCCACAAAATTCATTGTATCCTTAAGGAATTATTTCTGTCACTGTTATCAAGGTTTTGGGTTACTTCCTCGGGATATAATGGAAAAACGTTTTTATAATAGAGACAATGCAAATTACAAAACTCCAATAAACTCAACACACGGAGCAAATCATACAAAACTTCTATTTTATTTGAAAATGATGCACCAGGAAATAAAGAAGAATTTTAGATTTTTTATGTATTCATTTTATTAGGTATCTAAAATCTGAAGTAAGAACTCTAATTTATAGAGAATGAAAGAGTGAGATGGAAAGGTGCCATCTAAAAAGATGTCTTTTTTTAATTTAGTCTAAGAGGTGTCTTTTCTTACTTAAAAGGTTCCTTTTAACAAAATCCTTTTTAGAATTTCTTCTCTGAGAATAGCTCCTCTTTATCCCAAGATAATCTCAAAAAATCAGTGAAAGACAAACTAATAATTGAGAGTATCCTCTCCTCACTGAAGAAATAGTTAAAAGGAAAAATTAATAACTGATCAAATGGAAAAATAGTGATTAAATTAGATGTGTCCATATGACAAAATGTTTTAGATCTTCTTAATTGCTGCTCCGTAAGTTTTGAATATTATAGGATATTAGAATTAACTGATTCAGTGTCCTCCTTTCATGTACTTACCTTAGCATTAGCCAACATTTGTAATTGGCAGTTGTTTGATACTAGTTGAAAAATGAAAAAGTTTCTGTTGGATAAATGAGAAATAATAACAAAAGTAGTTATGGTAAAATAATAGGAAAAAAATGAGAAATAATGAATCAAGAATTTTACGTGGAAATTCTTTTAAATAAGAAAACAATTACAAATCAAGAGGAGCAACTAAAATTATTATAATAAGAAATTTTTTACTATAGTCACAAGTACAAATGACTACTAAGCACTCAGAAGAAATACCTTTTTTGACTCTCACCTTACTAAATATCACTCACTTTAATTTTTCTTCACGAACCATTTTTTATCACAGTCTGTGAAATACCTCACTGTTCTCTCTATATTATTTTTCTCTCTGATGTGATGTGTTAAAATGAGTTGAAGCTGTCTCTATTTATAGTAACTAATGTTGCTACTGATATCATTGATGACATCATCACTATAGAAACAAAAGTCCAAATTATTATGTGAAAAATTTTATTGGACGGTGGCTATGTACAATAATCCTATCATATCCTTGAAACTTTGCCTAAGTAAGTAAAACATGTTCCTAGATTTATGGCCAAATTTCAAATGACATTTATGGAGATGGACCCCATAAATTTCCCTCTCCAGCCCCATGTATCTGAAGGAGGTATCTCTATCTTTTTAGAGAGTGCTCATGTCGATAAGTTTTTTGCATAATTTAAATTTGTCTTTTGACACCACCTTTGTCAGCATATCCACGAAATTTTTACTCATGTAAATCTTTTTAATATGGAACGATTCGTTCTTCACTTGTTCACGAATTCAATAGTACCTCATATCAATATGCTTTGTTTTTGCATGGTACATGGAGTTCTTGCTCAAATCTATTGCACTTTAACTGTCACAATAGACAACGTATACTTCATTTGATGCAATTCAAGTTCTTGAAGAAACCACTTAAGCTATAACATTTTCTTTCCAGCTTTAGTAGCCATAATATACTCAGCTTCAGTTGTAGATAGTGTGACATGCTTCTGCAACTTCGACTGTCACGATATAGCTCCCCTTAAAAATGTAAATAAAAATCCAATAGTAAATTTTCTGTTATCAAGGTCACTCGTCATATCAACATCTGTATACCCTTTTAAGATTGGATCAGATCCTTCAAAACACAAACAATCACTTATAGTTCCTCTGAAGTATCTTTATATCCATTTGACTACTTCTGAATGCTCCTTTCCTAGGTTTTCAAGAAATTTATTGACAACACCAACTTTATAAGTAATATCGAATCTGATACTCACCTTATGCATACACTAAACTTTCAACAACGGAGGAATATGAAACTTTTATCAATACTCTCTTTTTTGTCTTTCGTTATAGGACACATTTTCTTACTCAACTTCATATGATCAGCAAGGGATGTGTTAACAACCTTAGCATTCTTCATGTTGAAGCCCTCCAGTACATGTTCAATGTACTTCTCCTGTGACAATTAAAATTTCTTTTCATCTTTGAGACGAGTAATGCTCATGTACAAAATCTACTTAGCATGACCCAAGTCTTTTATAGCAAAAAAATTTCATAATCGTTTCTTCAACTCGTCAATTCTGAAAGCATTCTTGCCCACAATCAACATATAGCAAGAGGACAATAAAATCATCATTAGAAAATTTTATGTAAATACACAATGATCTAAAGAAGTCTTATTGTAGCCTTGCTCCTCCATGACAGATTCAAATTTCTTATACCCATGTCTAGGAGCTTGCTTCAAGCTATAAAGACTATTTTTAAGTTTGCACACATGATTTTTTTTACCTTTATCTTGAAGTTATCATGTTATTCCATATAAATCTCCTCTTCGAGGTTACTGTAAAGAAAAATTACCTTCATATCCATATGCTCAATCTCTAAATCAAGACTAGTAAGCCAAACCAAGAAATGTAACAATTGAGGTTATTTCAATGACACTAGAAAATATTTCGTCAAAGTCAATACCCTTTATTTGACCAAATTATTTTGACAACCAATCTAGCTTTGTATCTGGTCTTCAAATTGTCTTCTTCAAATTTTACTATGAATACTCACTAATTCTATAAAGTTCTCATGCCCTTAGGCAATTTCACCAATTCATAAGGGTGATTTTCATGAAGAGATTTCATCTCATCTTGCATAACTTCAATCCATTGATCCTTATGCTCATCGTTCGTGGCCTTCTCATAACATTCAAGTTCTCCCCTATCAGTGAGTAATACATACTCATTAGGAGAATAACAAGAAAAAGAAATATGTTGTCTTATAAACCTTCTAAGGGGAGCATTTGACTCATCCACAACTTCTTGAACAGGAGAATCGTCAACAACAACATTGTTCTTATTATCAACATCAACATGATGATTTGGGACATGTTCTGGGTATTGCCATGATTATCAAGTCCACCAACATTATGTATTTGTATGAGGAACTTGATCAAGATTAACCATACCATCAGAACTTGAAGATTCTAGATTCTTCTCTTTGTTAATGTCTTCAATGGTTTGATTCTCCATGAACACAATATCACGACTTCTTATAAGTTTCTTCTCAATTGGATAATATAACCTGTAACCAAACTCATCAAGGCCATAACTAAAGAAAATGCACTGTCTTGTCTTGGTATCTAACGTTGACCTCTCATCTTTGGGTACATGTACAAAAGTTTTACAACCAAATGCTCTCAAATAATCATAGGAAATATCCTTTCCATACCAAACTCTATTTGGTACATCACTTTACAAAGTAATAATAGGAGATAGGTTAAAAATATTTGTAGCAGTCAATAAAGCCTCACCCCAAAAGGAGTTCAACAACTTTGCTTTAGAAAGTAAATATTTTACTATTTCCGTCAAGGTCCTGATTATCCTTTATGCCAAATTATTGAGCTAAGAGTCCTAAGAGGAATATTTTGGTGTTTGATAATTTGTTACTTGTAGTATTCGTCAAACTATCCACAATATTTACCACTGTTATCTGTATCAATACACTTCAGCTCTCTTCATGTTTCTCTTTCAACGAAAGTTTGGAACTTCTTAAAGACACCAAACCTTTAATCTTTAGTTTTCATGACATTGATCCAAAGTTTCTTTGAGCAATCATCAATAAAAGTAACAAAGTAAAGTGCACCATCCGAAGTCATTGTCTTCATTGGACCACATAACTTTAAGTGTACCAACTCAAGCAACTCAGCCTTTCTTGAAAGAGGATAAGACTTGAAATTAACTATATTTTATTTTTTAGCCAAGCAGTACTGACATTTTTTTTAATTTAGCACTTTCAAAATTTGACAACACTTTTTTTTGGCCAGAACATTAAGTCTTTTGTCACTAATGTAGCTAAGCCTCATATCTCATAATGTTTAAAGCTAGTGCTTTCAACTGCATTCACCATATGAGCACAAGTAGAAGCTGTATTCCAGTATAGACTACGATGCTTATCACTACGAGCCATAACCAAAGAACCATTAATAAGTTTTTATTTTTCACTATCATTGGTACTAACATATCCTTCATCATCCAGCATGTCAACAGAAATCAAGTGCAAACGAACATCAGGTATATATTTTACATTGTTTAAAATTAGTTTAGATGTAATACTAATTTCCAAATAAATTTTACCAATACAAATCACCTTAGATATAGTCTCATTTCTCATACTTAAGGTTCTAAAGTCACCTGGAGTATAAGATGAGAAAAATATTCTTTCTTGATGTCGTGTGAGATACGGTATCAGAATCCATAACCTAGCTTGACTCATCACAAGCAATATTTATTAGATTTGCATCAAGGATAGTAACAAAATCTTTAGTGGTGATGGTAGTTATGCAATTTTCATTATTGTCTTTTTTATTTTCCTTCTTGTCTCTATTCTCCTTCTTCAACTTTTGACAAAATTTCTTTGTTTGCCTTTTTAACCCACAATGATAGCACTCAATATCTTTAAATTTGCCTCTAGATTTACTTCTATAATGTTCTCTATTTTGTGAATCACGATTCTTTCTTCTCTCCTAGTGCCAGTCATCAAGACATCAGACGATGAGAAACCTTGAGACTTTCGTTTTATCTCTTTATTAAGAACACTATTTTGGACAAAATTCATAGAGATCGCTCTATCGGGAGCATAATTTGACAATGAAGTTTCAAATATTTCTTAAGTCTTGTAAGAAATCAAGTAGAAGCATGCCTTGAATTTCTTCATCAAAATTAATGTTTATGAAAAATAACTGATTCATGATTCCCTGAAAGTTATTCAGGTGATCTGTCATCGGAGAACCATCATTATATTTTAATCGCAACATTTGATAAACATCTTATTATTTACAGTCTTTCGAGCACATAATCTTTCAAAATGCTCCCATAGAGCTTGAGTATGTGTCTCCCCAGAAATATGGTTTAACACATTGTCGTCAACCACTGCTTAACAAAATCGCAAACATGTCTGTGCAACAGATTTCACTCTTCTTCAGTTTTATTTTCAGATTTTATATTGTCAAAGATCGATTGATAAAAATTCTTGATGTAGAGCAGATCTTTGATTTTCTCCTTCCAAATGACATAATTAATACTATTCAAAGTAACCATTCTACTTGTGTTGGCTTTCATTATATTATCAAAATATACAGATATTGCAAACTGTGGCTCTGATGCCAGTTTATTGGGTAAATGCGGAATAACAATAAAAATATTTATGGCAAAATAATAGAAAAAATAAAAAATAATACACCAAAAATTTTACGTGAAAATTCTTTTAAATAAGAAAAAAATCACGGAACAAGAGGAGCAACTAATATTACTATAAAGAAATTTTACACTGTAGTTATAAGTACAATACTCAAAGTGAGTATTATACACTCAAAAAAAAATAACTTCTTTTGACTCCCACCTTACTAAAATATCGCTTACTTTAATTTTTTCTTCATAGACTATTTTTTATCATAATCAGTGAAATACCTCACTATTCTCTCTATATTATTTTTTTCTCTATTTTGGTGTGTTAAAATGAGCTAAAGTTGCCTCCTTTTATAGTAGCTAATGTTGCTACTGACGTCATTGATAACATCATCACTAGAAAAACAAAAGTTCAAATTGCTATGTGAAAAATTTTATTGGACTGTGGCCATATATCATACTTCTATCATATCCTTGAAATTTTGCCTAAGAAAGAAAAATATCTTTTTAGATTCATGGGCAAATTTTAAATGATATTTATGAGGCTGGATCCCACAGTTCCTACATTGCTATTAGTATGAGTGACCTCTTTATAATATTTGGATAATTTTTTCTATCTTTAAGCTAGTATTTGGGACGTGAGTTAGGCTCTTGAACTACTTTTACATGGTGTCAAAGCAAGACTATCTCACCCAATATTAATCCCCAAAATAAATTGGTCCACGGATCAGATATTAATCAAGTGTGAAGAATGAAAAAGTCCTCACATTAATGAGATCAGTGATCTCCTTATAAGACTTGAATAATTTTTTCTTTTTGAGCTATTTTGAGGTGTGTGAGTTGGACCATGACATAATTTTACATTAATGTTGTACTATCTTTTTTAATTTGCCCCTTGTTCCACCCTTTTGTTACCTTGATCTTAGTATTGCTTATGATTATGATCATGCTAAACAATTATGCTAGTAATCATATTAGAAAGAATCATTTTTTATGACCTTAGAAATTGCTTTAACATTTGTTCTAGAAGATATGATTATTGTTTTTTAGCCAAATAATATGCAATGTATGTATCCATGCCAAACCCCTCATCATCATGAGGGGTGAAAGCTTGGGTTGATCGAATTATATTCAAATAAACTAATAATATATATAATTAACTTGCAATGTTTTAACCAGGCATTGGAATGGTCAATGATACTAAAATTGGCGTTTCAAAGCATAGGGGTGGTGTATGGAGATATTGGAACATCACCATTGTTTGTGTTTTCAACCATTTTTTCAAATGGTATAAAAGTAGAAGAAGATATACTTGGCGCATTATCTATGATCTTTTACATTATCACCTTGATTCCTCTCATCAAATATGTCTTCATTGTTCTCCAAGCCAATGACAAGGGAGATGGTAACTTTATTTCTCCTCTTCTTCTAGAGAAAATGACAAGAAGATTGTTAAATTATTTTTTATAATAAGGCTCAAAATAGTCTCTTAATTAAGTATTGTCTGAGCAATTTCGATCTTTTTGTAGGAAATATTATTTTATTTCAAAATAATTAAATTTACTTGGAAAATAAGTAGTGTATTAGACAAGCTTTACACTTGTAAAGAAGATAGCCTTGCATGAAATTTGTAAGACAAGTGTCATGACACTTGTCTAAATATTACTTGTTCATTTCTTCTATAAATAGCCTATTAAATCTTACAAATGCAAGTAACATTTTTCTTTTTCTTTTAACCATCTAAAGTTCTCCATCTTTTCTTGTTTTATCCTTTTCCTTGTTTGGCTGCTTTTCTAACTATTAACTTGTTGGTATTTGTATTAATAATTTTATTGATTTATGTATCCTTTGGTTAATTAGGAAAGACTTATTTAACTCAGAATATCCTCTAATTAATCAGGAAAGTGTTTGTTTAATCCTGAAAAAACATTTCACACTGCTGAAATAGTTTCTTAGGACACTTTCAACACGACTCAAGTATAATTAATATATTACTTAAAATTATATCGTTATAATATTTATTTAATATTCAGTATTATTAACTTGTTAAGAAGTAATTATATTACTGTTATAGTTACTATATTGAATAATATTATTATTGAAGTAGTAATATTATTATACACTATTACGTTATTGTTATATTATCATTTTGTTAACAGTTAAATAATATTGTTATTATTATTTTATCACTGTTCTCCAACAATCTAAGAAACTATGGCATTTAATATTAGCCCTAAGATCGTTGATAATACTAATGTTGGTGTTGCTCTGGTTGTTTTCATTCCAGTCAGTTTGTCAGAAAATTATGATACTACAGAATACAGGTATGAAAATGAATTTGATTACATACCTAATAATAAAATTTTCATAGAAAATGCATCTCAATGCAAGAGAATATGCAAAAGAAACAATAATCCCGTTAAGTTAAAATTAAATTTCACTAAAACAGATAATATAATTATTGCAGTCATTTCTGAAATGAATAATGAGACCAACGTGAGAAATTGAGTGGTAGACTGTAGTGCTACTAGGAACATTTGTATTAATAAAGATAATTTTGTATCATACACCCAAGTTGAGAAAGAATAAAAAATTATTTATCTTGGGACCTCGAGAACTATTCAAGTTCTTGGAAAAGGCAAAGTTCTTCTCAAACTCACATCTGATAAAATTTTGACATTGAGTAATGTGTTGCATGTTCCTAATATCATAATTAATTTAATTTCTGTGGCATTATTAGAAAAAGTTGAAATAAAGGTTATATTTGAAAATAATGAGGTCATACTAACTAAAAGTAATATTCTTATTGAAAATGGACATTGTAATCATGGATTATATATGCTTAATACTCATAATGATACTTCTAAAAATATTTCTACTTCTACGTATTTGACTGAGTCTATTTCTTTATGGCATACTAGATTAGGACATGTTAATTTCTCTTATATAAAAAATATGCAATCATTTGATTTAATATCTAGTTTAAACTCAAGTAATTTCGATAAATGTGAAATATATGCTGAAACTAAAAATACTAAAAAGGAATATTTTTTAGTTAATACAGAAACTGAATTATTATCTTTGATTCATTCTGATTTGGGTGATTTAAAACAAACTATGACTAGAGGTGGAAAAAGATATTATGTGACTTTTATTGATGATTTCTCTAGATTTACTAAGTTGTATTTGCTTAAAAATAAAGATGATGCATTTGATACTTTTGTATCTTATAAATCTGAAGTTGAAAATCAACTTAGTAGAAAAATCAAGAGGATTAGATCTGATAGAAGTGAAGAATATGTATCTTTAAATACTTTTTGTGAAAAAAAAAAAAATTATTCATGAAGTAACTCCTCCTTATTCTCCTGAGTCTAATGGTGTAGTTGAAAGAAAAAATAGGACATTGAAAGAAATGATGAACTCTATGTTAATTAGCTCTAATGCACCTGATAATTTGTGGGGTGAAGCTATTTTATCTACATGTCATTTACAAAATAGAATTCCTCATAAAAGAATTGGCAAAACTCCTTATGAATTGTGGAAAGGTTATAGACCTAATTTGAAATATTTAAAAGTGTAGGGCTGCATTGCTAAAGTTCTTCTTCCTGAACCTAAAAAGAGAAAAATAAGTTCTAAAATTGTTGATCGCATGCTCATTGGATATGGTGAACGTAGTGTTGCATATAGATTTCTTGTATTAATAAATGATGTACTCAATAGTAATACTATAATTGAGACAAAGAATGCTGAATTCTTTGAACATATTTTTTCACTATGTGATAAAATCTCTCATGCACCTGTTGAAAGAGAAAATGAATCAACCTTTAATATTGAGGAACTGAGAAGGAGTAAAAGACCTAGAAAAACAATATTTTTCTTATAGAAATAATTTTCAAACTTTTCTTATTGATAATGAACCATCAAATTATTTTGAAGTTGTATCTTCATCTAATGCTAAATTTGGAAAGAGGCAATAAAAATTGAACTTGATTCAATTATGAAAAATAATACATAGGTTTTAACTGATTTACCTCCTGGTGCAAAACCAATTGGTTGTAAATGTATTTTCAAAAAGAAACTTAATCCGGATGGATCTATAGATAAATATAAAGCTCGGTTAGTAGCTAAAAGATTTTCTCAAAAGCAAAATATTAATTATTTTGATACATTTGCACCAGTAACAAGAATTTCTTCTATTCGAATATTAATTGCTTTAGCATCAATTCATAAGCTTTTTATCCATCAAATGAATGTAAAAACAGCTTTCTTAAATGGCGATTTAGAAGAAGAAATTTATATGGTTCAACCTGAAGGGTGCATTCTATCTGAACAAGAAAATAAAGTTTATAAAATAATTAAATCTCTTTATGGACTTGAACAAGCTCCTAAATAGTGGTAAGAGAAATTTGATCAAGTCTTAATAAAAGATGATTTTTCTTCTGTTGAGGTGGATAAATGTGTTTATACAAAAGTGGTAGACAATGATTATGTGATAATTTACTTATATGTTGATGACATGCTTATATTTGGTACATGTTTAAATATTGTGGAACGTACCAAATTATTTTTATCTACTAACTTTGATATGAAATATCTGGGTGAAGTGGATATGATATTGGAAATTAAAGTGGAGATGATATAATGTTGTCACAAGAACATTATGTGGAAAGACTTCTTAAGAAATTTGAATGTTGGGAAGTAACTCCTGTAGCCACTCCTTATGACACTAATACTAAATTAAAAAGAATAATGGTGACCCAGTAGCTCAGTCTAAATATACATAGACTATTGAGAGTCTGATGCATTTAATAAATTTTACAAGGCTTGATATATCCTATGTTGTGTGTAGACTAAGTAGATATCCTCATGATCCCAATAATGAGCATTGATCTGCATTAATGAGAATAATGAAATATTTAAAAGGAACCACGAATTATGGTATCTTGTATAGTGGATTTCCTTCTACTTTAGAAGGGTATTATGATGCAAATTGAATATCTGATTCAGATGAGACAAAATCCACTCTTGGTTATGTGTTCACCCTTGGTGGTGGTGCAATATCATGGAGATCAGCTAAGCAGACGATCATTACTAGATCAACTATGCAATCAGAGTTTGTGAATCTGGAGTTAGCTGGTACTGAGGCTGAATGACTAATTTCTTAGCAAATATCCTTTTTAAAAAGGATGATCTGTCGCCTCATATCCCTTTAAAAAAGCATGATCTGGTGCCTCCTGTGTATATACACTGTGATTATCAAGCCATAATTATTATTGTGAAGAATAAGTCTTACAATTGTAAGAGTAAACATATGAAATTGAGGCATGATATTATTAAGCAATTGCTGAAAGATGGAATAATTTTCATTAATTATGTGAAGTCAGAATTGAATTCGGTCGATTCATTGACTAAACCTGTGGAAAGAAAACTAATTCTTCAAAACTTAAAAGAGATAGGGTTAAGGCCAATATGATTGTCAATAGAAATGGTAACCCAACCTATTTGATTGGAGATCCCATGAAGTAGGTTCATATGGGTAATAACAAGTCAATATTGACTTTGCACACTTATTGAGAGTGCTTGAACTGCTACTAAAATGGAGGGATGAGTTATTAACTCTTAATGAATTCATAGTGCTTATGGATGATGTATTTAAAGTAGTGTACACTTGATGAATTCACCTACATGAGAAGTGGAATAAGACCGTTCCTAAGGGACTTTTGGCCTTAGTTTGTAAGCTTTCATGAATACCAGGTGCGCACATGGCCTATTGGCGTAGAATCGCGTTGAACAATAAAATTACGATCAAAATGTGATTGATAAAATCTCTGACTTACAACAAGAATTATTCGGTTCATAGAAATATTATATTTCACCGATAATTCTGTAAGTTAAATTTTATTGGTCTAAGTTTGGTTCATAGTCCAGAAGATACTAAACTTACTGCATGTTGTCCATACAAATCCAACAAATTAAAATATTTTTTTTATATAAATTATTTTGAAATAATGTGGGAATTGTAGGAAATATTATTTTATTTTAAAATAATTAAATTTACTTGGAAAGTAAGGAGTGTATTAGAAAAGCTTTACACTAGTCAAGAATATAGCCTTGCATAAAAATTTTAAGACAAGTGTCATGATACTTTTCTAAATATTAGTTGTTCATTTCTTCTATAAATAGCCTATTAAATCTTACAATTGCAGGTAGCACTTTTCTTTTTCTTTTAACCATCTAAAGTTCTCCATCTTTTCTTGTTTTATCCTTTTCCTTGTTTGGCTGCTTTTCTAACTATTAACTTGTTGGTATTTGTATTAATAATTTTATTGATTTATGTATTCTTTGGTTAATTAGGAAAGACTTATTTAACTCAGAATATCCTCTAATTAATCAGGAAAGTGTTTGTTTAATCCTGAAAAAACATTTCACACTGCTGAAATAGTTTCTTAGGACACTTTCAACACGACTCAAGTATAATTAATATATTACTTAAAATTATATCGTTATAATATTTATTTAATATTCAGTATTATTAACTTGTTAAGAAGTAATTATATTACTGTTATAGTTACTATATTGAATAATATTATTATTGAAGTAGTAATATTATTATACACTATTACGTTATTGTTATATTATCATTTTATTAACAGTTAAATAATATTATTATTATTATTATTATTATTATTATTATTTTATCACTATTCCCAACACTTTTGAGTTTGTCAAAACTGAACACCTTTGATCATTGTTAGATTTTTACCAATTGTTAAATTTAACAGCACTACACACAAAAAATTGACCAAAAAAGATAAAATTTGCGTTTGAAAAAGAGCTGACTCTAGAAAGAGACAAAAAATATACTTTCCGTTTCATTTTATGTGTTATCATTTTTTTTTAATTCGTTGTAAAAAAAATATCATGTTTCTGACGAAGAGAATAATATAAATTGCAAAAATTGTACCTTTCAAATATGAGTGTCCATTGAATGTTTTCTATTTCCATAGTTTTTTAAATTTAATAATCATAATTTCGTAAATGTATAACGGAGACCAAACTGCTCGTAGAACCAAACTACTTTAGGTGATTTTAAGGGACCACTTAGAAACTACTACAAAAAATAATTCTATAAGAGATCATTTTTGTCATTTTCTCCTTTTACTACAAACTTTCATGACTTAATTTATTATATATATATATATATATATATATATCCTTTTTAATGCAGGAGGTACATTTGCCTTGTATTCATTAAGGGACGACCCGGTTCATACCTACTCCGTAGGTGTCGGGGAGGGGGGGACCACCTGGCCTGACCTACGCGTCCTCACCCCAGTTTTGCTGGAGGGACGTTTCGAACCCCCGACCTAGGCACACCACGGCAAGCAAGCTTACCGCTGAGCCAAGGCCATCCCTCTTGCCTTGTATTCATTGATATGTAGATATTCAAAGGTGGGATTAATTCCAAGTCAACCACCAGAAGACGAAAATGTGTCAGCGTTTAAACTTGATTCGCCAGATAGACGCACACGTCGAGCTTTAAAACTCAAATCCATGTTAGAAAACAGCAATTTTGCAAAGTTTTTAATTCTAATTACCACAATGCTTGGTACTTCCATGGTTATTGGGGATGGAGTCCTCACTCCCTGCATTTCAGGCACGTCACCTTGCTAGCTTAATACGAAAAGTACTATAAGTTGAAAGAAAATGAAATGAAGTTTTTTATTTAATTTGGTCAGTTTTGTCTGCTGTTAATGGACTCAAGCTAGCAGCTCCCTCAGTCATGACCGAAGGTAACTTACTGTATTTTATTTTTATTTTTCATAAAATTTTCTTGTTGCTTTTTCCCTGAAAGTAACATGCCTAAAATTCTACTCGTGAATTTCAGTTAGCTTTGAACAATACTTAACAGTAAAATGTTTACAAAGAACTTTTTTTTTTCTACTTGGTTTGAATAATGAAAAAAAGATTGAAAGTCTTTGTTGTCATGGAATGCAGGAATACGTGTTTGGATTTCAATAGCCATCTTGATAGTGTTGTTTATGTTTCAAAGATTAGGAGCTGACAAAGTTGGCGGTACTTTTGCGTATGTACTTTGTGTGTGGTTGGTTCATTTCTATTGCTGGTATTGGCATTTACAACATCGCCAAGTATGATCCAACTGTTTTCAAAGCTCTTAATCCTAACTACATCATAGAATACTTCAAGAGAAACAAAAAGAATGCTTGGATTTCTATTGGCGGAGTTGTTATGTGCATAACAGGTATATGTTAGCTCCAACCACCTTTGAATGTATCGAGAAAATTTAATTTACTAGGAGAAATAATTGAATAAGTAATTGCAGGAGCAGAAGCACTATTTGCAGACGTTGGTCATTTCAGCATGCTATCCGTACAAATAAGTATGTGTTTTGTGACATACCCAGCGCTCATAGTAGCATATCTCGGTCAGGGTGCCTTTTTAAGGATGCACATTGATGATGTTGCTGATACTTTCTACAAGTCCATACCTCGTAAGTATAACATTTATTATTGAGTTTAAGTTCTATGCAATCACAGTTTTAAAACTATGTTCAAATCATATCATGGAAATGGAATAATGACAAATCTCTATAATCTATATCAAGAGGTAACCAAGTAAAATTGATAATTAAATTGTTATAGTAGGCTAATCTACAGGAACAATTTTTTACAATGTCGAGTCATAAAAGTTATATCTTTTATGCTTCAGTCTTGAGGGGAAATGAATGAACAAATCATGCTATGTAATTTCAAGACTGCCAGTTGCATTAGGGAAACACCTACAGAGGTATTGAGTGTCTCGAGAGGTCGATTTAGCATCGAGGGGACTGGTGGTGGAATAGATAAAGGGGGTTTACACGAAGTTGGTGGAAAGCACGAATGAGGAGAAGCGGATAAACAGGGAGGAGTATAAGATGGCTAGGAAGCTATAAGTTAGCAATTACGGTTGCTAAAACATCAACGTTTGAAAGCTTGTACACAGAATTAAAGGATAAAGGTGAGCATAAAAAGTTCTACAAGCTAGCCAAGGCTAGGGAGAAGCGGCGGTCCCGAGACCTTGACCAAATAAAGTGCATCAAGCGTGAGGACAACAAAGTATTCGTGGTTACAACTACTAAAACATCTTTCATTCAGGAGTTTGATGTATGCAATGGTGTGTACCAGATTGGATATTGCTCATGCAATTGGTGTTATTAGCAGTTCCTTGAAAATCCTGAAAAGAATGCTAGGAAGAAGTCAAGTGGATACTCAGGTGCCTAAGAAGTACCTCTCAAGACTCTCTGTATGTTGGAGGATCTGAACCAATCTTGTAGGGCTATACTGATGTTTATATGACAGGTCAACTTGATAACTGTAAATCCACTACTAGATATTTCTTTGTTTGTTTAGCAGGGAGCTCTATCATTATAGTCGAGGTTCCAGAAGTGCATTGCACTATCTACTACTGAAGCAGAGTACATTGCAGCTACTAAAGCTGGCAAAGAGATTGTATGGCTGAAACTGTTCCTTCAGAAGCTTGATTTGCATTAAAAGGAGTATGTCCTCTATTGTGACAGTCAAAGTGCAATAGCCTTAAGCAAGAACTTCAAGTATCATGCACGGACGAAACAAATAGATGTAAGATATCAGTGAATTCGAGAAAAGATGGAAGATGGATCTATACAGGTCAAGAGGATCCATACAAGTGAGAATCTTATAGATAACTGATCAATGTGGTACCAAAAGACAAGTTTGAGTTATGTAGGGAACTTATCGGCATGCACTCGAATTAGAAGTCCGATGATATCTTTTTCCGATGAATGGGTCTATAGGGAGAGATTGATGGAATCCATACCCATGTGAAGAAAAAAAACAAAACAAGAAAAAGGAATAGAGGAATTTTACTGACCGTAGAAGGTTGGCAACTTGACAACCAAATTGCAATGTTTCCTCCTTTCTAATTGGCTGAGATGTTGGCCTCTTCTCCTGTTAAAGGGCATCCTCAGCTCCTCATTCAAACACGCCGACAAAAACAATAACTTGTAGTTGCAGAGAGTGAGAGAGTTTCACATATAGAGAATTATGAGAAAAGATAGAGGGTGTGAGCATTATTGTAGTGAGGTGAGTAAATCTAAAAAGAGTTATTTCTTTTGAATGTGTAGTGATTCTTGGAGTATTTACTCAGAGCTACGAAGTGTAAATCTCTCATTGAAGTGGATTATTTTGCTCTTCTTGGACCCGTGATTTTTTAAAATTATTTAAGAAAGGTTTTCCATGTAGCATTGTGTCCTTGTTATTCCTTTTTTAATTCTTGTTTATTACCATATCACATCACAGTGCTACATTATTATTCCACTGTTATTACCGCGAATTATTATTTCTGTGGCAGGGTTTATCCCAAAAAAGAAGTATATGGTTTATCTATGGGGGAGAAAGAAGGCTAAGAGGAAAGTGGCACTCCTATCACGGGAAAAGATTCATAACTAAGAAGAATGAATGACTTAATGTTAGAATATGCAAACTGTGAAATATTACATCAGTAGGATAGTTGATTTGGCAACTAATCTGCACGGAAGATACTCTATGGATCAAGTGGGTAAATGGTCTTTATATGAAAGATAGCAACGATATCTAGTGTCATATTTCTCCAGCAGACTGTAGCTGATACCGAAGGAAACTGAATTCAATTAAAGGGTGTATGACTGAGTGGTGCAATGATAGATCATGCTACTTTTATGATATCGTTCATATTCAGTGACTTGAAGCTATGTAAACTTGTTGGGAAGATTGCAGAGAGTAAAGAAAGATGAGTTAGTTTGAAATTCCATTATGCTAGTTGACAAATCAAGACAGGCTGCTAAAAAGGAGAGAATGCAAAGAGTGCATATTTTAGTTGAAGATGGGACATGTAGTTTATATGTAGTGATAACAAAGAGGAATCCGAATTACATCTATTTTTTTGAGTGAGAAAGGGTTTGGAAAGATGGTCAAGCTTTAGAGTTCAAAGGAAGAAAATGCTACTTTGTTTGAAGTGGATAAAGGGCAACATTCGAAGCAATTCAAGAAGAAACTGGCAACAACAATTTTGGAATCAAGAATTTACCATACATGGAAAGCAAGGAACTTTGAAACAATTTAAAAAATAACCATAGATACTAAGATAGTAGTTACACATATTAAGAATGAAGTATTGAAAGAATAAAGTTCTTTAAAGGATTTAGAAAAGCTAGGAAATGTAGTAGTTTGAGCTAGCAGTTTTTGTAATGGCATAATACATAAATGCGTGCTTTAACTTAGAGGCATGTAGAAAAATATGGAAACAGCTATGGAATAACTTAAGAGATTATCTTTAGTTGTAGTTAGAAGGTAGTTTTGAGCTGTAAATGATTAGTGTAGTCACCAAGTAGAGCAGTTAGTTAGTTAGTGCCAGCTAAGACTGTAAGAGTAGTGTAATTACTTTGTTGAGTAATGCAGAATTAATGAGGGAGAAGTAAATGATTAGAAAAGAAGAGATGTATGAAGAAGAAAGCAAAGAGAAATTTTCATTATTGATTGATAAAACTGAACAGCAGTAGTACTTATTCTAGTGTAGGCTATTGTGTATAACCAACTTGTAACTAACTTGTAACCGAATAACTAACTAATTGTACAAAGTCTATTCTGCCCTTTCTCTTAACACTCCCCCTCAAGATTGGGAGGTGCAAACATATTGAACAATCCAAGCTTGGAATATAGATGATCATGTTGAACTTTGTATAATCCTTTAGTTAGTAGGTCTGCTTGTTGATCTATTGTGTAAATGTATTTTGTCTTGATTATACCCTTTTGTATTTTTTTCCCTCACAAAATGACAATCAATTTCTATATGTTTAGTCCTTTCATGGAACACTGGATTTGCAGCTATCTGCATAGCTGATTTACTATCGATATACACTTGAACTGGTAGTGTCAACTGAAGTCCAAGTTCTCCAAATAGGCCAAGTATCCACACTAGATCAGCAGTGGTAGAAGCAAGACTTCTATACTTAACTTTTGCTGAGCATCTGAAAATAATACTTTGTTTCTTTGATTTTCAAGAGATTAAAGAGTCTCCTAATTTAACCAAAAAACCAGTTACTTAGTTTCTTGAGTTTGGACAAGCTTCCCAGTTAGCATCACAGTAGGTTGAGACTTATTCTTGACTATAGCTTGATAGTAGTATACCTTGCCCAGGCTGATTTTTCACATACCTGACTATCCTCATAGCAACTTCTAGGTGTGACTTTTTAGGATGATGTAGGAATTGACTTAGTGTCTGTACACTAAATGCTATATCAGGTCTAGTTAGGGTCAAGTATATTATTTTTCCAATGATTCTTTGGTAAGGTCCAATGTCTGTTAGTAAATCATTCTCCTCCTTGCTAGAATCACCTATATGATCATCAAGTTCTTTTGTAGTTAACTTGACATTTACTTCAAGAGGATTACCTACTGGTTTTGCTGCTCCCAATCCCAACTCAAATATTAATTCCAAAGTGTATTTTCTTTGATTCATCAAATTTCCCTCTTTTGATCTTGCAAATTCAATGCCTAAGAAGTATCTTAATTCCCCAAGGTCTTTCATTTTGAAAATCTTATGCAGGGTAGCTTTAGCGTCTTTGATAAGCTGTAGATTGCTTCCAATAACTAGCATATCATCTACATAAACCAGTATGATGATTAGATCATTTCCAACCTTTTTTGTAAACAATGAGTGATCATATAGAGATTGAACAAAGCCAGGATGCACAACAGCTTCCAAAAGCTTTAAATTCCACTGTCTTGGTGCCTGTTTTAGGCCGTACAAGGATTTAAAAAGCCTGAACACTGGTCTTTTCTCCACCTTGCTTTGAAATCCTTGGGGTAATTCCATGTAAATCTCATCTGGAAGGTCACCTTGCAAGAAGGCATTGTATACATCCATTTGATAGATGTGCCATTGCCTAATGGATGCAAGTGCCAATACAGACCTAACTGTAACCATTTTGACTACCAGAGAGAAAGTTTACTGGTAGTCAATTCCATCTTGATGGCTATAACCTTTGGCCAAAAGCCTTGCCTTAAACCTTTCTATGGCTCCTGTATCCTTGTACTTTATTTTGCACACCCATTTACAGCCTATAGGCTTCTTTTCTTCAGGTAAGTTTACAACTTTCCAAGTTTGATTGTCTTCTAAAGCATTTATTTTTGCGTTCATGGCCTCAATCCATCTAGGATCTTTAATAGCATCAGCATATGAAGTAGGTTTCACCTCTACTGAACTGCTAGCAATAAATGCTTCATAGTTGGCTGATAGATGATCATATCTTATGTAATTTATCAGACTATAAGTAAGAGTAATAGTAGATTTCTTGGCTATAACAAAGACTTTTAACCACAAAGGTGATGCCTTGGATCTAGTTGATCTTCTTTGTTCAGTGACAGGCTGTGGATATGGTTGAGTAGAGCTAGTTGTAGTAGTTTGTGTGACACCAATAGACATAGATGCAACAGGTGCAGGAACTTTTTCAAGTAGTTGCTCACTAGATATGAATTGCCTTGAGTCAACTGCTAACAGATTATCAGAGAATGCATCCAAGAAAGGTATTGATTTGGTGGTGATTTCGTGAAAAGGAAAAATAGGCTCTCTAAATTCAACATCTCTGTTAACAAAAAAACATTATGAGCAAGATCATAAAGTATATAGCCCTTTTGGGTTGGAGAATATCCCATATGAATGGCTTTTATAGCTCTAGTTTTGAGCTTATCAGTTTCATGAACATTTTTAGCAAATACTAAGCATCATAATACTCTGAGATGTTCCAGAGATGGTTTTCTACCATATAAAATTTCAAATGGAGATTTATCTTTAAGGACAGATGTAGACATCCTATTAATAAGATATGCAACAGCTAGGACACAATGGCCCCAAAATTTCAAGGGTGTATGACCTTGAAGTCTGACTGCTCTGCAGACTTCTAAAATGTGTTTGTCCTTCCTCTCAGCAACACCATTTTGCTGAGGGGTATAAGAACATAAAGTCTGATGAATGATACCACTGGACTTAAACATGGAGTCGCATATGAAGTCTGATGAATGATACCACTGGACTTAAACATGGAGTCGCATACTGAGTTTATAAACTCTGTACCATTATCACTCCTAATAACTTTAACACACTTGTTGAACTGAGTTTTAACATAAGCTAGAAATTGTTTTAGAGCAACACACACATCAAATTTTATTTTAAGCAAGAAGAGCCAAGTCATCCTAGAGAAATCATCAAGAATTGTTAAAAAATATTTGTTTTCATTATACGTAGTTGTCTCATAAGATCCCCATACATCAAGATGTAGCATGTCAAAACAAGCATTACTTTTAATACTGCTACTAGTAGGAAATGAAGTTCTAACTTGCTTTGCACAAGGACAAATGAAACAACTTCTAATGTTTGAGTTATATTTGTCCAAAGGAGCATCAAACAACTTGTTTAGTACTTTGAATTAACTATGACCAAGTCTCATGTGTCAAAGATTAACATCAACTAGACTATCTTTAGATTTTAAGGAACAAGAATTTGCAGCTTGTACTGATTTGACACTGAAAGAAGGCAGCAGGTATAGGCCATTCTCTTGTCTGCCAATCCCCTTCACCTTCCTATTGAAGAGATCCTAAAATATGTAAAAGTCAGGAAAAAATGCCACTACACATTGTAAATCTTTTGTTACCTAGGATACTAAGAGAAAATTAAATTTAAACTGAGGTATGTACAGAACATTATTAATATTATACTCTGCAGTAATCATACTTGTGCCCACATGAGTGACATAGGCTGCATCACCAGTAGGTAAAAACACCTTTCCAGACTTGTTAAAGTCTAGTTTGGTGAGGCTAGTAAGAAGATTAGGATCTGCTACCATATGGTTGGTAGCTCCTGAATTAATTATCCACTCTTTCTGATGGTTTACATAACCTAAAATGGTATTCATACCTATTGTGTTGGCAACAGGAATGGTATGGGATATGTTGTTTAGCATAGCCATATCTGATTATACTGATCTCTTGTAAAGAAGCAAGGCATTTGCATTTGACTGTTAGGAAGTGCAGCTGAAAAGGATGGGTGAACTTGATCACAAACAGCGTCTTTTGACTCCATAATGCTCTGATTATCGACACTAGCATGAGCTTGATATGTACCAGTCCTTGAACCTTGATGAGAATCAACAATGAATCCTTGAGATACACCAGTGCCAATATTGAGACCTCCAGCCTTCTTTTTGAACCTATCATTAGGATACCCCACAATCTTGTAGCAATTGTCTTTGGTATGCCCTTTCATTTTACAGAAATCACACTGTAAAGTATAGTGCTTCTTGAATGTTTGGACATTGTTAGGCCTATAACTGTACATTATTGTGGCCTCATAATTTCCAGTAGGCATTGTAGGAGAGGTTCCAAGAATTCTTAAGATAGTAGTCAAGCCCTTTTGGCTATCATCACTCATTAGCATTGAGTAAGCTTGATTTACAGTCGGCAAAGGAGTCATGAGTAAGATTTGACTTCTTTCTTGAATGTAAGAATCATTTAATCCCATCAAAAATTGGTACAACTTTTACCTTTGCACATGATCCAAGAAATCCCTTGACTTATTGCAGTTACAACTAGGTAATGGAACCAATGCTTCAACTTCATTCCAAAGATCCTTTAATTTTGAGAAATACACAGAGATTAAAGAAGTACCTTGAACCATCATAGCAATTTCTCTGTGAAGGTTGAATGAACGAGAACCATCAACTTTATTAAATCTCTCTTTCAAATCAGTCTACACTGCGTGTGCATCTGAAGCATAGGCTATACCATTAACCAGATTTTGTGAAACTGAATTCATCAGCCAAGAAAGTACAGTTGCATTGCACCTCTCCCATTGATACCAGTATTTTTCATGAAGTCGCTCTTTCTTCCAAGATTCATCCACAATACCAAGCTTATTGCGTCCCAAGAGAACAATTTTCATAAACCTGTACCATATGGAGTAGTTTTCTGTCCCTGTAAGTTGAAAAAAAATCAAGGATATGCCACTGGTATTTCCAGGTACAAGAAATAAGGGATGAGTTGCATCAACTGCATCACCAACTCCAAAATCCTCCTCAGCCGTAGAAAAAGATTCAATTGGCAAACCACTACTTTGGCTTCCAGAAGTCGTCATATCGAATAAGTCAAAAATTTCATAGAATCTTAAAGAATTGATATAAAGAAATAATCAATTGATCCAATTTCGAACAAAACTGAATCAAACCAGAATTAACAGAATAGGAAAGATTAACGAAAAACAGAGAGCTGTCAATTAGCAGCTTGTGGCTCTGATATCATGTTGAGTAACGCCGAACTAATGAGGGAGAAGTAAATGATTGGAGAAGAAGAGATGTATGAAGAAGAAAGCAAAGAGAAATTCTCATTATTGATTGATAAAACTGAATAGCAGTAGTACTTATACTAGTGTAGGCTATTGTGTATAACCAACTTGTAACCGACTAACTAACTAATTGTACAAAGTCTATTCTGTCCTTTCTCTTAACATACTTGTACACTGTTACATTGGTTTCAAGTTGACACAATTTTCTAAATTCATTCTAGAAGCTTCCCTTAGTTCCTTTCTCTACTTATCCTAGCTTCTCCATTACTTTCTCTATGTTCCTCACCCTAGCTGAAGAAGCTTAACAAGGCAGTTGATATTTACACCCTCCAATTTTGGATGTGCACAAGTAGCCCACTAAAATGAATTGCCACATGGAATCTACATGACAATCTTACGCGAATTGCCACTAGATGCCACGTAGAATGTGTGTGTCTACTTTTCAACTTTATACAAGTTTAAGTGTCTATTCGTGCACACGCAAAGATAGAGGGCATAAATGTCAGTTGAGGCCAAATTAAAGGACATGTTTATGTATTGTGCCTTTTTTAAGATCTCTTGGAGTGCTCTTTAGGTGTAAATTATGTTTTTTCTATGGTAATAATTCACAGTTTACCACAAAAAAAAAAACCTCATGCTCTGTTTTCTCTTTTATAAGTGCAGATAGTTTATGTTGGCCAGTATTTATTGTGGCAATGTTAGCGTCCATCATTTCAAGTCAAGCCTTGATTTCCGGGACTTTCGCGATAATCCAACAATCTCTGGCATTTGGATGCTTCCCTCGTGTTAAAATTGTGCATACATCAACCAAATATCATGGACAAATCTACATTCCTGAAATCAATCACCTTCTCATGTTGGCTTGTGTACTCGTCACCTTTGGATTCAAGACTACAGAAAAACTTAGCAATGCGTATGGTATGGATTTCCAGGAGCTCCCTCTCTTCTCATATATATGGTTTTTTATATTCTTACATGTCTCTGCATATAACTTAAATCCTTTTTAATGGCAATGGTTAACAGATGTCTAACATGAGACAAAATCATTTTCTTACAGGAATAGCTGTGATGTTTGTGATGGCACTAACCTCGTGCTTCCTCGTGCTGGTTATGATCATGATTTGGAAAACTAGCATTCTTTTTGTAATCGTCTATGTTCTAATCATTGGCACGGTTGAGCTTGTGTGCCTAAGCTCGGTCCTTTACAAGTTGAATGATGGTGGCTACCTTCCACTGGCTTTCTCTGCGTTCCTAATGTTTATCATGTGCGTGTCGAATTATGTTTATCGAAAGAAGTACCATTTCGATCAAGAACAGAAGATCTCTCCCTTAAAAGTTAAAGAAACGTTAGATGAAGCAAATTACCATCGACTACCTAGACTTGCAATTTTCCATTCCGAACTTATCCATGGAATTCCACCAATCTTCAAGCATTACGATGACAATGTGCCTGCGTTACACTCTGATCTTGTGTTTGTTTCCATCAAATCACTTCCAATAAGCAAAGTGTCCGTAGATAAACGGTTCTTCTTCCTGAGGGTGAAGCCGTGTGATGTCTATGTGTTTCAATGTGTGGTGAGATATGGATACAGTGATGAGTGCAACACGGAAGAGCCATTCGAGAGATTATTGGTGGAGAGGCTGAAGGAATTTATACGAGATGATTCCATAGCAAAGAGTAACAGAGTATCAACAGAACAGAGCAATATGGTATTGGAGAATGATTGTGAGATACAAGAGGATGCTAAGTTTTTAATGGAGAGAGATGTAGAAGTGGTGGAGAGAGCTTATAGTGTTCGGGTTGTTCATTTTGTTGGGGAACAAGATGTTATTGCAGGAAAAGGGTCTAATACTGCAAAGAGATTTGTCATTGATTATGCTTGTAACTTCTTGGAGAGAAATTTGAGGCAAAGTAGCAAACTTTTAGACATACCTCGCAAGTGCACGCTAAAAGTTGGAATGATATATGAGCTTTAGCGGAAATTAATAGTAGCTCAGTTGATTGACTACAATTTTGACATAGTTCAAAACTAATAATAAATGTGCCACCCTGGGTCTCCATCCGACCAAAGGTCAATGAAGATTCCTTGTTTTTTAAAAAAAAAAAAAGAAAAAAAACATTTTTTGTATGTGAAAATTTTGTATATCATTTGAGAGAATGTGACAATGTACTTAAAGAATTTGTAAAAATGTTTTCATTTGTACTTTCAATTTGTTTTGCTTGATTTGGAGCGCTAGGTCAAATTAACTATTGGTAGGTGTGTATTTGGACAGAGAATCCTCAATCTACATAAATAGTACTCTATATCACAATATTGAACAATTCAAAAGTGGTGAAAAAATTGATTGTCCAAATAGTAACAACGACAAATAAATCAAAAACAGTCGAGTATTATTTTACTATTAGAGAACCAAATCCATCAAGTTCAAAAATCAATATTTCTATATAATAGAAGTACTTGTTTCGATCAGTGCTTCATTAATTACAATACTATCCCTAATTATTCTGTGATTTACTATATTATTCCTAATTAATTATTGATATAATTTAATAATAATTGATCTTATTGATATTGAAGGGGTTACAGCTGTATATATAGAGAACTGAAGAATAACTAATTACAGAATAACCCAGATGTATTTAATAATTATATATGTAGTCTATTATCCCCCCGCAAGCTGATCAGCGGTAACGAGCGGCAGCTTGGAGCAGAGATACTGAAAAGGCTGTAACGGAAGAGGCTTGGTGAGAATATCAGCAAGCTGGTCAGTAGATGGGACATAGTGCGTGGCCATCGTTCCTGCAAGTACCTCATCGCGAACAAAGTGACAGTCGAACCCAACATGCTTCATACGATCATGAAGGACTGGATTTTTGGTAACACAAATAGTGGACTGATTGTCACAATAAATCTGTGGTTTCGTCGGGGGAATGCCAAGTGCATCTGTAAGGTATCGTAACCACATGGCTTCAGCAACACCCGCAGCCATGGAATGATATTCTGCTTCTGTGGAGGAACGGGACACTCGCGTTTGCTTCTTGGTGCACCAGGAAATCAGATTCGGTCCCATCATAACAATATATCCAGTAGTGGACTTCCGATCATCTTTGTCGTTAGCCCAATCCGAATCAGAAAAAACAGATATATCAAACGAGCCCTTTTGAAATAAAATTCCACATTGAAGAGTACCTTTAAGATAGCGCAGAATGCGTTTCAAGGCCTGAAAGTGTTGTTCTGGGGGAGCATGCATTGATTGGGAGACTCGATTGACTGCATATTGGATGTCCGGACAAGTAACAGCAAGATAATGAAGTCCACCGACGAGGCTCCGATATAGTGTAGGATCGGCAAAGGGAGTAGTCGGCCCTGGGGATTGGCGGACTGCCATGGGAGTGACCGCGGGTTTGCAATCTGTCATTCCAGCTCGATTTAGAAGTTCAAGGGTATATTTTGTCTGATGCATCAATATGGTTCCCGATTTGCGGATGAGTTCGAGGCCAAGAAAGAACTCCAGAGGACCGAGGTCCTTAAGTTTGAAGTCACGATGCATAGCCTCAGTAATTTCAGTGATGAGTGATGACGAGCTGCCTGTAATAACAATATCATCCACATAGATAAGAATGATGACTGTCCCTCGAGAACAGTGAAGGGTGAAGAGGCTGTTGTCATGATTGTAGGTGCGAAAACCAAGACCCTGCAGAAAAGTAGAGAGGCGTGTGTACCAGGCACGTGGGGCCTGTTTCAGGCCATACAGTGATTTGCGAAGCTTGCAAACATAGTGAGGACGGTTGGGATTAACATATCCCGGTGGCTGAACCATATAGATGTCTTCCTCAAGATGACCATGAAGAAAGGCATTGCTGACGTCTAACTGATGAAGCGGCCAATCATAGTGAAAAGCAAGAGACAAGACCAGACGAATAGTCTGTTGCTTAACAACAGGGCTGAAGGTCTCCTTATAATCCACACCATACTCCTGATCATACCCTTTTGCAACCAGACGTGCTTTATAGCGAGAAAGAGATCCATCTGAATTTCGTTTGATGCGAAACACCCATTTGCACCCAATAGACTTTCGGTTACTAGGCAGAGGTACCAAATCCCATGTACGTTGTTCATTCAGAGCCTGAAATTCCTCATCCATAGCTTGGCACCAGAAACTATTTTTGGAGGCTTGGTTGTAGGTAGTAGGCTCAGTTATGGGATGTACATCAAAGGGTATTTGAGTGTGGTAGACTTTGGGTTTGAAGGTACCGGCCTTGGCTCGGGTTGTCATAGGGTGAGTGTTGAGTGGAGGGTGATTAAGAAGGGGTGGTGGAGATGTATAATGGGTGGACGGGGGTTGGGTGGGGCTGCCGTGGGAGCTGGGATGTGCAGCGGTGGATGGGGTGGGTGTATGTATGTTAGGAGCATGATGTAGGGAAGTGGTGGGTTGTGTGGCAGTCGGCTGGGTGTTCGGGTGGGAGGTTTGGGGGTTCGGGTGGGTGGGTGGTCGGTGCGAGTGGGTAGTGGTGTAGTGGGGTACCGGGTTAGGTGCCAAGTGAGCCGGAGCATGAGCGTGTGAAAAGGACGGAAATAATGGCACAATGCCAAGTGGATTGGGGGAGTATGGAGTAGAGGAAAGACTTGTGTAAGGAAATTGTTCCTCCACAAAACGAACATGACGGGAAACATATGTTTTCTGAGATACAGGATCGAAACATTTGTAACCTTTGATAGTAGGATGATAGCCTAGAAAGACACAAGGGGTGGACCGAGGTTGAAGTTTATGTTGAGTGTGTGGACGCAACCAGGGATAAACCAGACACCCAAACGGGCGGAGATGGATGTAGTCGGGTGGATGAGTGTAGAGACGGGCATATGGAGTGGAGTTGGAGAGAGTGTGAGTAGGCATGCGATTTATGAGGTAGTTGGCAGTAGCAAGGGCATCAACCCAAAAGGAAACGGGTAAGGTGGAATCATGGAGGAGCGCAACAACTGTTTCTATTAGGTGACGGTGTTTGCGCTCAGCAACGCCATTTTGTTCAGGGGTATATGGACATGAAGTGTGATGAAGAGCCCCTAGACTTTGAAGAAAAACACCAAATGCATTGTTGACAAATTCTTTGCCATTGTCACTGCGAAAAATTTTGATTTTGGCATTAAATTGATTTTGAACCATTCGGTCAAAGTTGACAAAAACAGTATAAGCTTCGGATTTAAATTTCAGAGGATAAAGCCAAGTGAATTTACTGTAATCATCAACAAAACAGATATAATAACGAAAACCTTGAACAGAAGGAACTGAGGTTGGACCCCAAACATCAGAATGAATTAAATGAAATGGCGCAGTGGCCTTGTGTTCAGACAGTGAGAAAGGTAAACGACAAGATTTAGACACTGAACAGGACTCGCAATGTAATTTCTTTGAAAAATTAAAACCTAAGAAAGATAAAATGGATTTGGTGATGGCGGATGATGGGTGCCCAAGCCGGCGATGCCAGGTGGACGAGAGAATGGCTTGACTCACAACAGACGGAGACCTGGATGGAAGAGTGTATAGCCCATGCTCACAGCGGCCCGTGTACCGCACCCGGTTCGTGGTATTGTCCACTATCTGGAAATTGGTGTCATTAAAAATGAGGGTGCAGTTATTATCTTTAGTAAAGCGATAAACAGATAAAAGATTGGATGTGAGGGAAGGGACGTGGTGAAGGGTTGAGAGATGAAATTTACCATTTGGGGTATAGACATACCCAGAGCCGGTGTTTGTGATGGGAAGGGATTGACCATTGCCTACTGTAATAGTTTCTGAGCCATGATACGGATGAGGAGCTTGAAGTTGTGAATAATCCGACGTCACATGGGTTTTAGCACCTGTGTCTAGATACCAATCGCCAGATTGAGCGTTTGTGGACGCATGCATCGCCCTTGATCCGCCGGACTGGCTATTTACATTCTGCGAGTCATCATAACGATACCAGCAATTAGCCGCAGAATGGCCCCGTTTAGCATAAATTTGGCACGTCGGAAGATCTCGTGTGGGCCCCCGCTGGTTTTCTCGTCCCTTTCCGCGGCCTGACTGGAAGCCGTCCCTCGGTGGAGGCACGCCTCTGCCTTGCTGCCCGGCGTTCCAACGGTCACCGCCGCCGCTGCCTCGCCCTTGGTTACGGCGATCGTCACCGCGACCCCTGGCCGAGCCCCCGCTGCCAGCCGAGTAGAGAGCCATGACGCCAGGGGTGGAACTGGCTTCTCCGAGCAGTAATTTGTGTTCCATGTCTAGATTCAATTCTTCTGCATTAAGCCATCCAGACAGTTGATTCAGAGTAATTTCGACAGGTGAGAGACGAATATGCTGTTTGAGAGAGGAATAGCCAGACGGAAGACCACGTAGCACGGCATTCACCACGTCTCATTCAGGAATAATCTCGTTCACAGCATCTAGGTCAGACAGAATAGAGGCCACATCATCAAGGTATTGAGTCATCGTCTTCGTTCCCTTCCGAAGAGTATGCAATCTGTCACGCAACTGAAAAATATGAGCCGTGGACACAGAGTTGTAACTTGTGGCTAGTGCATCCCAAAGTGAAGCCGATGTGAGAAAACCCCGGGCGTGTTTGTGCACAGAGGGGCTAATAACTGCGAGAAGACAGGCTCGGATCTGAGTGTCTACAATCATCCACGGAAGGTAGTCGGGATTTGGGAGCATGACGCCGTCCTCCTCGGATGTCTCGGGCGGCGGCTTCTCCGCACCGTCAATCCATCCGAGCAGCAAGTTGGCTGCGAGGGCGGTGCGGACGTTAAGTGCCCAAGCCGGGTAGTTGTTGTCAGATAATTTTTCGGGGATGAGATTGTGGAGATTCCTGAGCAGTAATTTTACTCCAGACGGTAAATTTGACAGAGGATCAACAACCTTGTCCATGGCGCCGACCTACGGCGGAGGAGGGAGGCCATGCGGCGTGGTGTAGACGGTGGCGGCGGCGCACACACGTCGGAAAAGAGGAGAGATTAGGGTTTGGGCGGAAGAAGAAACCCTAGCTTTGATACCATGATATAATTTAATAATAATTGATCTTATTGATATTGAAAGGGTTACAGCTATATATATATAGAGAACTGAAGAATAACTAATTACAGAATAACCCAGATGTATTTAATAATTATATATGTAGTCTATTAATTATTATAATTCATTTATATATTATAATTAATAATATTTTTTTATTATATTATCCCTAATTAATTATTATAAGTTATTTATATATTAGAATTAATAATATTTAATTAAAAAAAGATATTTATAACGTTTGTTTCAGCTGCTTTAATCGTGATTTTACTATATCATCCCTAATTAATTATTATAAGTCATTTATGTATTAAAAAATTAATAATATTTAATTAAAAAATAGATGGCATGTCTGCCTATATTACCCCTAATTGCTCCGTGATTTATTATATCAACCTTAATTAATTATTATAAGTCATTTATATATTAGGATTAATAATATTTTTGTACTATATTACCCTAATTAATTATTATAAGTCATTTATGTATTAGAATTAATAATATTTAATTAAAAAATAGATATTTATGACGTTTGTTTCGGCTCCTTTAATCGTGATTTTACTATATCATCCCTGATTAATTATTATAAGTCATTTATGTATTAAAAAATTAATAATATTTAATTAAAAAATCAGTTGCTTCGTCATTTACTATATTATCCCTAATTGCTCCGTGATTTACTATATTACCCCTAATTTATTATTATAAGTCATTTATATATTAGAATTAATGTTATTTAATTAAAAAAAAGATATTTATGACGTTTGTTTCAGCTGCTTTAACCGTGATTTTACTATATCATTCCTAATTAATTATTATAAGTCATTTATGTATTAAAAATTAATAATATTTAATTAAAAAAATAGATAACATGTCTGTCTATGGTTTCGACCAGTGCTTTGTCTATATTACCCCTAATTAATTATTATAAGTCATTTATATATTAGAATTAATAATATTTTTTATTATATTACCCTTAATTAATTATTATAAGTCATTTATATATTACAATTAATAATATTTATTTAAAAAATAGATATTTATGACATTTGTTTCAGCTACTTTAACCGTGATTTTATTATATCATCCCTAATTAATTATTATAAGTTATTTATGTATTAAAAAATTAATAATATTTAATTAAAAAATAGATGACATGTCTGCCTATGTTATCCCTAATTGCTCCCTGATTTACTATATTAACGTAAATTAATTATTATAACTCATTTATATATTAGAATTAATAATTTTTTTTACTATATTACCCCTAATTAATTATTATAAGTCATTTACTTATTAGAATTAATAATATTTATTTTAAAAAATAGATATTTATAACGTTTGTTTCAGCTGCTTTAACCGTTATTTATTATATCATCCCTAATTAATCATTATAAGTCATTTATGTATTAAAAAATTAATAATATTTAATTAAAAAATAGATGACATGTCTGCTGCAGCCGCTTCAACCATAATTTTACTAAATATCGCTTATAATTAATTATTATGAGTCATCTAAGTGTTAAAAATTTAATCATATTTTTTTAAAAATAAAATAGACATAAAATGATAAATTAACTCTTGATGTATTAAATTAAGTTGACCTCCTTCAACCGTGATTTAACTGTATCATCCTTAATTAATTATTATAAGTCATTTATGTATTAAAAAATTATAATATTTAATTAAAACATTAGTTTTGACATGGCTACTTCAAGAGTTGCGTCGTAATTTTACTATATCACCCCTATTTAATTATTATAAGTTATTTACGTATTAAAAAAATAATAGTATTTAATTAAAACAAGAAAAATATGCGTTTATGACATGTTTGTTGCAGCTGCTTCAACCATAATCATCTTTGAGAAGATGATCCAAGACTTTATTATTAATTGAAGTATCTTTTGTTCCAGTTTTTATATGAAATAATCTTATGAATATTAGTTCTACATCTTTTCTATATTTTGTAACAGGTCTCAATCTTATCATTAAACAACTAAAATAACCCGACTACACGACAGATCACATTTTTTTATCATGTGCGAAAAAAACTATCTTATAAAACTTCACTCCTTAGCGAGTACCGTCAAATAGTTATTATTTAAAAAATTATCATTTTAAATCAATGTACATTTATGTTTGTATCTTATCAATATCGAATATTGGTGTTAAAAGATGTCTATAGTGTTGGGCCCGTGCAGACACGGGCCATGCACCTCTAGTATATATATAAAGGAGAATATTAGTTCATCCTATGTGGCACCATTTATCTTTTTTGTGATTTTTTTAAATATTAATTGAATTTTCTCCTTATTTTAAATATTTATGTATTAAAAGAAAATTCAAAAGACACTATATTTACATCTATTTATTATATAATAAAAGAAAAAAATTATTTATACTCCATAACTCACTAATTAATTTCTACTCATAATAATATACTAGTGATTATGTCCACACTTCGCACGGTCTAAAAAATATTTTAATATATATTTAAAATTCTTAATTAGTTTCAAAAAATATTAATTTGAAGGCAAAAAAAATGATAATGTGACTAAAATAATGCATATTTAATATTTATAGATAAAATTATTTAGTAACAAACATTTTTTTGGGGGGGGAGGGGGGGGGGGTAAGAATAGAAAATAAAACTAATTAAAATATGCATATATGATAAATCATTGATTTGGTTGATTCATAACAAAGTTGTCTTGTAATTAACATGGGAGAACTATGAATTTTTTTTTTCCACGTATTTTTGATGATTTTTTTCGGATGAACCATCCTAGATATTTCAATATTTTTTTTTTCAGTTAACTTTTTAATGAAACACCAATACACCATTAAGATTTAGACTTTTTTCAGAACTAAATTAAATAAAAATTTTATTTTACATATGCGTGACGCGATTCATAAATAGTCGAAAATATAAAGATAATTACATAGTAGAGGAAATATTATTGTAATGTCAGTTTTCTTCATATTTTGCTCATAATGTTTATATTTTATTATAATCGAATAAAATATATCTTTACTATGTAACTTTTTTCTACAACTCGATGCGTACCAAATTTTTTTTACCCATTCCTAGAAGCTCCCATCTCTTTTGTTTTTATGATGACTCAAACTCACAACCTTCAAATTGAAAGTGAGGAGTGTTTACCATTCGAACAACTTTCTCTGTCAATGCATACAAATCAACTCTTTCAAACAAATAATTCTTTTACATCTCGCACCATTTAAGATTTTTATTTTTTAGTATAATAGATAAAAAAAAACATATGATTAGAAATTATAAGTTAAAGTAGATAATGTCACGCTTAAGATGGTTGAAATTTACACTTCACACTATCTTTTGTATTGTTAAAATTTTCTTGTAATATCACAAAGAAAAGAAAATTTGAAATTAAATCTATTATTTGCTCTAATTTTTCTCTTTTTTATTCTTTTGTCCTTATTCACTCCCTCTATTTCTTCTATCACTAAAACTAAGAAATATATATATATATATATATATATATATATATATATATATATATCACTCCCTTTCTCTCTCTATATATAGAGAGAATAAAAAAAAAAATGTATCTAGCAGTTTTTAATTTTCATTCTTTTTTGTCTTTTCCTTTTCCCTTCTCCATCCTACCCTGTTACTAAGCTAAACTCTACTTTTTCTTCTTATAATTTGGCTTTATAACAAATTCTAAATACATCTATAAAATATAGTATCTCATAAATTAAATAAGCCATTTATGTAATTTACTTTTTATTTCGTAAAATTAAATATATAAATCTATGCAATTTATATGCAAAATATCTTCATTTCATCACCTTCTTATATAGTCGCATTCATTTTTTTCAAATAATGAAATAGAGAAATTTAAAACTAACAAAAAAAAAAGATGTCATGAATTAAAACGCTTTGATAAGCTATGCAAAAAAAGATTAGAAAGGAAGTATTTTAAAAAAAATTTATTTCTCTCTTTTCTTTCTCAAACTCTTCTCACCCTCTAGTGCCTCTATCACCTTTCTTTAGAAAAAAAAAAAAAAGTACAGATATAAAAAGAAAAAAATAAAAACGTACGTATCTTTCTTTCTTTTTACTCCTCTTTTGTTCCCCCTAACTTGCTAGTTCCTCCATAAGGATCTGTTTAACATGAAAATTAAAAATATATTTACTTTATTGGGACTTTAAAAATGGGCTATTTTGAAGTTAAAAAAATATAAAACTGAAAATAAATTTTAAAAATTTTAAAGTTTTATGAAAAATGGGTTGTATTTATGAAAATAAAAATTTAGATATTTTTGAAATAATAAATTAAAAAGTACAAAAAGTGAATCCAAAAATAGTGAAAATACCTCTTGAGATATTCTTTCAAAAATTCAAATATTGTGAAAACGTATTCCAAAATATTAATGATCAAATATATATTGTGAAATTGTGAAATAAAATGAAAACATATTTCAAAATATTGTGAATAATACTCATGATCAATCGCCTACTATAAGTAAATACATAATTTTATGCAATATACATTCAGAGCATCTTTGTCTAACCTTCTTCAAAAATCTTATACACTATTTTGTAGCATCCTAATCTTTACAAATGAAACCTGAAAAACAACCAAATATATATATTAATATACGTTTTGAAATTTGTGCAACAATTATTCTATAATTAATTGTTTGTCTATGCAAACAATCACATAAAAGTGTAAGCAAATGAAAGATAAAAAGAATGACTATAAGAGAGTCACATGGAGAGACTAACATAAAGAAAAACATATATGTTTAATGGGTAAGGAAAATGAAACTTGAAAGGAGGAAAGTATTAAAAAAAAATAAATGAAACGTTGCAGCAATTGGAAGAGTAACAAATGTGTAATTAAGGGGTAGGAATGTTTCAGTAAAAAATTTTTAAAACTGCAATAATGTTTTTCTTTCATACTTAATGTGGCAATTTAATTATCAGCAAGAGTATTGAATTTATTTTTAATTTAAAAATGTAAAGAAAATTCAAAAAATTGAGAATAAAGATAAATGTTATTTTTGGCTTTAGAGCATGTCACATCATTACTCTAATGTTTCTCTTTTATATTATATATAGATTTGTAACTCTCAAACTATTCATTGTTTTATATTTATAACCCCTAAATATTTAATATAAAAGTTAAAAGATATCTTATGGTATTCCTTCATTTTTATGTATATAAAATTCATATTTTTTTTATGAGATTTTATCCAAGGTACCCTTTATTTTTGTAATTATATTTATGTTTTTGTTTGGCTTAAAAAGAAGAAAAAGGTTCTTGACGGTGATAGGCTTGTGGAAGTAGATACCAACAAGAGTTTGAACAATTAAGTATTCATTTCATTTTTCTTTTTATAGACGTTCATATTTTATATTTCATGTGATTCTAATCAAGGTTATCCTTCATTTTCACTATATTCATGTTTTTATTTCACTTGAAAAAGAAGAAGAATGCTCTTACATGGTGATAGGCTTGTGGATGTAGATATAGACAAGAGCACGGACAATTATGCATTGATTAATTTTGCTATTCTTTATGTTTTTCAACTCTAAGGTTATCCTTCATTTTCACTATTATATTCTAATTTTTGTTTGACTTGAAAAAGAAGAAAAAGGCTCTTGAATGGTGATATGCTTGTAGAAGTAAACATCAACAAGAGTTGGGACAATTATGTAATCATTCCGTTTTTCTTTTTATAGAAATTCATATTTTTTGTTCGATGCAATTTTATCCAAGGTTATCCTTCATTTTCACTATGATATTCATATTTTTATTTCACTTAAAAAAGAAGAAGATGTTCTTAAATGGTGAAAGGCTTGTGGATGTGGATATCTACAAGAGCACGGATAATTATTTATTAATTTCATCTTATTTTTTATTTTTCAACTAATAATTATAAGCATAATGATATGTGTATTGTCTTATTTCTATCTCTTCAAGGCTCTTGAATGGTGATATGCTTGTAGAAGTAGATATCAACAAGAGTTTGGACAATTGTGTAATCATTTCATTTTTCTTTCTATAGAAGTTCGTATTTTTTGTTTCATACAACTTTACTCAAGATTATCCTTTATTTCACTATGATGTTCATGTTTTTATTTCACTTGAAAAAGAAGATGTTCGTGAATGATGAAAGGCTTGTGGAAATGGATATCTACAAGAGCACAAACAATATATTATGCATTACTTTTGTCTATCTTTCCGTTTTTCAAATAATATTTACAAACGTAATGATATGTATTGTCTTATTTCTATTTCTATATATGGTGCCTCTTAAGTTCTGTATTTATAGGAATTTATAATTACTGCAAGTTTATAATTTCTTTTGTTTCAAATTAATAACTCTGTAGTTGAAAATTTGCTAATTATTAATTAAGTTTCTTAATTTATAATATTTATTTCTTAGGTAGCAAACTTATTTCCATTAATCACTTGCAAAGCAATGGAAAGCAGCCAACATCCACAATTAGCTAAATATTTGTTATTTGATTTTTGCTATGTTTAAAGTTCTAAGACTATCAACAAATATGCATGACATGGAACTGAGAAATATAAAGGAACATGAAGGTGAAAAAGAAAAACGAGGTAATTAATTCTAAACATTTTATATACATAATGAGGTAATTTAAAAAAAAAAAAAATTATATACAAGAAAAAGAACCCTTTATGTTTTATTTATTTCTTTTTCTTTCTTTCCTTTTAACTTTGAAAAATAATGTACTTATCTAATTTATCTAATATCCAACTCTTCAATTTCTAGAGTAGAGATGATTATATGTTGTTAACATTTTTACTCTATGAAATTAATTTGTATGTCTGTATTTTAAAAAACGGTTGAGTAGGTGTAATTATTCTTTTTCTTAGTAGCTTTAAATTTTATATCATTTTCATATAAGGATCTATTTATATATTGTTTAATCTATTATTTATATTTTTATGACCGCGCGAAGAGCGGATAATTCACTAGTGAATGAAGAAATGGCTAGGGAATTGAGAAATTATATTTGTGCTTACCTCCGATAGTTGGGCAGTGAAGTTACTTTTTAGCTTCATCCTCGTTATTTCATCTTGTGAAGAGCATACAACAGAAAAGGGAATGTCAAAAATGGCCCTTAATCAAGAAACTTGACAATCTAGCCAAATGTGAAACCAACATACATGAATAACAAGTTTAAGTGGTCAAAATCACATTGCGCAATCCAAAGAAATTGTATATACAATGACACCAATAGAGAGATTATTTTTCAAATAGTAGCAGTCTTACTAGTACCAAAAAACACTGAGATTTTATAGGCTAATTGATCGCTACTTCTCTTGTAGGCCGTAGCTAACAAAAATCCATTCTAAATGGGATTAGTGATATACTTATATTGTTTAGCTACAAAATTAATTAATCGCTAAATCATGTTCTTTTAGTAGTAACAGCCTATCTTGCTCCTTAATCCCTCCTTCATCACTTGAGTTATTAGGGCTCTATCTAATATTATCAACCATCTTGGGATACCTAGCTAGAAACTTGATCATCTCATATATAAACATGTTTGCATTTTATTTTGCGTATTATTTGCCTCTTTACAATTAATATAAGTTTATCTGTTTTACGCTAACCTATAATCACATGTTTATAATATAGCGTACATTATAACAGTAAAGATTCTACGATATATATAAAAGTATCCAGTACTAGCGAGGAGGCACAATGACGGGCAAAATTGGGTAGATAGTACAAAGTTGAGTCATATTTTGTTATAAGAGTACTGTTGGGTTCATAGTATATGAAAGAAATGTGAATGGAAAAATGGAGAGTAAAATGATGGAGGGAAGGAGACACTAAAATGGAAAGTGTACTCCCAAATTAGAAAGTTTACTCTTTCTCCCACATTGGTGGAAGAAGAGAACTTGAAAGTGTTTATAATCAAGAACACTTACTCCACATGATAAGTGAGGCAACAAATAAGAGATTTCTCGCGTCGTCGTCGTCGCTCGCTCGTCTCTTTGGCTTAGAAAAATGATCAATGAGATCTATCTTTTTGGATAAACTTTATTTGACGAAATCTGATCAATGACAAAAACGCAGGAAATTTTTCTGTGTGTTTAATACTCCATTTATATGCATGCAGTAACAGTAACAGATACAATGTTTCGACTGAACTAATGCAGATTGTCGAAATAATGTTTCCTGAACTAATACATTGGTTTGAACAGATGCAATTCTTCAATGAAGTGATGCACTGTTTCAAATTGGTGCACTGTTTTATGAAATGGTATACTGTTTCAGCAAAAATAATGCACTATTTTGGGTAAACAAACATGCATTTTCAGAAAAGTCACACCTCTAAATTGAACCACTGCCATCTTTTCAAAGAGGCATGTTATGACTATATAAACCTGGTTTCATTCACAGGTTTTGATATGAACGGAAATTTTAGAATAAAAACACTCTTCTTGCCTTAAAAATATTCTGTGTGATCACTCAAAATGTTCAGTGAGTTCGAAGATATTCCAGTTGTTTGAGGTACCGCTACAGTTGGTTTGTTTGGCCATTTTATCCTGGGAGGAAAATTCCGCAACCTTGATTACAGTGAGGGAAATTATTTCCTTAAGGAAAGTCCGTGAATTCGGGCGACTTGGCCATTTCTGTTTCATCTTTATTTCTAAAAATAAAATACACCTCTTGGAAAGATAACTTTGATCTTGTGTTGAGGGTATTTTCTGCACTTCATTGTGTTCTTGGTTTACAAACTTGAACTAGTTGAAGTGGTTGTTTCTAGTATACAGATTCTTGTACCCGTAGAAGGAAAATAACAATTTTAAGAAAATAATTTTACAGAATCTGTATTACTTGTTTTTGGAGATTAAAGTTTTAAGCTTTCTACTCCGCTTGAATTTAACTAGTGATTAGAAGACATAAAATCTTCATCACAAGTTAAAGTTCACTCGGTTGGCGATTTGAATTTATAAAAATTTCATCGTTAACTAGACACAAGAAGGAAAGTTTAAAAGTTATTTAACTTTATAAGTAGTATTCTGAAAATACTAAAATTTTCTATCTTGTGGTGATAAAAAAAATGATAAGCGAAAGTTAAATGTATGATGATGCTACGACTGTGGCGGTGACTAGCATTGATACGACAAGCCGCACAAATGCTCCACAACATATGGTACCTGCAGAAAGGCTCGGAAAGTTTGCGGGCATCAACTTTAAGAGATGGCAGCAAAAGATGTTCTTTTATCTCACCACTTTGTGTCTGCAATGGTTCACTAGCGAAGACGCTCCTGAGGTGCTCGAGGGAACCTCGGACAAAGAGCGTTTCGTAATTGTAGAGGCTTGGAAACATTTAGACTTCCTTTACAGGAATTATATTCTGAGTGGTCTCCAAGACAACCTTTACAATGTTTATAGTAGAACTAAGACATCAAAGGAGTTGTGGGGGGCACTTGAATGAAAATATAAGACGGAGGATGCGGAAATTAAGAAATTCCTTGTTGCAAGGTTCCTGGACTTTAAAATGATAGATAACAAATCAGTTGTCTCTCAAGCGAAGGAATTGTAAGTAATCATTCACGATCTCCTAGCAGAAGGTATATCTTTGAAAAATACCTTAGTTGAACAAATTGAAAATGTTCTTAGAACTCAGATAAACTGGTTTGTAGGTTTGATTGTGAATGATGCATTTCGAGTAGCAGCGATCATTGAGAAGCTACCACCTCTGTGGAAAGATTTCAAAAACTACTTGAACCACAAACGCAAAAAGATGACTGTCAAAGATCTTATTATCCGATTACATAGTAAAGAGGATAATAAGGTTGTCAAGATAAGGTCAAAAGGAAATTCTACAATTAATGGAGCACATATTGTAGAAGATAACCAAAATAATTCTAAGAAAAGGAAGAAATATGAATAAGGAAGATATCAAGCCAAGAACAAATTCAAGGGAAAATGCTTCAATTGTGGCAAGATTGGCCAGAAGTCCATGGATTGTCGTGCCCCAAAGAAAGGCAAGAAAAAAGATCAAGCAAATATGATTGAATCCAACAAAGAATGCGATGATTTGTGTGCTATGTTCTCAGAATGCAACTTGGTGGGAAATCTTCGCGAATGGTGGATGGATTCTGGTGCCACCCGCTATGTATGTGCCAACAAAGAGTTGTTTTCGTCATTCGCTCCGGCTCAAGTAGAAGAAATGATCTACATGGCTAACTCCGCTACTGCTAAGGTAGAAGGAACAGAAAAATTATGCTTGAAAATGACTTCAGGAAAGGTTTTGAAACTTAACAATGTCTTGTATGTTCCTGAGTTATGTAGGAATTTAATTTCTATTTCACTTCTAGACAAGAACGGATTCAAATGTGTAACCGTTTCTAAAAAAATTGTAATTAGCAACGGAGAAATGTATGTAGGAAAAGACTATCTCACCGAGGGCCTTTATAAGATAAATGTAATAAATGTTGAAATAAATAAAAGTTCAAATTCTTCTTATTTTCTTGAGTCTTATGATTTATGGCATGAACGTTTAGGCCATGTTAATTACAAAACGTTACGAAAACTAATTAACTTAGAAGTTTTGCCAAACTTTGAGTGCAATAAATCAAAGTGTCAAACGTGTGTAGAATCAAAGTATGCAAAGCATCCTTATAAGTCTGTTGAAAGGAATTCCAATCCTTTAGACTTAGTACACACGGTTATTTGTGATATGAAGTCAACACCATCACGTGATGGGAAAAAGTATTTCATAACTTTTATTGATGACTGCACTAGATACTGTTATGTCTACTTCCTAAATAGTAAGGATGAAACAATAGATGCGTTTAGGCAATATAAAACTGAAGTTGAAAATCAGATAGACAAAAAGATCAAAATGATAAGAAGCGATAGGGGCAGAGAATTTGAATCTCCCTTTACGCAAATATGTGTAAAGAATAGAATTATCCATCAAAATACGACCCCATATTCACCTCAATCTAATGGAATTGCGAAAAGAAAAAACCAAACTTTGAAGGAAATGATGAACGCCTTACTTATAAGTTCTGATTTACTGTAAAACTTATCGGGGGAGGCTATCCTTACGGCCAACCGCATACTCAATAGAGTTCCCCATAGTAAGACACAATCAATTCCTTATGAAAAGTGGAAAGGAAGAAAACCCAACATAACATATTTCAAAGTGTGGGGGTGTTTAGCAAATGTCCAAGTTCATGTGCATAAAAGGGTTAAGAAAGGACCTAAGATGGTGGACTGCGTGTTCATAGGATATGCTAAAAGTAGTAAAGCATGTCAGTTTTTGGTTTATAAATCCGAACATCCTGATATAAATGAAAATACACTAATTGAATCAGAAATGCTGAATTCTTTGAAAATATTTACCCGTGTAAACTTAGACATGAACAGTCTAGTAGAGGGTCTAAACGATCTCGAGATGAACCAAGTGAGAATGTACATAAGGAAGAGAATCCAAGACGTAGTACACGTCAAAGAACATCAACTTCTTTTGGATCAAATTTTGTAACATTTCTCTTAGAAAATGAGCCTCAAAAGTTTAAAGAAGTAATGTCATCATCAGACTCATCCTTTTGGAAAGAGGCAGTCAATAGTGAGATTGATTCAATCTTAAGCAACCATATGTGGGAATTGGTTGATCTTCCTCCAGGAAACAAACCTTTAGGTTCTAAATAGATCTTCAAAAGAAAAATGAAAGCGGATGGTACTATTGACAAATAGAAGGCAAGACTTGTAGTAAAAGGTTTCAAACAAAAAGAAGGCCTTCATTACTTTGATACATACTTTCCAGTAATAAGGATAACATCGATTCGAATGTTAATTGACTTGAATGCGGTATATGATCTTGAAATCCATCAAATGGATATGGAAACCGCTTTCCTAAATGGAGAATTGGAGGAAAAAATATATATGGAACAACATGAGGGTTTTGTGGTTCTAGGAAAGGAAAACAAGGTGTGTAAACTTATTAAGCCATTGTATAAACTAAAGCAAGCACCTAAACAATGGCATGCGAAGTTTTACCAAACCATGTTGGCAAATGGATTCAAAATAAATGAATGTGATAAATGTGTTTATATCAAAGACACTCCAAATCACCAAGTCATTGTTTGTTTATACATGAATATATGTTAATCATCAGTAGAGACATTTCTAACATAAATGCAACAAAACAAATACTCGAGAGCAAGTTTGACATGAAAGACCTTGGAGTTGCGGATGTGATCTTAGGTATAAAAATCCATAGAACTCCAAAAGGATTGGCATTGTCACAGTCTCATTATATCGAAAAGGTACTTGACAAAAATTCAAGTATATGGAATTCGGTATTGCCAAGACTCCATTAGATGTGAGCTTTGCACTTCAAAAGAATGAAGGTGAAAGTGAATCACAATTGGAGTACGCAAGAGTATTGGGATGTTTAATGTATAGAATGAATTATACACGACCAAACATAGCATGCGCTATTAGTAAATTGAGTCGGTACACGAGTAATCCCAACAAAACTCATTGGATGGCAATGAAAAGAGTTTTGGGGTATCTTAAATACACTCAAGACTATGCCTTGCATTATAATAAATATCCTGCAGTACTTGAAGGATATAGTGATGCAAATTGGATCACCGGATCGAACGAAGTAAAATCCACAAGTGGATATGTATTTACTATCATTGGAGGAGCAGTCTCTTGGAAATCATCCAAACAGACTTGTATTGCTCGCTCTACAATGAAATCTAAATTTATCGCATTGGATAAGGCCAGTGAGGAAGCAGAATGGCTCCAAAATTTCTTGAAAGATATTCTATATTGGCCCAAGCCAGTGGCACCAGTATGTATACACTGTGATAGCCAAGCGACTATAGGTAGGATAAGGAGCATGATGTACAATGGTAAATCTCTTCACATACGACGGAGACATAATACCATTAGGAAACTTCTCTCTAGTGAAATTATCAATATTGACTATATAAAGTCAAAGGATAATGTGTCGGATCCACTTACAAAAGGCCTATCTAGAGAAGGAGTGGAAAGGACATCCAGGGAAATGGGTTTAAGGCCTAGGACAAGTCAGCATGGCGGTAGCTCTACCTAGCAGACTGGAGATCCCAAGAGCTAGGTTCAAGGAGATCAAATAAAGTTGTGTCTAACAGGTTCAACATTATCAATTACCTAACCCATTCTCATAATGTAGACAATGTATAGTAAACAAGGATAAGACTTAAGGTGAAATTTTTTTTAATGATTATCTAAATTTGGCAGATTTGACCAAATAGTTTAATCTATATGATTGAATGTTTAGAAATCACCTATGTGAGGGAGAAGTGGAAGCCGTTTCAAGGAGAATGTTAGTAACGGGCTATTCTCAAAGCTCTCATGAAATTGGAACGTGTTCATGGCTGAAAAGAACAAAAACGTGAGAACCATAAATGTTAAAAAGATGGTTGTATGACATGTATTATCTAAGTGTACATTAAAGCTCGATGGTTCAAAGATATCAAATCTACCGATTAACCGAGTGCATCTGATGCATGTTCACTATGAAAAGTTCAAAGGGAAACCCACTTATCCAGATGCAATCAGTTTTTGCTTGATGATCACATACTTGTTCGTAAAACTTTTACGAAAAATAGTCATTCCCCATTCATGTGGGGGATTGTTGGGTTCATAGTATATGAAAGAAATGTGAATGGAAAAATGGAGAGTAAAATGGTGGAGGGAAGGAGACACTAAAATGGAAAGTGTACTCCCAAATTAGAAAGTTTACTCTTTCTCCCACATTGGTGGAAGAAGAGAACTTGGAAGTATTTACAATCAAGAACACTTAATCCACAAGATAAGTGAGGCAAAAAATAAGAGATGCCTCGCACCGTCATCGTTGCTCGCTCGGCTCAGCTTCGGATTTGGATTTGGAAAATGATCAATCAATGAGATCTATCTTCTTGGATAAACTTTATTTGATGAAATCTGATCACTGACAAAAATGCAAAAAAAATTTCTGTGTGTTTAATACTCTATTTATATGCCTGTAGTAACAGTAACAGATGTAATGTTTCGAATGAACTGATGCAGATTTTTGAAACAATGTTTCCTGAACTAATACATTGGTTCGAACAGATGCAATTCTTCAATGAAGTGATGCACTGTTTTGAACTGGTGCACTATTTTGTGAAATGGTATACTGTTTCAGCAAAAATACTGCACTGTTTTGGGTAAACAAACATGCATTTTCAAAAAAGTTAGACCTCTAAATTGAACCACTTCTACCTTTTCAAAGAGGCATGTTATGACTATATGAACCTGGTTTCATTTACAGGTTTTGATATGAACGAAAATTTCAGAATAAAAACACTCTTCTTGCCTTAAAAATATTCTGTGTGATCACTCAAAACATTTCGTGAGTTCGAAGATATTCCAGTTGTTTGAGGTACCGCTACAGTTGGTTTGTTTGACCATTTTATCCTAGGAGGAAAATTCCAAAACCTCGGGTACAGTGATGGGAATTATTTCCTTAAGGAAAGTCTGTGAATTCGGGCGACTTGGCCATTTCTGTTTCATCTTTATTTCAAAAAATAAAATACACCTCTTGGAAAGATCACTTTGATCTTGTGTTGAGGGTATTTTCTGCACTTCATTGTGTTCTTGGTTTACAAACTTGAACTAGTTGAAGTGGTTGTTTCTAGTATACAGATTCTTGTACCCGTAGAAGGAAAATAACAAGTATTTGTATATTTTTAGAATGTCCTGAAAGAGGAGTCTTTTAAAAGAAATTTAGCAACATTTTATTAGTAACCTTTATTAAAAGCACTAGATTTAGTGAATTATGGATTAAATGGTCCCCTCCCTCTCTCCCTACCCACTTGTTAATGTTTAATCGTTCGTACAAATTTAAGTAACCTATGTCTTTAAACAATGCATGCTTGAAATATTGAAATTTGTGGAATAACTATGTATAATGCTGCTTTGGTTGTACCAGAAAGCTTATTACGACCATACAACGTGCACCTAAAAAGATGCATTTGAACATATTTATATGAGTCCTGCTATTATGACGTTAATCCAGTCTTTTGCAAGTTAAACATCATTCAAATTTAAAGTTGTCAATATATATATAGCAGCCCGGTGCACTAAGGCTTCTGCTATGCGCACGGTCCGGAGAAGGGTACGACCACAAGGTCTGCCGTCTATACTCTATTATACACAGTCTTACCTTGTATTTCTGTCAGGGGCTGTTTTCAAGGCTTGAACCTGTCATCTCTTGCAGAGGCGGAGCCAGGCCTTGTTAGGGGGTTCGGCCGAACCCCCTTCGCCGGAAAAATACACAATTTATACATGGTTAAAATTATTTTTATGTTCCTATAGTAGGTGTTGAACCCCCTTCGGCTAGGTATTCTTTAAATATTGAACCCTCTCAGTTGAATTCCTGGCATCGCCTCTGATCTCTTGGTCATTACCACTCCCTTCAAAGTTGTCACTGTATGATGGGCGAAACTGTGCACTCCACAAACACGGGGACATTACATAGAGGATATCTATATCTATCAAACAATGGCCTGTGATTATTTTGAGGAGTGAGTTGGCACACCAGAACAAGAAGGGCTGCTAAGCCAGATAGAAAGCCTTGAAATACCAAGACAGTAGTAAGTGCCGCTACTGGAACACAAAAAGGCAATAGTAACAACCATGGAGTAAAGAGTAGCTCTGCCTCGACAAGAAGCCTCGCATCTAGCATGTGGATTTCAAAGCTGTGACAAAACTGTGGGTTTATGACCTGCTTACTAGCATCAGACTTCGAAATCAAAAAATATTTGATGATTAAAGATTTAGTGTGCAATGTACGTAATTTTGTATGGTGAATTAAATTCCAGCTCCTAGCAAGGGAATTGTAAACTGAGACCTTAGCTATCAATTTTGGAGTGGAATTGTGTATTCAGCATGGCGTTACTGAACTAGATCAATTTGAGTTGGACTCTTGAGATTGTTACAAAGATGTTGCAAGACAAGTACACAAACAACTACAAATTGAGGAACGTCATTGAGTCCTTATTTATTTTTATTAGATTAAAGTGTGTGATCAAAATGCATATTTGAAAGGTCAAGATGTTTTTATATTGGAACATAGAATGATTAACACCATTTGTATTCAACATTAAAATGTGCATAATTTATTCATTTGTAAACATAATAAATATTTAATTTAAATAAAAAATTAAATAAGTAGTAGTTAAATAAAATAAAAGCATTATTTGAATAAAAAAATCGCTAGAGATGTTGGGGATGGTTTGTAGTGATTGTGGTGACAGTAATAATTGGTGTTATAGTGGTTAGTAATGATGTTGGTGATTATTGTGATGGTGAAGGTGGTTGGAGTTGTAGTAGCTATCATGATGGTGACAGTTGGTATTGATGGTGATGGTTATAATGGTGAAGTTGGTTGACGTTAGTAGTTGATGGTAATCGTTATGGTGGTTGATTAATGTGTGGTGGTTGACGATCAGTTAGTGGTAATTAGTGGGGTGCTAGTTTTGATGACAGATGTGGTTGGCAGTAAGGAATGACCACAGTAGTGGTAGTGGCTTATAAGTGGTGGCAGCAGCAGTATTGGTGACGACTGTATTGGTGTTGACTGAAGAATGAGTAGTGGTTGATGATGTGATGGTGATAGTTGGTGGTGGTCATACTAGTTGTGATTGTGGAGTTAGTTCATAGTAGAGATTGGTCGCAGTGGTGATGATGGTAGCAGCGATACTGGCGGTGGTGATGATGATGATGGCAAAGGATATAATTATAATGACGAAGGAGGTAGGTGTGGTAGTGGGTGAGTGTAATGGTTGGCAGCGATCCTAGTTTCCCCTATTGGTTGGTGGCTGACAATGGTGGTGATGGCAAAGGTGATTAGAAGTGATGTCTGGTGATTATGGATAGAGTGTGGTGAATATTATCTCACACAAGAATTTCTCCTAATGATAATTAAGACCTTATTCAAGATATAATAATTAAAACTTATACAGACCAATTAAGTGCTTAAATCTTGAAAACAAATCAAACTTAACGATCAAAGGTTTGAACCATCTAGATTCAGACCTCTACTAAGTGCAAACAAATAAAACCTAAATCTGCTCTACATAGGCCGACACAAATTTCTGGTTCCATTTTAAACAACTTTAGGAAAGCAAATCAAGCAGATTTGATCAGGAAGATGCAGAAACAGTACTTCATATAATACATGTCCAAGTATTTCTTTTTCTTGGAACAATTTCTCTTGATTCTTAAAAAGAAAGAGTTTGAGAAGGTTCAATTAATTGACCTAAATGAAATTCAAGATTCTTAGATTTATTGGCATGAAGTTTGTGACAAGAATCAAATTCTTGTTAGCAATTATTAATGACCAAAAATAATGAGAACTCTGTTGTTTTGTTTCGAAGATTCTGAAATTTTTGCATTACATACATACTCTTTTTCTACAAGACGTTGGGAATTCCCCAGAGTCCTTACGCTTATAATTAACTCTCTTCATTCGATTATTAATTAGAAGGATGAACTCTATCCGAACTATGAGAAAAAAGGTCTTATGTTTTGAGTTATAAGCAGAAATATCCTGAAATGACATGAGTGCTATAAAACAAGAAACTAAGATCATGTTGGGAATTTAATTAATTGAAAACTTGTAGACAGATTAAAGATTATAAATCAGGGCCTAAGGGATTGATTTGGAGAGAGCTAAGAATATAACACGAGTACTCCATACTTTATTGATTTTAAGTGAGAAAATGCACTATTTTCACCCTGAACGATAAACGAAATTGCTGTTACACACTCCAACTTAAAGGAGGTCCTATTACCCCTGTAGTAATTAAAACCGTATTTTTGGAAACCCTAAGGCCTACGTGCACACACATGGGATACTGTGTGAATCAACATAATGAAGGTCCACGTAGGCACATGTATGAGCCACGTAAGCACTTAAGGTTGCCAAAAATACGATTTTAATTCGTCCAAGGGGGATAATAGGACCCCCTTTAAGTTGGGGTGTGTTTCAACTATTTTGTTTATAGTTCAGGGTGAAAACAGTGGATTTACTCATTTTAAGCTGAAAGAACTACATGTAAAGAAAGTTTTTGAGAATATTTTCACACTAGAATAATTCTTATTACTAGTAAGAACTTCTTCTTAAGAATAAAAATAGAAAGTTGAAAAATCCAAGCATAATCAAGAAAGTTATTGTTATTTGACAAATCTTAAGGACCATAAAAACTTCCCTGGAGATTTCAAAGTTCATCGATCTCTCTTTCTTCATGAGTACTATTGTTGCAAGTAGCAGCCTTATTTTGGTTAGCATTTTCATCTTCTAACTCTCTATACCTATCCAAATACCTCTTCAATGGCTCAGCATAATCTTCAAATCCTAAATTTCCCAAACCCTAGTTGTTAAGTTCTTAATTTTGATGTTTGACAAATTGTATGTAAGTTGTATGTCGGGACTTATTTCCTGGAGTGTTATGATGACAAAGCTGCTAAAATTAGGGAATAGGTTGGGCTCACCAGTCACTATCACAGTCAATAGTCACAACTAACACACACACACACATATATCTATCTCTCTCTCTCTCTCTCTCTCTGTCTCTCTCTCTCTCTCTCTCTCTCTCTCTCTCTCTCTATATATATATATATATATATATATATATATATATATTTATATTGCTTATCTTCCTCAACAAGAAAACCAACACTTTCATATTCTCACAATTAAATATCTTTCTAAAGTGGTAAAATCAAAGGTTGTAGTTGCAACAGGGAACCTATTGTTTACCGAGTTGTATCTTTATTTCCTTGTTGTAGTTAAGTATTTGTAATATTGTTCTTAAAGTCTTGCCTACGCTTGCTTATGATTGTAGTAGGTTCTGTGGTTTAACTTCCTTTGTAAATCATCTAGAATTAGGTGATTGTCCAAGCTAGAGTTATTTTGAAGAGTCCAGTTAGAGTTAGTTGGAGGGTGGAGCAGTAGAGTTACTGCTTGGTTTTCTTATAATAGAGCTGTTTCTAGGAAATAGAAGATTAGGAGAATAATCCTTGGGTCCTATATTCAAGAAATTGCTTGAATATAGTGGAACTTAAAAATCCTGGAGGCAGGTCGTGGTTTTTCTCCCTTGAACAAGGAGTTTTCACATAAAAACTGTCTTTTATTTACTATATTCCTGCACTTTTACTTTTTATATCTCTTGGTTCTTGTTGTGTGTGTGCATTTGAGAACAGGTCCCTGAGTTGATGCGCAACACACCCCAACCTTTCATTTGGTATCAGAGTAGGTCTTCTGTAATAAGGCTAAAACCTTGAAAGGATCTTAATAAATAGAGGCTCAACCAATTTTGAAGGCTTCACAAGCTATCTACAGTTCTACAGAAGATGAAACAGCTCACATTGCAAAAAGGATGCTTAAAGCCTTGAAAATGTCAAGTGTTGCATCCAGAAGGGGTGAATCTAGAAAACAATGCTATGAAGAAATGGGTATTGATACCTATCACATATGTGGCAAGCTGGGTCACTATATCAATGACTATCTAATGTTTAAGGAAAGAAGAAAGAAGAAGGTTCCTATGAATTATAATTGGAAAGCTAAAGATGACAAGATTTCTAGTCAGGTGCTTGCAACTTGTTTGAACGATTCAACTAGTGACTCAAATGGATCTGAACAAAGGAAGGGAATCTTCACCTTGGTAACAGAATAAAGGATGCAAGTCGATGATTCATTTTTTACTTTGATGGCAGACACCGATGAAATTGAGGATAAGCCTACGACTCTCCTGGATATGAAAGAGAATCTCGAGGATTATTCCCTCAACAAGCTAAGATCTATTGCCTTTGTACTGATTGACTCCTTAAATGAGATTGCGGAAGACAAAAAGAAAATCTAAAGAAAGCCCTTGAGAAATGTGAAGAAGAAGTCATTGAGTTGAGCATCTAAGTGACAAAACTCACTAGTGAAAAGAAAAACTACACGATGATCTAGGTAAGTGCGAAGAACAGTTGGTTGAACTAAGTGTACAAATGGTTGAGCATCAAGCAACTTGTCACAACCTAGTTTTTGAGTAATGATGGCACCTATCACATCCCACCAGTAGGTAAGACAATACCGTAACCCAGAGCTGTGGCAATGGGTTACCTCAGTAAGAACGTCCAACATGGACTCTATATATGAACACAATATATAACAACAACATTTCACAACTAAGGACAACCGATATTCAAACACAAATCCCACGACCTGATAATATTAATGCAAGAGCTTCTAAACTTGACAAGAGGAATTTACAATCCCAGAATCTAAAATGTCTTAAATAATCTGATACATTTGTCTCGAAAGCAAAAGACAAATAAGGATAGAGGGGAAAGAGGAAAACTCAATCTCCAAGAGCTTACCCTATCTCCAAATAGTCAACTCGCACGAACTAGCTCAACGGCAGCAACTAGAACCTGGGTCTGCACCAAAAAGGTACAGAAGTGTAGTATGAGTACCAAAACATGGGTACTCAGTAGGTATCATCGGCTAACTAAGCTCAAATATAATGTAAAGATGATATAAAGTAAGACAATGATCTTAAAGTCAAGGGGTAGGATCGGACCTGAATCTGCTTTGATACCACTGTAACAACATTTATACTACTAAAATAATAACATGACATACTATTTCAATATACTCCATAATCACCATAACAACTGAGTATCATTTCAAAAGCGTACAACCATATACACAATAGCAAAACATCTACTTGTCATAATCATCATAAACCATCTTTAGAACATACACATAAAAACTTACCATGACGTCCCATACCGCTGGAAAGTATACGAAAGAGAGCACAACAAAGAACTCATCACGGTGTTCTATACCACCAGAGAGTATACAAAAGAATACAACCAATAATATCATAAATCACAACTACTCCATCAATTTACTGAAAACCATGTGTAGCTCAACCCCGCCATGACTCATTACCTAAATCCACTTCCAAATACCCATGCCGTAATTCAACATAAAGAAAGCAACATTGTCATAGCATAGGCATGTAATCATTAATTCTATAATTCATTGATAAATACTAAAAAGTCCATACTAGTTAACCTTATTTTTTCAAAAGTCAAAAGATTACAAGTCTTAAAATCACTAGACATCAAATAGGGAAAAAAACTACAAGCCATCCATAGTATAGGTTATTCAACTATCATAAGGCCATTCTTTAACTAGCATCATCATGACATGAGTTATCAACTAAGCCATCTCAACTTCACATCTTAGGAGATAATTTAACTAATCATCACGCAATACTAGATCCATCATTACTAAGCATGTCAGAACCTTAAGGACTAGTTTCCATATTTTAATCAAGTAAAGTCCACCAACTAGTTTACTAGGCTTCTAGGTTTCAAATAATAATCATATATTTTAGAAGTAGCTAGTTATCACATAAGCCACCTTACTAGGCAAGATTTCATAATATAACCTCTTATTCAAGTCAAGTATCTATATTAGATTAGCCCTTGAATTTTTATGCAAGTTTACATATAATGCTAAGTTTTAACTTAATATTAGGCATAAAATTTCCTCTAGTAGCTAATTTAGCATCAACAAGGGTCACACATCTTATATAGTGATTTGGAACAAGAAATGAATAACAATTTATCAAGAGAGACCTTATAATTCAAGAACATAGGCGGTTGGCCCCACACGGCCTAACCTTACAAATATCAATGCATATAAGTAATTTTGCCCCACACAACATCATAATGTTCTTACCTCTTCCTAATTCACCGGGCATCATCACAATATCAACATATTTCTCCGGATTCATCGGGCATCATCATAATATCACACATTCCTCCGAACTCAAACCGGACATCATCATGATATCACATATTCCTCTGGACTCAAACCGGACATTATCCTAATATCACATATTTCTTCGTACTCAAACTGGGCATCATCATAATATCACATATTCCTTCAAACTTACCAGGCATCATCATAGTATCAATATTTCCTCCAAATTAACCGGGCATCATCATAGTATCAATATTTTCTCCAAATTTACTGGGCATCATCATAGTATCAATAATTCCTCTGGATTTACCGGGCATCATCATAGTATTAATATTTTCCAAAAAACAACATACACACATAAATGGCCCCAAATTAATAAACATACACAAGTTCACAATAATTGAGTAATAGAGATGTAAGATACATAAACCATCACACTTTATTACTAGTCATCATCATGATATGTGAGTAGGACCATAGGCATGAGTATCTAGATGACATACACAATTACCATATTTCCATGGCTATCCATAACACAGTAATAAGACAACAATCAAGTATACACATTTTCCAACCATCGACCTTATTCATAAACCGACAATTGGGTTTACCCTTTATAATCTTAATAACTTAATTTAGACGCTCATCAAGTATCTAGGTTACAAAGGAGTTACACAGTTCAAGATTAAGGTGGGTTAAGTCCCACTTCTAACTCCCATAATACTAAAGTCGCTTCTACAAGACTAACTTCTATCCGGATTTAGGCTAGGTTATCTAAGTCACACCATAAGGGCTTATCAATCCTTACTAAACCTATAGGAGAATCTTCTTCAAGTATTCTTCCTAAGTCAACCCAACACCAAGGTCATCCCTTATCTAGGCATTATATAGGTCAATACACTCCTAAGAATAGAGAAGTATAATATTCATGTCTACTTAGAACAACTATAGTGCTCTTACACTAATCATGAGACCATAATTAAGCTAACCAAGGTGCTAGACTAAGGGTCAAATATCATACCTTACAAATCCATGACCTATAGCAATTAATAAATTCCAAGTTCACCATTTAATCAACTATCATCTGAATTCCCCACCCAATGTCACAATATATCAATGATTATATTACAAACAAGCTCAATCTATACTACGGGTAAGCCTAACCTACATTGAATCCAAGCAACTCATGAACCCACAAACTTTTTTTTTTCCGAGAAGCTTCCCCTTCCACAAGCAATGTTATCAACAAAATAATCTAAGCATTACAACAAGAATGATAATACCCATTATAGCACCATTGTGCTATGGGTTTCAAATGGACACCAAAACCCCAATCGAGTTTCACTATTGAAAATGAGTTTCCAAGACCAACCCATAGCCTAATTATTTTTAAGGAGTTAAAACCCTCAAGTACTTTGAGTCAATCACTCAATTTGGAGGATACAATTGACCAACAATGATTTAAGGGTTTTTGAGTCAAGAAACTCTAAAATCAATATCTAATTAGAGGAATTCTTACCTTAGATTTGTAGCAAAAAGATGAATTACACAAGTTGATAAGAAGCAAAATGATGAATTACACAAGTTGATAAGCTTCTAATCAACCACAAGACTCATTTTTTTGTCAACAAACATTTAGGGCTACTATGGTTTTTAAAATGCTGAAGAATACCTCAAAATCTGCCAAAAAGACCCTTTTATACGATGGGCCCGCAAGGTCAAGACTTGTCTTTGGCCTTACAGACTCATTCATACTTTGTTTTTTTCAAATGAACTATGTAACCCCCACTAAATTCGACATTCTAGATGTATTAGTAAAGTAATATTTTCCATCCAAGGTCATTTAAGCCACTTGTATTTCCTACACCCATATATCTCAATTTTTGACTTTTCGACTAATGGGTCAAAATAAGCTTGGATGTTGTAGGATCCGAATCAAGGGTCTACTTACCCTAAAATTGATATTACATAGCTACTGGTGTAGTTAAAATTTACATCCAAAATTATTTTATTAAATTTTTTACTAGGTGACTAATTGAAATTGACGAAGACTTCTAAATAAAAAGTTGATTCTAAAAGCCAAATGAATCATCAGGTAACCAAAATATCGGCTCTAGTAAGTCATTAATGACTTGGGATAGCTATGGAGAAGCTCTATCGGTGAAAATAATCCAGAATAGGCTAATGACCTAAAGGGTCATTACACAACTTGTAAGAATCTCTCATGTGAAAATGATCTCCTGAGTGAACAGTTAAGTAAAATCACCAGGTCAGACTCTAAAAGGAAGGCAGAGGGAAATAATATACAATTTTAGTTAGAGGAAGAAGTTGTTGAAGCTAAAGTTAATATGGTCAGTTCTCTTGAAAGATACTCCCTTCTTGAAAAGAAACTGGATAGAGTAAGAACTGAGCTTACAAAATGCACTTAAGTGGACTTATTCACCACAAACTCTCACTATTCTCACATGTCAAAATCAAAATAGTAGAAGTGGTTCAAAGTACTACTATCAAGGTAAAGGTTATAACTGTGCTGACAGACATGAAAAAAACAGGGATGATCATTTATGCTCACAATGTAGAGAGGTTGTTCACTCAAGAGAAATATGTTCCTTCAGAGAAACAAATAAGAGAAAGATGGGAAAACTTGCCACTCCAAAAGGAAGGAAAAAGAGATTGCCAGGCAGACTAAGAAGAAGTAAATTCAGCCTCTATCTCTTTATTGAGAACTCAGACTGGAATGGGTTCTCAAAACTAATGACTGATGTGTGATACAGAACAATACAAGGGGTGGAAGCTAATGCAGTTGTGATTAGGGATAGCTGTCCAGTGCATACAAATAAAAGTTTGAAAAAAGTACCTCTTGAATTAGGACCTTGAAGGAGACAAAGTCTCCTAGTGATCATTTGTGTTCCTTGAAAAATGGTAATAGGGAACTGGCTAAGAGAACAAAGGGGAGATAGAGTCTATGGGATCTAGATGAAATGTCACTACTCTCATAATTCTCCTGACATGGATATGAACTGGTAAGTAGGTATGCTGGTTGGATTATCTTTTACATGTCTAATTCAACTCCATATCTTTTGAAGATATACACCTTGGGCAAGAAGGAAAAGATAAAGAAAAGGGAAAGTGAGTTAGCACAGAATGTTGTCTTCAAAGATCAATTATGGACTAGGTCCCAAATCAGGTCAGTATCACTTACTTTTCTTATATAGTGACTATTTAGACATAATGATATGTGCCATATCATTCTCCCACCCTTTTCTAAAATTTATCATATACTTTAAGTCCAAGAGATGCGCTTATCGAACTGGACATGTCTCTAAAGACATATCTTCTAAAAAAATCTAAACCGTTCTCTTTTGTCCTATTTAAAATCATAAATCAAATTCTCTCTCCTTCATTGTAAAGAACTTTGTGTCTTTATCACGAGCCTCATTAGTTCCCTGACACACTCAAAACTTATACTAGCTATTCTTGCACTAGTTCATTCGATCTCTACTATGTCAAAGTCCTCGTCATCCTACCAAAATAATGAACCCACTCCCTTAAAAGTCATTGACATTCCTTCCATTTCATCTGGGTCTGAGGAGATGTTTGCCATCACTGAATTTTCCCCCCTGTCCCTACACAAAATTTCTAGGGATTTCATCTATAAGAAGAAAGAGATTCCTAATGACTCTCACCTTAAGGGATAAAATGTTACAGATGCCCTATCAAATGCCAAAATTGTCTCATCTGGAAAACCTATTCACGGTGAGGTAAAATCTAAAATTAAAATTCTTAAGAGCCTATTTTTTTGCATTTGTCTCTCAAATCAATAGATCTGAGAAATCGATTTCTAATCAACCAGTTCCTTCTAGTCAGGATTTTAACGCGTCTTCAAAACCCAAACCCTCTCCTCTGATAAGTCTATTTTCTCTAGCAAGTTAGGGAGTGCTTCCTTAGATGAATCTCTATTTGAAGATTGACCGACTTTTAAGGACCCTTCTTCCAACATTCAAGATATGAATGAAAAGATAGGAGTACAAGGTCGTACTAATTTAAGTGCAGAACCTCCTAGATTGTATACTCCTCCTGTAACTTTTTTTACCTATAGGAAAAATATTTCTCAAACTGTTGGTGATGATGAACATGAGACACCTCCCCAGTATTTGATCTCACAGGAGGAAATAAGGATGGACAGAATGGCTCAGATAGTGATGTCTATAAGCAATTGTCTTAGAAATTATCCAAGAAAGGATCATTGTCTTTGGGAGAAGGTAAGACGCAAGAAACCAAGGTAAGATCCAAAAATGTAATGAAATAAGCCTTAGCTAAAAACAAGGATGACACCAAAAGGAGAAGGTTGGAAAAGAAAAAAGGAACAAATATAGCTGAACCAGTTGTTGTTGACGAGTTTGATAAGGAAACAGAGGATGATGATAGCCAGGATAGTGATTTTGACTGTATTAATGATCTGTTTGCGACCCTACCCGATGATGACGGTAACAAGGATAGCATCTTTAATAGCGACACTGTGGATTTAGATATGGAGAAAAGTATGAAGGCCCATAAAGTTAAGGCACAGTGGAAGAGAGTATCTTCTTCTAAGAGAGGGAATAAAATTATATCTCTAAGAGAATAAAAAAAAGTAAAACTAGAAAATTCTGTGTCTAAAATAACTAGGAAGATAAAAAGGGGACAATCTGCAGACAATAAAAATTTGGCAGCAATCCCAAAGTTGCAAAGACCTCAAGAGGTCCTAACTCATCTCTTAAGGGAATGGGTGCCTTTGAAAAGCCTCTTCTTCTATTGAAAAGGTAAAGGGCTGTCAAGAGGAATAAGGCAAGAAATTTTAAGAACTCAGAAAGTGTTAAGAGGTAGAGTGTTTAACCCTGCAGTAGCTGAGTTTCCAGGAATGAGGGCACTACTTGAGTGGGTTAGGTTTCAAGGATGGGAGCACTTTTTGAGGGACCTATTCCTTTTTTTTATGAATAGGAAGTGCATAAGTTTTATCACCATTAGACTTTCTCTGAGGATTATATGTACCTAACCTCTCAGATAAATAGAATAAATATTGTTGTTGATAAGGAAATTTTATCTAAGATTTTGAGAGTCCTTACTGAGGGGATAAAATTAGTGAGGCAGGAAGAAGGATCCACCAAGTTCTTACTAATTTATAGTGATTTCGATGATATGAATGTGAAGAATGTAAAATTTGGCTGATATGAATGTGAAGAATGTAAAAAAGAAGGCACTGAAGGGTAAGTACCAACTCCTCTTTGAGTTGGTGAATAAGTGTCTTCTTTCCAGATCAGAAAAATGAACCACTATAATAGGTCTTGATCTATATCTCATTAAAATATTAGCTGCAATGATAAGAACTTGCATACAATGATAACTGCAAAGGATGGGAAACATGGACTCGAATATGGGTTTTGACTCAATAGTCTTTGATTATTTCAATATGGTATGTGATAAAGGGAAAGTTAGATTAGTTAAATAAGTGTTCAACTTGACCACTCTGTAGGATAATGAGTTTGTCCCCAGAAGAGGTAGTGGGAAGTCCAAATCTCTTGTATCTGAACTGATGGAGACCCAGAAGAGGTTTAAGGAAGAACTGGAGTCTATGACTACCATAATTGGCCTCAAGGATGCCGAGATTGTTGTGTTGAAGGCAACATCTTCTAAGGGAGGTAAAGTAGGAATAGATTTAGAAGAAAAGTTATGCTCTAAAAATGTTGCCCTACAGGAAAGGGTGAAAATTTTTGAAGACAAGGTTGCTACATTAACTGTCAAAAATTAAAAACTGATTTAGCAGATTCTTAAGGCCCTTGCTGAGGAAAGTGAGAGGATGACAATCCTTCTTCGACAGTCAAAAGTTTTTCCCTAGAATCCCCTTCTCCCATCCTTACTCCCTCTTGCTCAACCCATACTCTTATTATTTCGGTGATGTACAATTATTTCACTGTCATTTTCCTTGAATAGTTTTGGTACTGATCTATTTTTGTCAACTTTTGTGTTCTATTTATTCCTTTATCTTTATCTATTTAAAATGTATGCTTGACCTACCTAGTTTACTGCTTGTCCTATTTGATGATGTCAAAAAGGGGAAAGTTGAGGCAGCTTATACATTTGAGAAATGGGATGTGAGGTGTAAGATGTGTATGTATAATGTAGTTGTGTGGTTGTGATGATAAGGATAGGATGTTCTCTTACTCTGGGGGAACTTGATGTATAATGTAGTTTTGTGGTTGTGCTGATAAGGACAGGATGTTCTCTCACTCAGAGGTAACTTGATGTTCATAATTAGGGGGAATAAGGTAAAGGATGCATGTATTCTTATAGGCATCAGTGATAGGGGGGATTGGTTGGGTAAACTGGTTTAGCTTGACCTTCTAGCTTGTAGTGTATTGCTGACGTATAGACTGTGTGCTCTTTGTGGATGTTTTGAAAATTTTGAATGCTTGCATAGGTTTGTCATCATCAAAAAAGGAAAAATTGTTAAGTTCTTAGTTTTGATGTTTGAAAAATTGTATGTAAGTTGTATGTTGTGACCTATTTCCTAGAGTTTGATGATGATAATGCTGCTGAAAATTAGGGAATAGGTTGGGCTACCAGTCACTATCACAGTCAACAGTTGCAGCTGACACATAACACAAAAATTGGTGGAAAAAAGTTGTTGCCATTGTTTTTCCTTGACCAATGAGATCTCTCCTAGGTTTTCTTGTATCATATATATGTTACCCATCTTCCTCGACAAGTAAACCAACACTTTCATGTTCTCACAACTAAATATCTTTCTGAAGTGGTAAAATCAAAGATTGTAGTTGCAACAAGAAACCTATTGTTTTTCGAATTGTATCTTTATTTTCTTATTGTAGTTAAGTCTTTGTAATATTGTTCTTAAATTATTGCCTACGCTTACTTATGATTATAGTAGGTGTTGTGGTGTAACTTCCTTTATAAATCATCTAGAGTTAGGTAATTGTCAAAGCTAGAGTTAGCTTGAGGAGTCCAATTAGAATTAGCTGGGGTGTAGCAGTAGAGTTACTGCTTGGTTTCCTTGTAATAGAGTTGTTGCTAGGAAACAAAGGATTAGGAGAATACTCTTTGGAGTCTGTATTCAAGAAGATTCTTGGATATAGTGGAGCTTAGAAATCCTGGAGACACGTCGTGGTTTTACTCCCTTGAACAAGGAGTTTCCACGTAAAAACTCTATATCTTTTATTTATTGTACTCCACCATATTTACTTTATATATCTCCTGTTCTTGTTGTGTATGTACATCTGGGAAAAGGTCCCAGAGTTGACGCTCAACCCATCCCAACCCTTCACCAGCAAATATCATCTCCATCCACCTTATTGCGCTTTTCCTTGTGACACTTATCTGATGCTTCTCCAGTAACAAAGCTAATGAACTCGGATACACATGTACATTCTTGCATTGTTTCTTTGGCCTCTTTGGAAATCTTAGCGTTTTAAGGAAGAATAATATGCTTCATAATTAATCCCACATTAGCTATTGGCAACAACCTATCTTGCTTCTTAAATTCCTTTTTCTTCGCTCTGAGTCAATTGATCCTAATATATTATTGCTATGAGATATTTTGGGGAACCTAGAAACTCGATCCTCTCAGACACAAACATGTTTGCTTTTAATTCTGCGTATTATTTGCCTCTTTATAAATATAGTTCGTCTATTTTATGCAGACATATAATCTAGTGTTCATAATAATTTAGTGTAGAGGCACTATAGAAAGTGCTACTCATTATAATAACAATTCTGGTACTAATTATACTACAATGTATTAGAAATGAGAACACCTCGACTGAAATGTTGAAATACCAAAATGCTCTTACATAACTGAATAACTATTTTGCCCTTTAAATGAGTGACATCAAGCATACCCTCCTTGATTTCACTTTAGATAAGATGAGGCTCTTCTTTGATCTAAAAATGGAAGAAGTTAAAGAGTTGCAACTTCTGTGGATTTTTTTATTCAGGGCGGATCTAGAGGGTAGTGAAAGGATTCCCTTGACAAAAAGTTACACCGTATATATAAGGTTATTTTAATTTTATTTTTTTTATGTATATATATATATATATATAGATTTTAAATCTCTTGACATAAGGTTAGATGTTGACTTTGTAGTTGAGGGGTTAAAAATTAACCTTGAGGTTCCATTTCAAATCCTAAGCACCACACTTTTATTTTGCAAACTCCCTCAAGGGAAAATCCTGAATCCACAACTACTTTTATCCTCATTCGTAGAAGACAAACCCATATTGATATAAAATGGCAATATGATGTATGATATAATTTTTGTGAATGAGTGCATGTAAGCAGAGGTGGAGCCAAAATTTAAAGTCTGGAATTTAGAATTTCAAGTTAACACAACGACCTCAAGATAATGTATAACCTTAGCCAAAGTAACTAACAAATAAGGATATTTATTGAAATTGTCTCTTTGAGGAATCACAATATTTCTTTTCACAAAATAAAGAGACATCTTCTAACAAAGAATTTCATTTACATTCCCTCGATCATCAATTGAAATTGTTTTTCTGAGAAATCCACAAGCTTCATAGCACTAACGATATCTTGATTTATTCTTTGTAAAGCCATATACAAATCATATGTAACTATCAAAATTTTCAACATCAAATGCAACATGTAGACAAACTCATAAGATCGAATATCTTTCACTGGACTTTTTGCCAATGCTATCTCGTGAAAATTTGCACCTTCTTTTTCAAGAACTCCAAGTACATAAACAATTGATGAGAATAAGGAAATGAAGTTACGTACTATCTTAAAATGGGACCCCCGACGAGTATCACCAAGTCTTTGAAGTCCAAGTTCCTGATTTAATCCACTTCCCATATGAACTTCACCAAGCACTAATAATTCCTCTAATTTTTCATCTTGATCATCTCGAAGCATCTCCTTGCGCTTAAAAGAACCTCCATCAATATTTAAAACATTAGCAAGAATATCAAAAAAAATTATTCACATCATCGTGTTTCTTCGCAACACCTACAAGAGTCAATTTTAACTGATGAGCAAAGCAATGTATGCAATATGCTAAAGAATTAGCTTTCAAAATTAAAGTTTTAAGACCATTAAGCTCTCCCTGCATGTTACTAGCTCCATGATAACCTTGTTTCCATATTTGGGATCGACTTAAAAAATGATCTAAAAGCAAAGAATAGATCACTTCTTTCAACGACTTTGCTGATGTGTCTTTAACATGAACAAGACCAAGAAATCACTCAATAAGCTTACTCTTTTTGTTGACATACTGCAAAACAAGCACCACTTATTCTATATGAGAAACATCTTTAGAATCATCAACCAAAATTCCAAAGAAATTCCCATCTAAGTCTTTAATAATTGCTTTCACCGTTTCTTTTGTACAAAAACTTACAATGTCTTTTTGAATATCAGGAGAAGTCATGGTGCTATTTTTTGAAACTTTTTCTAATACAACAGTTTACTTCTTCCTTTTTGTCCGCATACCAGTTCAAGAGGTCAATAAAATTACCTCTTCTTGTAGAAGTTATATTACACACACATTATGACCCCGAAAAGACAAACCTTATTTCAAAAGATATTTTATCACATCAATCGAAGCATTCAAGCGAATATGATGTTCACCTTTAATTTTCTCGGATTGCTTATCAAGTGAGGCTAAAATGAATTGTTCTGAATTCATCAAACTTAGCATCATCTTGAAACATCGACGATGAACATTATTCACTCCACCCATATATTTTTTAAGCCTTTCTATGCCTTTGTTCCAACTTCGAAAACCTTCCGTTGTGAAAGATTCACTCACTTTTTTCCATATCCTCTGAGATCATTTTTAAACAAATAACAACATAAGTAAAATGTTGCATCTTTTTTAATGCTATATTCTAACCATTGAGAATATAGAGGTTTAAACCATTCAAGATTAAAATGACGTGGTGTAACTCTAAAATTTCTTATGGGAAACTCAAATTTATCTAGTTGACAAGGTTTTTTTTGGATGTAATATCTCCTTATCCGATCACGTACATTTGGAGGAAATTCTGTAATTGATTTTCTTTCAGCAGGGTTTGATTTAAGATCCAACTTTGTCAGCTCTTTGTCATTATCCGATACTCCAGAAAGATTGAGAGGCAATGAAGAACTTGGCAAAGAAGAGCTAGGAGCAGTATCTGAAGGAATTTGAGGCTTGAAAAATTTCTTAATCATATTTTCACTTGCTTAAAGATCCTACGAATCACAAAACAAAAAATTTTCTACAAAATTATTCTACAGCGTTGCAATCACAATTCACAAAATATGAAAAATTTATGTTGCAATAGAATTATAGAAATAATTCATACTAAAACACTTCAACCCAAAATCTAAAGAAAAATTAAAAATTTAATCATAATTTATTGATCGCGACTCATGAATTACAATGCAAAATTATGAGACTAGCAATAAGCAATCTAGCATCAACTGAAAGAGAAATGGAAACCATATTACATACCTCGGAAGAGAAGCAAAATTGCAATTTGAAAAAATAATAACTCGTTTGACGTTTCTTGTTCAAAGAGACGAAGAGACTAATTAACCAAAGTCCAAAAGGTTTCTGCTGGGTAAAGTCGTGGGTATTGGGATTTGGGTAATGTTTTTTTCTCCTTTCTTTAATAATAATTAGTTTTATTTTTGTTTTTTGTTTTGTTTTGTTTTTTTAAAAAAGTATGTGAATGTTGACTGGTGTAAAAGGCTAAAAGCAAATAAAAAATGATAGTCAAAATTTAGCATGTCCCAGGTAGGGCTGTAAAAAAATCGAACCGACTGATAAATCGAATTGATAAAAATATTATTGGATTATTGGTATAGGGTTATTGGGTAGGGTTATTGGGTTAACGGTTTTTTATTGGTTTTATAAAAAGATTTATTGGGTAAACGGTTCGGTATCGTTTTTAGGTTATTGGGTTATCTGTCAAACCGATAACCCAATAAGGATATACTAAGTTATTGTTTTATTCCTATTTATGTTATATATTTAAATCTCTCTCTCTCTCTTTCTCTCTCTCTCTCTATATATATATATAGAGAGAGAGAGAGAGATGTGTATGTATATAGATTATATGCACTACTAATTGATAATTCAGTGATTCACAAAGTATTAATCTATTCAGGTCAACAAAGGCACAATATAAAGTTCGGATACTATCGTAATAAAAAGCTTGAAGCATTTATAGCTTCCAACAATTATGATTCAATTTTTTTCCTAACTATCATTCAGTTCAAATTTCAAGATTCTTGTAAACTAAAATGCATTGCGTAGGTTTTGGCGATAATTAAGATTTCATTTTTTTATGTTAGTTGTTACTATTTCTATTTTATAAGTATTTTTTTATTGGTTAAACCGGAAACCGAACTGTTAAGGACCAAAAATTGATAAATTGAAACCGATAAGAAAATATCTTATTAGTTGGTTATTGGTTTTACATATTTAAAAAATAAAAATCAATAAACCAAACCAATAACATGTAAAACCGAACCGAACCGACCGATGCACACCCCTACGTCTAGGTGCAGCAAAGTGCAAAAAAAATAAAAGAGCAACTGAGCATTGAGCAAAATGTCATTAGTGGGGTTCGAACCCCGTCACTGGGCTGATACATCTATCACTGGACCAACACACTATATTGCATGTGGGTTCGAACATATATAATCATATACGTTTTTCAATTTTTTTATTTATAAATATAGGGTCTACGCAAAAGTTAGTGGATTCGGCCGAACCCATACAACACTGTAGCTCCGCCCCTGCATGTAAATGGGAATTTGTTAATGCTTCATGATGTGTGATATAAAATGGCTTTATCTACTCGATTCTGGAGTACATATAGGAAAGTAGGCATATTACGTGCAAGGTTCATCCCACTATTTTGTTTATAAATATTATTTTTGTTTTCTATGAATATGTTTTCTTATTTCTTATATCCTTGATATTTATCATACTTTATATTGTATAATGTATTCTACTGATATATGAAAATTTGTTAAAAAAAAAAAGTATCAAAATATGTCATGTATATAAAATGGTATCAAAATATGCTCAACTCACAAAAAAAGTGAGTTATACCTTTATTCTTATTTAACGCAAAGGTTGTTGATGGCGTCAGCTTTATAAAAAGTATATAACACACTTTTTTTTGAGTTATCATTTTTATTTGTACGTAACTCACAAAAAAAGTGAGTTATATAGATAACTCACACTATTTGATTCATCAAATTACGTATACACATTCGTCTGTGTCGAAGAGTGCACAGACGATTTTTAATTTACATTCCTTAACATAAATTTGAAGAATGTTCAGCTTTATTTGACTAACCTAGTCATAAGGAGTCCTCAGAAATTCAGTCAACTACTCATCGTCTCTGATAATTCATTCTCTATAATTTACCAATCCTTGTGATGAGAAGGAATTTGTATATTTTTTGATTATAAATAAATCAAAATCATCACTTTTTATTTTCATTCTTCTAAAAATTGATTCTACACCCTTGTGGTGGGGCCCTTCTCCGGACACCGCACACAGCGGTAGCTTTAGTGCACCGAGATGCCCTTTTAAAAATTGATTCTACAAATTCTCTGTAACCAATTGAAATTGAATACTTGGTGTTGGACTTGGGAGAAATACTATAATATATTGTAATTACCTCGTGAATAATTTTGCCATCCCAAAAAGATGCAACTTTAACACGTTCAGAATTTATTCTTTAAGATTTGATTAAGTTTTGAAAAAAAGAATTGAATTTGAACAGGTTTGAAAAAGAAGAATTGAATTTGAATAAGTTTGAAGAAGAAGAATTGAATGAAATTTGAAAAGAAGAGTTGAGTGAACAAAGAATGAATGTATACATCTGTTTAAATAGGGTGAGATCTGGTGGAAAAAGTTATGTACACATAACTCATATATCTTTTGAGTTATATTCATATAATGGATAACTCACTTAAAAAATGAGTTTCTTATTTTATATTTGAATAATTCACATAATTAGTGAGTTTTATATAATAACATAGAGGCATCTGATAAAAATAAAGGTCAGACACATAATCAGTGAGCTTTATAAAATAAAAAATTATTAAAAAGAAGAATAGATATGTGAGCTTTAGAAAAGAAAAATTAGAAAAGAAAAAATAGAAAGCTCACATAATATGTGAGCTTTATAAAATTAGAAAAGAAAAATAGAAAGCTCACATATTATGGGAGTTTTCTATTTTTTCTTTTCTAACTTTTATTTTATAAAACTCACATATCTATGTATTTCTTTTTTAAATAAGATTTTAGTTGTAGTATTTAAAATTAATTTGTATACACATCATCCTCATATCTAGTTATATTATATAATTTGTCTTGCATAATTCATATATTTTTAGCACCATATTCATATTTCACATTACTAATAAAGTTGTGCACATAATTCACATATTTTTAGTGCTATATTCATATTTCACATCATATTTTATAAAAATTCACATAAATTATAAAAACAAATATAACTCACTTTTTCTGTGATTTGCATAAATAAGAAAGATAACTCACAAAAAAAAGCGAGTTGTATACTTTTCATAGATATAACTCACTTTTTTGTGAGTTATCCTTTTTATTTATACATAACTCACAAAAAAAGTGATTCTTATAATTTTGATAAATATAACTCACCTTTTTTGTGAGTTATGTATAAATTAAAAGGATAACTAACAAAAAAAGTGGGTTATACACTTTTTATAAAGTTGTCAGCAATCTTTTCATTAAAAAATAAAGGCATAACTCACTTATTTTGTGATTTAAGCATATTTTGGTATCACTTTATATACATGACATACTTTGGTACTTTTTTTTAAGTGGATGGCCAATTTTGGTTGCCCTCTCACTTCAATTGTTTGTATATATATAGGTCATGTTTGTTTGTAAGATTTGTGCTTAGTGTCTATATATATTGTTAAGTTCAAGCTAAAGTGTGATGAGGAGCTTGAAACTCACCATTAATGGTGGATTCTAGAAGCTACCAAGCTCTGAAACAGAGAGAAAAAAATTACGAGAAAAAGGAATTATCATTTCTATATTGTGAAGCTAAAAAATAAAAAACTGAATGTAGTACAATATTTATAGAGAATAGAAAAATATCGAACTAACCTACTGCTTCTAGTAGCCGGTGACAACCGACTTAACAAAAAATGCTAACTACTTGACTAATAACTAACAATGTAAATTAATACTGTTAACTAACTAACTAAAATCAATACAATGTCAATAAATAATTTCAATACCCCCCTCCCCCTGAAGTTGGAGGTAAGGTAAGCATAACCAACTTGTCCATCATAATAGAGTGTTTGATGCCAATGAGATCCTTGGTAAGAACATCATCCAACTGATCACAAGTGTTGATATGGCAGAGTGAAGTCAGTCTCTCTTGAAGATTAGATCTGAAAAAGTGACAATCTACCTCTATATGCTTGGTTCTTTCATAGAAAACTGACTTCTTTGCAATGTGAAGTGCAGATTGGCTGTCACAATATACAATAAAAGGACCAAGAGAAGGAATTGTCAGTTTATTGAACAACTTATACAACCAAACTAGCTCTCTAACTACCTTTCTTAAGGACCTGTATTCAACTTCTGTTGAAGATAAGGAAAGGATTTTTTGCTTCTTAGACTGTCAGCTGATAGGTCTGCCTCACAATAAAACAAGTTAACCAGTGGTAAATTTTCTAGAATCAGGACAAGAAGCCCAATTAGAGTCACCAAAGGCTTGAACTCCAAAATCAGGAATAAATGACATGAAAATACCTAGGGTAGGATCTTTCGTGAGATATCTCAAGATGTGAAAAACAGCAAGAAGGTGGGGTTTCCTGGGATCTTACATGTATTTGACTCAAATGTTACACTTTATATGCTATGTCAAGTCTGGTGTTTGTGAGGAAATTTAATTTCCCAACTAGTTTTCTATATAGAGTAGGATCATTCAAAGGTTTCCCTTCATGAGCGTTAAGTTTCACTGTTGGATCCAAATGAGATGTTAAGGGGGTGAGACTACTATAATGGAACTCCTAAAGAAGGTCCTATACAAATTTTCTTTGAGAGATAAGGAATCCATCAGCTTTATACAAGATCTCTATGTCTAGGAAATAGTGCAGATTCCCAAGGTCCTTAAATTTGAACTCATCACGAAGAAAGCTCTTGAGTAGAGTGATCTCTTCAATGTCAGTTCCTATGAGAAAAATATCATCCACATAAATCCCCAAGAAAATAATGAAAGTGTCCCTCTTTCTATAAAACAAGGAATAGTCATACAGTGAATGCGTATAACCTCATGAACTGAGAGCTCGCTGCAGTTAACTTCTCATACCATTGTCTCCTTGCTTGTTTTAAATCATAAAGAGACTTTTTAAACTTACAAACCACTCCTGTATTAGGTACAATAAGACCTGGAGGGACTTTCATATATACTTTCTCATGCAAATCACCATGTAGAAATACATTACTCACATCAAATTGATATATATTCCGGTGTTTCTTTTTTTGCAATAGTAATTAGTTCTCTCATAGTTGTCATTGACTACTGGTGAGAAAGTTTCTATCTATGGCATGATGTTGGGTGTAACCCTTTACCACTAGCTTTGTGTTTTGTTTTATACACCCACTTACTACCAATTGATTTCTTCCCAACAGGTACATTAACAATAGACCAAGTATTGTGTTCATGGAAAGCAGTAAATTCTTAATGTATGTCTGTTTGCCAAGCAAGATAAAAAAATGTATCCAAAACTTTTTAAATGTGAATAGAAGGGTTTTTAGTTGTACAACAACTCAAGGTCATTTGTTGTTGAAAGATGCAGAAGGAAGTCTATTTATGATATAGGTGGAAGTTAAAATACATTTTTCCCAGTATCTTATTGGGAGTTTTAACTGAAAAAAAGTGTCCTGGATGTCTCAAGAAAGTACTTATATTTTTTTTCCACCACACCATTTTGTTGAGGTGTGTGTGGGCAAGATTTTTGATGAAGGATGTCTTTAGATTGAAAAAACGAGGCGGATTCAGTGGTGAATTAGATCAACATGACCTAGATCAACATGGAAACACTTTGGTGAATGTTTTGCTGAAAAGGCAATCTTATCTGTCTTGTCATAGGACAAATAGGACAAAAAGGGGTTGTTTGGTATAGAAAACTACAGGAATTGAGAATACCCTTCATCTTTACAAAAGGAACAAGACCAAGTCTATAATGCCATAACGGATTTGCATTATCAATAGGAAAAAAACTAGAGACTGTATTAACATCAATACTAACAACATTGTCTTTATTATCAGAAATGGTATTTACAAAGTTGATGTAGTTGAGTGAGACAAGTAGGAATGAAAACTACACTGACAATGGACTTTAGCATTGCTATTAGAAGAAAAACAAGCAGAAGAAACTTGTGTTGATGTACTAGAATTGATATTTTGAAAACACTCTGAGCAGAGGAGGTACAAACCATCATGCACTTTTCCAATCTCCAGAGGCCTCTTCAGTGAAGGGGCCTACAGAAAACAAGAAGTGTCAAAAACTGACACAATACACTTCAAATATACTGTCAAAGTTTTGATAGATATAAGATTATACTGAAAAGATGGAATAAAAAGGACATTGTTCAATGTGATTTTGGGAGTAAGTTGCACATTTTCTACTTCTGTGACCTTCACTTTATATCCATTAAGCAATCTAACTAGAAGAGGATATAGTAATACTAGGACTTTTGTGAGATGTTTTTTGTCAAAAGTAATATTATGAGATGCTCCCGAATCTAAAATCCACAGATCAGGTTTTGCCTTATAACATATACATGAATTTTGTCAAATTCTATAGAAGAAGTGCAAGCAATAATACCTGCAAAGTTCATAATTAAACTAGTCATCTATATGTTGTCTGAGTTATCTGAAATTTTGGTTCTGAAACTGTTGAAGTAGATTAGTAAGATTTCCATATTGCTCCATAGTGATACTAATTTTTTAATTATCAACCAAGCTTTCTAATGTACTTCCTCTTTCGAAGTTGTAATACCCTGTATATGCCTTATCTCAGTTCAACCCATAGTGCATGCATAAGAGGCTTAGCACCTAAAAATTTAGTTAAGTGTTGGAGACTTAGTTTTATTTTTGGCCTCTTAACTTTGATGATTTTTAAAGTGTCCTTTCCGACCCTGATATGATGGTTTTTAAGATAATTCATGTTCTGGGGTGTAAGTCGTATGTCTTGGGTAAGTTTTAGATTTTTTGGACGAGGCCATTTAGACCATGTTTAGATTTCCAAAATAGTAAGTCACCGTGATTAGGATGCGTCATGCTGGAATAGTGATGGAGGACTTGGCACATTGTGGTGAGGGCTCAATCAGCATTCCAATTATGAATTTAAATTTCCCAGGGCTAGTCTGGTCTATTCCCATGGCCCCAATCCATAAAAACATGAGATTTAGCATCAGTTAAGGCGTTATATGCCCAATTTCCACAATTCTTCTTTAAAATAAACCCTAGAACTCACCCAAATTTATCAAGTTCAACCATTACTACTTCAAGAGGACTCAAGAATTCAAGCTTCACCACCCAAGAACAATCAAGAACGTCAATTCTCTTGCAAGATTAAAGCCTTTAGGTATGTTAAATGTTCATCCATGGACCCTTTTCACCTATGGAGTCCAAGAACCTATTTTTGTTTTTTAAACCATGAATTTACATGTTTACAAATAGTTATTTTCATGAAGCTTTTGGAAATTTTCAATTATGCATGATGGTTATAAGTGTTTTAGTTGAAAAGTAGACTTTACACGTTTGAAGAATGAAATTCCATGATTAAATCCCCAAATAATGGCTTTAGTGTTATGGTTATGTTATTCCCACATATTGTAATCATTCCTATGCTTAAGTACATGAATTTTAAGTGTTTGATGGAATTCCTAAGAGATGAATTTTGAACAATGACTACTTATTATGCTTTGAATTTTCGGTATGTTTCTACTGTTATTTTTATCGAGTACTGGGGGTTATGAATACCCAAAAAATTTAGTCGTTTACATAGTTTTAGTATTTGTAGAACGATCTCATATAAACCATAAGCATCATCCTCAAATTAGTTAGTATGATCAGTTGTTGGTTCAGTCAAGATTAGTTCAGTTCAGGAATTAGTGTCTTCAATTGGGAGTAAGAATTAGCACCGAACGAACTGAGGGATGGAGTCTTTCTCATCAGTTAGGCATAAGGCGTTAGTAGGAGTCCCTAGATTCTAGACCTATGGCACCACCGTAGACTTTGAGGGCCCCTCCATTAGTTAGGCATGACACTCTCATCCTTTGAGACATCAGATAGTGGATCCACATAGCCAGTGTTAGTACCCATAGTATTGTTCTCACCTTTCCAACTGGGGTTACAGGTTGGACGCTGATAATATATTAGGGCATGTCAATTATAGCTAGCTTCCACAGTTTCATTTTAGTTTTCAGTGTAATTCAATTCAGGTTTATATTGACCATATCATACAATTATTAGTTTTTCATTATCAGGTTTTCAACACTTTCAGTTTACAGATGTTCTCAGATTCATGTTATATGATTGTTCATACATTCTCAAATTTTATAGTTACCATGCATGTTTTTCATCAGTTATCTCATGTCATTCCTTTTAGTCAGTTATTATTTATGCAAATGCGCCCATGCATATCAGCCTAACCTCATCTAGCATACCAATACATTCAAAGTACAAACCTCATACTCTTTTCTTATGCTATGATATCTCATATTACAGGTTCAGATACTCAAGTTCTCAACCAAACCTAGATATTTTAGTGCACTAGCAGGAGCAGCAGCGGTGAGTCCTCATACTTCAAGGATCGATTATGCTTATTTTATTATTTCAGTCCAGTAGTCAGTCAGAGTTAGTTGGGGACTTGTACCATCAACTCTATAGTTCAGTTAGTTAGAGGCTTTTAGACATTTTTAGACAGTCAGTTTATCAGTTGTTATTAACAGTCTTTATAGTATTTTTTTAGACATTTATTTTTAGGCATATTATTTTATAGATATTCTAAATGTTTAAACCTTATGGAGTATCTAGCTTCATTTTCCACACATGTGTATCCTTTATTATTAGTATTATTCAGTGCTCATAGCAGGCACCAGCTCATGCATTAGCTTGTAGTCACTTATGAATGTAAGCACCATGTCGTGTCAAAGTTGTACTCCCGAGTCATTACAAACTTGGTATCAGACCCTAAGGTTTAAAGGTGTCCTAGGGAGTATGAAAAACGCGTTGAGTAGAGTCTTGTGCATGGGTGTGAAGCACACCACACTTATGGGCAGGAGGCTGCAAGAAACTTTAGTAAAAGTTTCCCTTCTTTCAGTATTCATGTTGTGCGAATGAGCATGAGCTCAATTTAAACTATCTTTCTAATTAAATCTTCTTTTCATTTACAAAAAATGCCTCCTAAAAAGAATAACAAAAAAATAGGAATCAGCCTGCACTTCCGCCTATTCAGGAAGATCTCCTGAACGAGCATGTCTCTCATGCCAAATTCAAAGTTGCCTTCACCACTTTAGCTCACTTTGTAGAAGCTCATAATAATTAGCAGGCTATTTTCCCAGCTGTTCCAATAGCTAATACTGCCGCTGCTAGGATTTGGGACTTCACCCGAATGAACCCTCTTCTATTTTTGAGATCCAAGTCTAATAAAGATCCATATAAGTTCCTTGACATAGTTCAAAAGGTAACTGTTATTATGGGTATGACCTTTAGTGAGAGTGCATAGTTGGGTGCTTACCAGTTGCAGAATGTTCTCATACCTAGTATATGCAGTGGAAGAGAGATAACGGCACAGATGCAGGGCCTGTTGAATGGGAGGAGTTTGCTATATCCTTTTTAGATAGGTTTTTTCCTTTGGGTTAAGGAAATCTAAGGTGCAGTTATTTGTTAACTTAAAGCAGGGTAACATGAGTGTGAGGGAGTATTCTTTTAAGTTTACCTAGTTGGCTAGGTATGATCCTTCGATGGTGGCTGATAACAGGTTTAGAATGAGTAAGTTTATTTCTAGGGGTAGCTAATAACATAGTCAATGAGTGTAAGACTACAATGTTGATTAAGGAGATGGACTTGTCTAGGCTTATGGTCTATGCTCAGCAGATTGAGAAAGAAAAGTGTAAGAAAATGGAAAGAGAGAATAAGATGGTTAGGATAGGTAGATTTAATTTTACTCAGATGTGGTCAGAGGGTGGTAACCATCCTCAACTCCTTCAAAAATATTTAGCTTTAGATCCATCCTCAGCTAGTGCTCCAGTGCCAAAGTTTAGAAATGATAATCGGGATAAGGCACTAGGCTTTATGACTCAGGGTAGTATGAATAGTGGTCAGACTAATCCCCTATGCTAGAAGTGTGGTAGGAATCATCAAGGTGTATGCAGGGCTGGAAACGATGTGTGCTTTGGATGTGGAAAGCCAGGACACAGGTTGAAGAAATGTTCGATCGGTATGTGGAAGGGTAGGAATGATCGCCAACAGGGTCAGACTAACTGTTTAGTAGCACCAGCAGGTCGCTCGACTCAGGAGGGCACCACTTCCAGTGCCATTAGGAAAGTTCTCTTGATGTTGTTACGGGTATGTTATAGGTCTTTCATTTACATATTCATGCTTTGTTAGATCCCAGAGTTTTTCTTTTTTTGTAACCCCTATATAGCTATAAATTTTGGTGTCAGTTTTGAAACTTTAGAAGAACCCTTTTCAATGTCTACTCTAGTAGGTGTCTTTATTATAGCCAGGCAGGTATACAGGAACTATCCGATCATAATATCCCAAAAAGTCATTTCAGCTGATTTTGTGGAGTCAGAGATGATGAATTTTGATGTCATTCTTGGCATAGATTGACTTCACTCATGCTATTCTTGAGTTGATTGTACAAATAGAGTTATTCATTTCCAATTTCCGAATGAAACAATCCTTTAATGGAGGGGTAGTACTTCAGCACTTAGGGGTCAGCTTATTTCGTACCTTAGAGCGGGAAAAATGACATCTAAGGAGTGTGTCTACTATCTTATTCTAGTTAGAGACTCTAATTCTAAGACTCATAGTCTTGAGTCAGTTTTAGTAGTATGGGAATTTCCAAATATATTCCCTGAAGATCTTCCCGGAGACCCTTTCGAAAGAGAAATTGACTTCGGAATAGACTTTCTTCCAGATACCCAGCCTATCTCTATTTTGATCTATAGAATGGCTCTAGCTAAGCTTATGGAGTTAAAGGAACAGTTGGAATACCTCTTAGAAAAAGGATTCATCCGGACTAGTGTTTCTCCATGGGGAACTTCAGTCATTTTCGTGCGTAATAAAGATGGTTCTATCAGGATGTGTATCCATTACCGTCAGTTGAACAAAGTCACAATCAAGAATAAGTATCCACTCCCCAGAATTGATGACTTGTTTGACCAACTTTAGGGTGCCAGATACTTCTCTAAGATAGATTTCAGATTCGGCTATCATCAGCTCAGAGTCAGAGAATGTGACATTCCAAAAACTGCTTTCACAACTTGGTATGATCAGTTCAAATTTTTAGTTATGTCTTTCGGTCTTACAAATGCCCCAGCAGCTTTCATGGAGTTGATGAATAGAGTGTTCAAGCAGTACTTGGACATGTTCATCATAGTCTTCATAAATGACATCCTTGTCTATTCCCGTAATGAAAATGACCATGCAGACCACCTCAGAATAGTATCGCAGACTCTTAGAGCCTATTAGTTATTCACTAAATTCAATAAGTATGATTTTTAGCTAAGATCAATATCTTTCCTTGTCCATATTATTTCCAGTGATAGCATTAGAGTTGACTCTCAAAAGACTGAAGCAGTGAGAAACTGGACCAGACCTATTTCTCCATTAGATATCAAGAGTTTCTTAGGTTTGTCTAGCTATTACAGAAGGTTTGTTGAGGGGTTTTCATCTATTGTGTCCTCCATGTCTAGATTGACTTAGAATAAAATCAAGTTTCAATGTTCAGATTCTCGTGAAAAGAGTTTTCAGGAGTTGAAGACTCGACTCAGCTCAGCCCTAATTTTGACCTTGCCAGATGGTTCAGATGGGTTTGTTGTTTATTGTGATGCTTCCAGAGTTAGTATGGTTTGTATTCTAATGCAGAGAGGTAAGTTCATAACTAATGCCTCTAGACAACTTAAGCCCATGAGAAGAATTATCCTACCCATAATCTTGAGTTAGTAGTTGTTGTGTTTGCTTTAAAATTTAGAGGTACTATCTGTTTAGGGTGCATGTTGATGTGTTCACGGATTACAAAGTTTGCAGTATGTGTTCTTGCAGAGAAAGTTAAATCTTCATTAGAGGATGTGGTTAGAATTGTTGAAAGATTATGATGTGAGTATTTTGTATCATTCGGGCAAGACCAATGTAGTGGCAGATACCCTTAGTAGATTGTTTATGGGTAGTGTGGCTCATGTTAAGGATGTTAAGAATAAATTGGTTCAGGAGTTTCATCATTTGGCTAGATTATGAATTCGTTTGGTTGACTCAACTGAAGGTAGTGTATGGGTTAGGAATAGTTCAGAATCTTCTGTGGTTACCGAAGTGAAAGAAAAGCAAGATAGGGATCCCAATCTAGTTAAGTTGAAGGAGTCAGTCAGATATCAGAAAGTAGAGGTTTTCTCCCAAGGGGAGAGATGGTGTGTTGTGGTGTCAGGGTAGGTTGTGTGTGTCGTATATTGACGGGTTGAGGAAGCAGGATTTAGCAGAAGAACGTGGTGCACGTTACTCAATTCAGCCAGAGCGCACTAAGATATACCGTGATTTGTGGGAAATCTATTGGTGGAGTGGAACGAAGAGAGATGTTGCAGAGTTTATAGCCAAGTGCTCTAATTATCAGAAGGTTAAGGTTGAGCACTAAAGGCCTAGTGGCTCTATGCAGGAGTTTAGTATACCCACTTAAAAGTGCGAAAAGGTGAACATGGATTTTGTGATAGGGTTGCCTCGTTCATATCGCCCACATGATTCAATTTGGGTTATTATGGGCAGAATGACCAAATCATCCCATTTCTTACCAGTCCATACGTCTTATTCAACCAAGGACTATGCCAAGATCTACATTAGAGAGTTGGTTAGGTTACATAGAGTCCCATGAAGCATCATTTCAGATAGAGGTACTCCATTTACCTCTCATTTTTGAAGGCTTTTCAGAAGGGTCTTCGTACCCAAGTTCATCTCAGAACAATATTTCACCCTTAGACAGATGATCAGGCAGTGAGGACCATTCAGACCTTAGAGAATATATTGAGAGCCTGTGTTATCATCTTTAAGGGAATTTGGGATAATCACTTTACATTGATTAAGTTTGCTTACAATAATAGTTATCATTCCATTACTCAGATGCCTCCGTTTGAGGCTCTCTATAAGAGGAGATGTAGATCTCCTATTGGTTGGTTTGAGGTAGGAGAAACGACATTGATAGGTCTAGATTCAGTGTTAGATGCTTTGGAGAAAGTTCAGTTGATCAGGGAGAGGCTTAAGATAGCCCAAAGCCATCAGAAATCTTATATAGACGTGAGGAGAAGAGATCTTGAATTTGAGGTTGGAAATTTGGTACATTTGAAGATATCTCCCATGAAAAGAGTAAAGAGATTTTGAAAAAAGGGGAAACTCAGTCCCCGATATGTAGATCCTTACAAGATCTTGAGCCTCTATGGGAAGGTAGCGTATGACCTTAAGTTACCTGCAGATTTGGGTTTAGTGTTGTAATACCCCGTATTTTACAAACTTAACTTAACTCTCAGTTCATGAGTTATCCAATATAAAATTTTTGAAACGCTCAGTATTTTTCAGTTTAAGGCCTTCTATTGCGTAGAAAATTAAATTAGCTTTCCAACGATATAAAATTCGCCTAAATCCGATAACCGGGTAAGAAGTTATGGCTATTTTAAGTTTCAGTCGTTAAACATCGTCATTTAGTCCAGTAGCGCATTGCGGAGTATGCCAAAAAGGCAATTGTCAGTATCCAGTGTTGCTCCGCATTATTGGCGCATTTCTCTAAGGCTCATTATCACATTTGTCAATTTCCAGTGTATCAACGCGATCCCACTACATCACGATGAACTTCCAGGTCCCAACCAAAGTGGCAACGCGATACCACCGCATCACGCCACCATGCATTTTCCCAGTTGACAATTTCCAGAGACACGGCGCGATAGCGCCACATCGCGCCAAGGGTAAAAATTAGAAATTTTTAGTTAACTCCGAGATTTAATTTCCAAGGGCTTTTAGGTCATTTTATATCACCCCAGTCATCCTAAACATGGGATTAAAGCCCTAAATACCCTATTATGACATTATTTACTTACTCTTCTTAAGAAATTAAAGCTTTCTCTCGAAAATACAAAACCCTAGCTTCAAGAATCAAGGTCAAAACTCAAGAATTTCTCCAAGAAGCTCCAAGAAAAAGTATTCCAAGGTATGTTAGGTGTTGATCTATGGGTCCCTTTTCCCATAGAGTCCAAGAATCCATTTTCAAAACACAAGTTTGTTGAATTATGAACTTCCATGCTTGAAATTGATTTGAATTCATGTTCATGTTATTGTTGGGTCTCAGTCCATGATTAGATTACAAGCTTTCATGAAATTAATCATTATATGTGTTGAATTACATGATCTTCATGATAAACCCTTCAATTTGCAAGTTGATTGATGTAGCCATAATAACTATATGTTTTGGTTATTGTATAACCTAAGCATGTTCCCCATGTGTTTGATAAAATGCCTATGTGAATGAGATAGTGCCTTTATAATATGATAACACGTATTACCCATTCATGTATAAGTAGATACATTACAAGTGTTTGATTAAATACTTCTATGACTGAACTATGGACAAGTATACATTGTTATGATTTTCAAGAGTATATTATGCTTTATTTTTCATGCTATCGAGTCCTGAGGGTATTTAATACCCGATAATATAGTTGTGCGCCTAGAGCTAGTGTCAGTTATAGAATCTCAGTCATGTCACAATCAGTAGTACTCTCAATCAATTACAGAACTCAGTAGAATTGAATCAGTTACCGAACTCTGGAAAACTCAGTAAGCTCAGTATCAGTTCAGTCCAATTCAGTATACTCAGTTTAATATCTTTCAGTTGAGAGTAGGATTCAACACCGAGTGAACCAAAGGATGGGGGATTACCTTCCAGTAGAGGGTGTGATCTCTAGAAGAAATCCTTATGTTCCAAAACTACGTAGCCAGCGTAGGTTGAGACATCATACCTGCCAGTTGAGGGTTGATGAGGTATTTTAACCTGACAGATGAGGGTTGCCCCATTCTCATTAGAGTACCTGCCAGATAAGGGTAACTCTTCAATGTCTTTACCCGTGGCACGGTACTGACACCCTTCTAGCTGGGGCCACAGGTTGGACCCCAAATCAATTATCTTATTTGGGTCATATCAATTATATAATTACTTCCCACAGTCATAGTATCAGTCTTCAAAATAGAACTCAGTTCAATTCTACAAAATCAGCACTGTCAGATACAGTCAATTAGTATTAATAACTCAGTTATCAATAATTTCAGATATTAGTTACTCAGTTTCAAAATTCAGGACTTAGCTTCAGACAAGCTTAGTCACAGTATTTTCTTATATGCACATTAGTGCATACTCAGTATTTACAGCAGTACCAACTATCCATGTACTTTCATGTTTAGTAACTTTATATCATATGGTCAGTTATTGTTCATGCATATGAACCCTTGCATTCAGCCTTACCTTATCTAGCACACCAGTAAATTCCACGTACTGATGCATACTCTTTCTTTGTGCTATGATGTCTTATATCATAGGTTCGAATGCTCAGGTTCTAGACCGCACATATATAGATTCAGATTCAGCCAGCAGCAGTAGATTAACAGTGAGTCCTCATCATTTAAGGATATCTTTTTATATCAATATTTCAGTAGGCTCAGTATTTCAATAGATAGAGTTAGTTGGGGGATTATCCCATCAACTCCACTTTCAAACAGTTTCAGATTAGAGTCTTTTCAGACTAGTTTTTAGATAGTATTCAATTTTAAAGATTATTATTATGGTTTGATATTTTTAGCCGTATTTTAGATATTTGAACCTTATGGCATTTCAGCCTATTAGTCTGCATTTATTTCAGTGTATTATTTAGTACTCACAACAAATATTAGTCATGGGTTAGGTTATGGTCCTTTGGGTCTAAGCATCGTGTAGCATCAGGGATACAGACTCGGGGCATTACAAACTTCATATTAGAGACTAAGGTTCAACAGTGTACTAGGAAGTCTGAAAGTCGCAACTAGTAGAGCGTTGTGCATAGGTGTATAGCGCACCACACTTATGGACAAGACGATATGAGATGTTTTATGAAAAGTTTCCTTTCTTTCAGTATTCATGTCGTGTGAGTGAGCATGAGCTCAAGTTAAACTCTCAGTCTAATCTCTTTCCTCTTTTTATTTACAGAACATACCTCCCAATAAAACTAATGAAAGGAGAACCGAAAATCAGTCAGCACCTCAGCCCATTCAGGTAGATCCCTTGGATGAGCATGTCTCCCATGCAGAATTTAGAGCTACATTCACTAATCTAGCCAACTCCGTAGCAACTCAGAATGAAGGGCCAACTGCTATTCAAGCCAATCCAGTGGCCAATATTGTTGTAGCCAAAATTCGAGACTTCACCCGAATGAATCCTACCCTATTCTCAGGATATAAGTCAGAAGAGGATCCATAGGAGTTCTTCAATTAGGTTTAGAATATCACGAACATCATGGGAGTGACTTCTAGTGAGAGTGCTGAGTTAGCTTCCTATTAGCTATAAGATGTAGCTCATGTGTGGTTTAAGCAGTAGAAGGTAGACAGGGGCACAGATGTAAAGCCTATAGAGTGGGAAGAGTTTTCTACTACTTTCTTAAAGAGATTCTTTCCCTTAGAGCTGAGAGAATCCAAGGTGTTAGAGTTCATCAATCTCAGCAGGGAAATATGAGTGTGAAAGAGTATTCCCTAAAGTTTAATCAGTTAGCCAGGTATGATCCCCATGTAGTAGCAGACAACAGGTCCAGAATAACAAAGTTCATATCTGGGGTGTCAGATAGTGTGGTTAAAGCGTGCAGAACAACGATGTTGATTAAGGATATGGACATATCTAGGATCATAGTCCATGCTCAGTAGATAGAAGAGGCTAAGATCAGAGAGAGAGAGAGACAGAGAGACAGAACAAAAGAGCTAGAATAGGTAACTTTAATTTCAATCAGCCTAAATTAAAGGACGGTAATCGTTCCCATCTTTGTCCAAAACTTTTAGTTTCAACTCCATCCTCAGCTAGTTCTCCAATACCTAATTTCAGAAATGGTAACAGCGATAGGGGGCCAGGCTCTAAATCTCAAGGTAGTGTCAGCACTGCTCGAACAAATCCCCTTTCTCAGACATATGGCAGAAACCACAAGGGTTTCTGTAGAGCTGGCAGTGATGTTTATTTTGGGTGTGGAAATCCACGCCACAGATTCATGGATTGTCCTTAGTTAGGATCTAAGGGTCAACATACTCATTCTTCAATTTAGTTAGGTCGCCTAAATCAGCAGGGTACCACTTCTAATGCCACTAGTGGGCAACGTCCAAACAGGCTTTATGCACTTCAGTCCAGTCAAGATCAGGAAAATTCTTTTAATGTGGTCACTGGTACATTACAGATCTTCCATTTACATATTTATGCCTTGCTAGATCCAGGAGCTTCTTTATCTTTCCTAACTCCTTATATAGCTGTTAACTTTAGAGTCAGTCCAGAAGTCCTAGTAGAGCCTTTCTCAAATTCTTACCCCATGGGTAAATCTATCATAGCCCAACTGGTATACAAGAATTGTTCGATTATGATATCTCAGAAAGTTACTTCAGTTGACCTTGTAAAGCTAGATATGGCAGATTTTGATGTTATTCTCAACATACATTGGCTCCATTCATGCTATGCCTCAGTTGATTGTAGAAATAGGATAGTTCATTTTCAGTTTCCAAATGAACCAGTCCTTGAATGGGGAGGTAGTACCACAATGCTTAAGGGTTAGTTGATTTCATACCTTAAATAAAGAAAAATATTATCTAAGGGATGTATCTACCATCTTGTGTGAGTCAAAGACTATAACTCAGAAACTCCAACTCTTTAGTCAGTTCTAGTAGTAAATGAATTCTCAGATGTATTTCCTGAAGATCTTCCTGGATTTTCTCCCGTTAGGGAAATAGACTTTGGAATAAACCTTTTTTCAGATACTCAAACCATATCTATTCCGGCATACAAAATGGCTCCAGCAGAACTCAGAGAGTTAAAAGAACAGCTAAAGGTTCTCCTAGATAATGGATTCATCAGACCCAACATCTCTCCATAGGGTGCACCAGTTCTATTTGTGCGTAAGAAAGATGGTTCCCTCAGAATGTGTACTGACTACCATTAATTGAACAAAGTCATAGTCAAGAATAAATATCCACTTCCTAGAATTGATGACTTGTTTGACCAACTTCAAGGTGCCAGTTACTTTTCTAATATAGAACTCGGATCAGGCAATCATCAGCTCAAAGCCAGAGAATGCGACATTCCAAAAACAGCTTTTAGAACCCGGTATGGTTCCTTCAAGTTTCTAGTCATGTCCTTTGGTCTTACTAATTCCCCAACAACTTTCATAGACTTAATGAATTGTGTGTTCAAGTAGTACTTAGACATGTTCATTATAGTCTTTATCGATGACATTCTTGTCTATTCCCGTAGCGAGAATAATCATGTAGACCACCTCAGAATAGTACTTCAAACTCTCAAAACTCATCAGCTATTCACCAAATTTAGTATGTGCGAATTTTGGATAAGGTCAGTAGAATTCCTTGGTCATATTATTTTTGATGATAGCATTATAGTTGATCCTTAAAAGACTGAAGTGGTGAGAAACTGGCCTAGACCCATCTCTCCATCAGATATCAGGAGGTTCTTGGGTTTAGCTGGATATTACCATCAGATTGTTAAAGGATTTTTGTCTATTGTATCCCTCATATCCAGATTGACTTAGAAGAAAGTCCAGTTTTGGTGGTCAAATTATTGCGAGAAGAGTTTTTAGGAGTTGAAAACTCGACTCACCTCAACCCTAGTTTTAACTTGACCCGATATTTCAGATAGGTTTGTTGTGTATTGTGATGCATCCAGAGTACGTTTGGGTAGTGTTCTCATGCAGAGAGGTAAGGTCATAGCCTACGCCTCCAGATAGCTTAAATACCATGATAAAAATTATCTGACTCATGATCTTGAGTTAACAGCTGTAATATTTGCCTTAAAGATTTAGAAGCATTACTTGTATGGGGTGCATGTTGATATAAGTGTTCTTTATCATCCAGGCAAGGAAAATATAGTGGTTGATTCTCTTAGTAGACTATCTATGGGTACTGTTGCTCATGTTGAGGAAAGTAACATGAAGTTAGTTCAGGAAGTTCATCATCTTGCCCAACTAGGTGTTTGCTTAGTCGATTTAGAAGAAGGTAGTGTGTGGGTTTAGAACAATTTCAAATCCTCTCTATTTTCTGAGGTGAAGGAAAATTAGGATAGAGACCCCAGTTTTGTTAAACTAAAAGAGTCAGTAAAAGATCAGAAAATAGAGGTTTTCTCCCAAGGGGGAGATAGTGTGTTGCGTTGCCAAGGTCGTCTATGTGTGTCAGGTGTAGACAACTTGAGGCAATAAATTCTTGCAGAAGTGCATAGTGCGCGTTACTCGATTTATCCAGGTGCCACTAAGATGTATCTCAATCTGTGGAAGATCTATTCGTGGATTGGGATGAAAAAGAATATTACAAAATTTGTAGATAAATGCTCTACGTGTCAGCAAGTTAAGATTGAGTACCAGAAGCCTAGTGGGTCCATGAAGGAGTTCAGTATTCCCACATGGAAGTTGGAAGAAGTGAACATGGACTTTGTGATGAGTTTACCTCGTACTCGTAATCAGCATGATTCTATTTGGGTTGTTATAAATAAGATGACCAAATCATCTCATTTCTTGCCAGTTCATACTTCCTATTCAGATGAGGACTATGCCAAACTCTATATCAGAGAGTTGGTTAGGTTACATGGAGTCCCAGTATCTATCATCTCAGATAGAGGTACCCAGTTCACCTCTTATTTCTGGAAAGGATTCCAAAAGGGTTTTGGTACCCGAGTTCTCCTTAGTATAGCCTTCCACCCTCAGATAGATGGTCAAGCAGAAAGGACTATTCAGACTCTAGAATATACGCTAAGAGCATGCATTATCGATTTTAAGGGTAGTTGGGAGGACCACCTGTCTTTGATCGAGTTCACATACAATAACAGATATCATTCCAGTATTCAGATGGCTCCGTTTGAGGCTTTCTATGGTAAAAGATATAGATCTTTAATTGGTTGGTTCAAGGTAGGTGAGGCCATAGTAGTAGGGACTGACCTAGTATTCGATGCCTTAGAGAAGGTTCAGTTAATCAAAAAAAGACTTAGGGCTGCCCAGAGCCGAGAGAAATCATATGTAGATGTGAGAAGAAAAGATCTTGAGTTTGAGATCGGTGATTTTGTGTTCCTGAAAATCTATTCCATGAAAGAAGTAAAGAGGTTTGGCAAGAAGGGAAAGTTTACTCCTAGATATGTCGATCCTTACAGAATTCTCAGTCATTTTTGAAAGGTAGCTTATGAGCTCGAGTTGCCTTCAGATCTAGCCTCAGTGCGTCTAGTATTCTATGTCTCCTTGTTAAAGAAATGCATTGTTGACCTAGTAGTCATAGTTCCTTTAGAGCATGTAAATATTCAGAATGATATCTGTTTTGAAGAGGTTCTAGTCCAGATCCTCGATCATCAAATTCGCAGATTGAGGAACTGTAACACCTTGAATTTGGTATCCAAAATGCTACACAGTGCTGATGAACCCGAAGGACCACAAGCTAACCCATGACTAATATCTTTACCTGAACACTGTATAATATATTGTATAAATGCAGAAATAAAGGCTGAAATGCCATAAGGTTCAAAACTGATAAAACATAACATCTGAAAGTATGGTATATCAATACCAAAACAAACTGAAACAAAACTGTCTAAACATACTGTAGTCTGAAAAGCCTCTAAAACTGAATTGTCTGAATAAGGAGTTAATGGGACATATCCCCAACTAACTTCAACTACTAAAATAAATTATGTTATGAAGAAATAAAGTAATGATTATATCCTTGAAGGATGAGGACTCACTGCTAACTCTGACTGCTGAAACTAGAATGCTACCGATGCTTTGGAGCTCGTGCTTTTGAACCTATGGTATAGATTAAAACACTATAGTGCAAATACCTCAGTACGATTGATTGTACTGGTATGCTTGTGAGGTAGGCTGAATGAAAAGGGCTCTCAAATGCATAAAAAATGCTAACTGACTGTATAACATGAACGTTAGAATACATACATGAATAAGTGCCTGTAACTAAATTTGTGATAGTACTGACTACTAAGTTTGATTACTGATAACTGATACTAAGCGATAGTATCTAACAGTCTAGGTTCTTATGGAACTAGCTGAGTTTTGTAGTGTGCTGATTTGACTGTATTTGATAGTCCTGAAATCTGAAGAACTATCAGAGTTCTTTTACTAAGACTGAGACTGTGGGAAGTAGTCATCTAACTGACATGCCCCAAACATACATTATAGTTGAGTTGGGTCCAATCTGTAACCCCAATTGGAAGGGTGTCAATACCGCGCTACTGGTAAAGACAAGTTGTGGGTGACCCTCACCTGAAAGTATCCCCAAAAGAGAACGGTCGGACCTTCATCTGACTATTTTATCCATCTCATCAACCCTCATCTGTTAGTGTTGATGTCTCAACCTATGTTGGCTACCTAGTTCTGGAATTTAAGGATTGCTTCTAAGGATCACACCCTCAACTATCAGTGTATGTCCTCATCCTTGGGTTCACTCGTTGCTAAATCCTACTCCCATCTGAATAGACAATGAACATGATTAACTGAACTGAAATGGACTGAGTTCATTAAGTTTCATTGACTGACGGAATACTACTGAGATTATCGAATTACTGAGTTTTCTGAGATTACAGGGATTACTGAGTTTACTAAGTTTTCCTGAGTCGCATGACTGATTGAATTCTACTGAACATGGCTTGACTGAGGATATCGTGAAAACATGACACTGGCTCTGGGCACACAACTAAATTATCGGGTACAAGTACCCCCAGGAATCGATAGAAGGAAACTGACAAGGCATGACATTCTTGAATACATGACCGACATCAATAATCCATAATACAATAAGTTGGGAATTTCATGAAGTACATGGTTACCATAATCTTGTACATGGTAGGAATGCATATACTCAATGTCAAAATTTCATACTCTAACATCATGAGCATTCCAACAAACATCTACATTACACATCAATAGAATGGAAGTCATTTGAATATAAGGGTAAAATATGAATCCATCACATAAATCACAATTAAGCTATATTACATTATTTCTAGTTTCTTATGCTTTTTATCGAGCACTTAGATTGTATGACTTAAGGCATGGCATAATCATCAAATTAACATATCATAACCAACTGAAATTCATGATTTTCAACTCACATGCTAAAATATTTTCACAAAAACACATAAAGATTCCAACTTGGGAATCATACAACAACAACCACATGAGCCTAATCAACCCATAGCATGAATATCATAATCTATAGTTTAAAACTTTATTCTTGGGCTTCAGGGATGAAAGGAATCCATGAATGAACACTATGCATACCTTAGTATATGATTCTATGAAGATTTACGGTGGAATTTTCTTGAATTTGAATACTCAATTGAGAATCCTAACTTGTTCTTGAGAGAATTTTGAGAGAAGTGACTATATTTTGGTTGAATTGGGGCCAAATCCCATGTTATAGTCTTATATAGGGGTGAAAAATTGACCCTTTTGTCCTTAAAAACACAGACATTTAATGATTGAAAATTGGACATCGATGCAATTGGCAACACAGCGCATTGATGCATCGACGCGATACCCGATGCATCATGCCATGATAGCGCCAAGCCTTGGTAGTTTCTCTGGTAGTCCCTGCAACAATGTTAACCAACACGATAGGCGACGCGGCGCACCAAGATTGCATTGGTCCACTATTTTGGGACACCAAACGTGGTCTAAATGAGGTCTAAAAAATTTAAAACTTGTCCGAAAACACCTATTGACCTCTCAAATGATGAATTAACAAAAACACAAACCATTAAAGGACATTAAGGTGGGGAAATGAGATTGCTAACTTTCAACGGCCAAAAATAACTATGTCTAAGAACTTAGCTAGAATTTTCTAAGTATAGGCCCCCCTAGACAAGCTTAAAGGACTGATTTAAGCTTAGAAATTTTGCGGGGTCTTACAATATCTCCCCATTGAGAACATTCATCCTCGAATAAGACTGACTGTGATGGGGAAAATACAAAATGAAGTATATATAGGACATGAATAACTGAAACATGATTTCATAACTGACATGACTGATAAACTGAATATATCATACTGAACATGCATATCTAATGCATGCGTAACTGATTCATGAATGCATGACTGAGATTTCTGATAAGCTAAGTTTCTCATAAAGAGGATGCATATCTGATGCATGAATATATGACTAACATGATGCATGTACATATGACTGAATATGCAATGGTATTTGATACCAAGTTTATAATAGAATTCTGAGCATGAAACTGAATACCAAGTTGGTAATGAAACTGAACATGATAACTGAGCAAGCTTAAGGGAAACTATTACCTTGGAATGAGTCTGAGTTAGCAAAAAAGAGGTGAGGAAACTTGGTCCGCATATCTGCTTCTGCTTCCCAAGTATCTCCCTCAACGGACTGATTTCCCCAAAAATCTTTGACTAGAGGGACTTCTTTGTTCCTCAGTCTACGAGTCTAGTAGTAAGGAATTTCGAGTAGAATCTCTTTATAAGAGAGGCTGATCTGAACATCAATGCCATTAATAGGGACTATAACTGATGGGTCACCTATGCACTTCTTAAGCAAAGAGACATCAAACACTGGATGAACTGAGGCTAGATCTGAAGGCAATTCGAGCTTATAAGCTACCTTAATGAAATAACTGAAAATTTTGAAGGGACCGACATATTGGGTACTGAGCTTTCCCTTTTTGCCAAATCTCTTCACTCTCTTCATGGGAGAGATCTTTAGGTAAATAAAGTCACTAATCTCAAACTCGATATCCTTGCTGCGCACATATGCATAAGACTTCTATCGGCTCTGAGCAGCCTGGAGTCTTTCTCTAATCAACTGGACTTTTTCTAAGGCATTAATACTAAGTCAGGCCCTATAACTGAGGCCTCACTAACTTTGAACCAACCGATTGGATATCTGCATCTCTTACCAAAAAGAACTTCGAACGGAGCCATCCGAATGTTGGAATGATAGTTGTTATCGTATGCAAACTCAATCAAAGGCAAGTGATCATCCCAAATACCCTTAAAATTAATTACACACGCTCGCAGCATATCTTCTAAAGTCTGAACTGTCCTTTCGGCTTGACTATTTGTCTGGGGATAAAAGGTTGTATTGAGATGAACTTGGGTACCAAGACCCTTTTGGAATGCTTTCCAAAAGTGTGAGGTAAACTGGGTATCTCTATATAAAATAATGGACAGTGAAACATCGTGTAATCTGACCAACTCCCTGATATAGAGTTTGGCATAATACTCGGTTGAATAAGGGGTATGGACTGGAAGAAAATAAGCTGATTTGGTCATCTTGTCTACAATGACCCATACAAAATCATGTTGGCAAAGAGTATGAGGCAAACTCGTTATGAAGTCCATGTTCACTCTTTCCCACTTCCAAGTAGGAATATTAAACTCCTGCATGGACCCACTAGACTTCTGATGCTCTATTTTAACCTGCTGACATGTAGAGCACTTAGCCACAAACTCTACAACATCTCTCTTTATCCCAATCCACCAATAGGTCACCCACAAGTCGTGGTACATCTTAGTGGCCCTTGGATGAATAGAGTAGCGCGCACCGTGCACTTTTGTGAGAATTCCCTGCCTGAAGTCATCTACACGTAGTATACAAAGATGACCCTAACAACGTAAAACATTATCTCCCCTTTGGGAGAAAACCTATACTTTCTGATGTTTGACTGATTCTTTCAACTTGATTAGACTGGGATCTCTATACTATTTTTCTTTCACTTGGGAAACTAGAGATAATTTTGAACTATTCTGAGCCATATACTACCTTTTGTTGAATCTACTAGGCGGATACCTAGTTTGGCAAATGAATGAACTTCCTGAGCTAACTTCTTCTTACTATCCTCAACATGAGCAACACTACCCATAGACAGTCTACTAAGGGCACCGGCCACTATATTTGCCTTGCCAGGATGATAAAGGACACTCATGTCATAATCTTTCAAGAGATCTAAGCACTATCTCTGACAGAGGTTAAGATCTTTTTGAGAAAAGACATATTGAAGTCTCTTATGATCTGTGAACACATCTACATGAACACTGTACAAATAATTTCCCTAAATAAGGCAAAAATTATGACTGCTAACTCAAGATTATGAGTAGGATAATTCTTCTCATAGGGTTTAAGCTGTCTGGAGGCGTAGGCGATGACCTTACCATGATGCATGAGGACACAAACTAAACCTACTCTGGATGCATCACAATACACTATGAACCCATCTTTACCATTTAGAAGAGCCAAAACTGGAGCTGAGGTAAGTCGAGTCTTCAACTCCTGAAAACTCTTCTCGCAAGGATCTGACCACTAAAACTTGACTTTCTTATGAGTGAATCTGGACATAGGGGATGCAATAGAAGAAAATAACTTAAAAAACCATCTGTCATAGCCACCCAAAGCTAAGAAGCTCTTGATATCTAATGGAGATACAAGGAGAGGCCAGTTTCTTACTGCTTTGGTCTTTTGAGGATCAACTTAATGCCATCACCAAAAAAGATATGACCAAGGAATGCTACTGACCTTAGCCAAAATTCTCACTTACTAAATTTGGCAAACAACTAATGATTTTTGAGAGTCTGCAATACTATTTTGATATGGTCTGCATGTTGCTGCTCACTGTAGAAGTAAACAAGGATGTCATTATAAAGACTATGACGAACATGTCCAAGTACTTCTTGAACACATGATTCATTGAGTCCATGAAAGTTGCTGGGGCATTGGTAAGACCAAAGGGCATCACTAAGAATTTAAAGTGACCATACCGAGTACAGAAGACTATTTTCAGAATGTCACATTCTCTGACTCTGAGCTGATGATATCCTGATCTGAGATCTATCTTGGAGAAATACATGGAACCCTGAAGTTAGTCAAACAAGTCATCAATTCTAAGAAGTGGATACTTGTTCTTGATCGTAACTTTATTGAGTTGATGGTAATCAATGCATATTCTGAGAGAACCATCTTTCTTTCACATGAATAAGACTGGTACACCCCATGAGGATACACTGGGTTTGATGAATCCCTTATCTAAGAGATCCTTTAATTGATTTTCCTATTCTCTGAGTTCTGTTGGTGCCATTCTGTATGGCAGAATAAATATAGGCTGAGTATCTGGAAGAAGATCAATGCCAAAGTCTATTTCCCTTTCGAGAGAAATTCCTGAAAGATCTTTGAGAAAGATATCTAAATATTCATTCACGACTGGGACTGATTCAATACTGGAGTCTTGGATCTAGAGTCCTTAACATAAAGAAGATGATAAACACATCCTTTAGATATCATTTTGCTTGCTCGAAGGTAGGAAACAAGATGACCTCTGAAAGCTGAAGTACTACCACTCCATTCTAGGACAGGTTTATTCAGAAATAGGAACTGAATAACTCTGTTTCTATAGTCGACTGTGGCATAGCAGGAATGAATCCAATCCATGTTGAGAATAAGATCAAAATCAGTTATCTCTAATTTGACTAAGTCTGTTGAGGTGACTTTCTGAAATATCATAACCGAACTACATGAGAAGCGTATCTAGCTAGTTGAGTAAACTTAAGAGAATAATCTTTCACTATCATGTTGCCCTGCCTGAGGTTGATAAATTCTAGCACCTTAGCTTTCCTCAGCTCTAGGGGAACGAATCTATTAAGAAAAGCAGTGGCAAACTCCTCCCACGATATAGGCCCTGTGTCACCAGTCCTCTCTGCTTTCCACTATTTGAACCATGTGTGAAAAATATCCTACAATTGATATCCAACTATCTTAGCACTCTTAACAGCTAACACCCCCATGATATATGTAACCTTCTAAACCTGATCAAGGAATTCCTGAGGGTCCTCATCTGGCTTAGACCTAAAAAAGAATGGTGGATTTATTTGGGTGAAATCCTGAATCCTGGCTGCTGCGGTGTTGGCCACTAGGTTGGATGGAACAATAGCTGGTTATTCATTCTAGGTAGAAACTGAGTTAGCAAGAGTAGTGAATGTACCTCTAAACTCTGCATAAGAAATATGTACATCCAACAATCTGCTTAGACGGGCTGAGGGGCTAACTGATTTCCATTTCTCCTTTTGGGAGGAATGTTCTGTAGAAAAGGGGGAGAAATGAATTTGACTGAGAGTTAAACTTAAGATCATGCTCACTAGCATGACATGAACACTAAAAGAAGGGAAACTGTTCCTAAAACATCGTATAGCCTCCTATACATAAATGTGGCGCGTAATACACCCATGTACAAGACTCTACTAGATGTAGCTTTCGGACTTTCTTGGATACTATTGAACCTTAGGCTCTAATACCAAGTTTGTAATACCTCAAATCTAGTACCCAGAATGCTACAAGGTGCTCATGACCCCGAAGGACCATAAGCTAACCCATGAATGATATTTGTACTTGAACACATCATAATATATTATATAAATATAGAAATAAAGGCTGAAAGGCCATAAGGTTCAAAACTAATAAAATATAACATTTGAAAGTATGGTATATCAATACCAAAACAAAACTATTTGAACATACTGTAGTCTAGAAAGCCTCTATAACTGAACTTTCTGAATAAGGAGTTGATGGGATATGTCCCTAACTAACTCCAACTACTGAAATAAACTATGTAATAAAGAAATAAAGTAATGATCATATCCTCGAAGGATAAGGACTTACTGCTAACTCTGACTGCTGAAAGTGGAATGTTACTGATGCTCTAAAGCTCGTGCTTCTGAACTTATGGTATAGAATAAAAGACCATAGCGCAAATGTGTCATTATGGTTGAATGTACTGGTATGCATATGAGGTAGGTTGAATGCAAAGGGTTCAAATGCATGAACAATGCTAACTGACTGTATAACATGAACGTGAGAATATATGCATGAATAAGTACTTGTAAATAAATTCTTGGTGGTACTGACTACTGACTCTGATTACTGATAACATAAGTTACTGATAACTGATACTGGGCGACTGTATTTGACAGTCTAGGTTTTGATGGAACTATCTGAGTTTTGTACTGAGCTAAGTTGACTGTATTTGACAGTCCTAAAATCTAAAGAACTATCTGAGTTCTTTTACTAAGACGGAGACTGTGGTAAGTAGCCATCTAACTTACATGCCCCAAACATACATTATAGTTGAGTTGGGTCCAATCTGTAACCCCGATTGGAAGGGTGTCAATACCGCGCTACTGGTAAAGACAAGTTGTGGGTGACCCTCACCTGAAAGTATCCCCAAAAGAGAACGGTCGGACCTTCATCTGACTATTTTATCCATCTCATCAACCCTCATCTGTTAGTGTTGATGTCTTAACCTATGCTGGCTACATAGTTCTGGATGCAGGGATTGCTTCTATGGTCACACCCTCAACTATCAGAGTGTGTCCTCATCCTTGGGTTCACTCGGTGCTAAATCCTACTTCCATCTAAATAGACATTGAACATGATTAACTAAACTCAACTGGACTGATTTCATTGAGTTTCGTTGACTGGCGAAATACTACTGAGATTACTGAATTACTAAGCTTTCTGAGATTACTAGGATTACTGAGTTTTCCTGGGTCACATGATTGACTGAATTCTACTGAACATAGCTTGACAGAGGATATCATGAAAACATGACACTGGCTTGAGGCACACAGCTAAATTGTCCGGTACAAGTACCCCCAGGACTCGATAGAAGGAAACTGACAAGGCATGACATTCTTGAATACATGACCGATATCTACAATCCATAATACAATAAGTTGGGGATTTCATGAAGTACATAGTTATCAAATCTTGTACATGGTAGGAATGCATATACTTAATGTCAATATTTCATACTCTAACATCATGAGAATTCCAACAAACATCTACATTACACATCAATAGCATGGGAGTCATTTGAACATAAGGGTAAAATATGAATCCATCACATAAATCACAATTGAGCTATATTACATAATTTCTAGTCTCTTATGTTTTTTATCAAACACTTAGGTTGCATGACTTAAAGCATGACTTAAAACATGGCATAATCATCAAATTAACATAGCATAACCGACTAAAATTCATGGTTTTCAACTCACATGCTAACATATTTTCATAAAAATACATAAAGATTCCAATTTGGGAATCATACAACAACCATATGAACATAATCAACCCATAGTATGAATATCATAATCTATAGTTTAAAACTTGATTCATGGACGAAAGGAATCCATGAATGAATACTATGCATATCTTAGTACGTGATTCTACGAAGATTTACAGTGGAATTTTCTTGAATTTGAATCCTCAATTAAGAACCCTAACTTGTTCTTGAGCGAATTTTGAGAGAAGTGACTATATTTTTTTTGAATTGGGGCTAAATCCCATGCTATAGGCTTATATAGGGGTGAAAAATTGACCCTTTTGCCCTTAAAATTACGGACATGTAATAACTAAAAATTGGACATCAACGCTATTGGTGATCTAGCGCATCAATGCAATACTCGATGCGTCGTCCCATGATTGGACCAAGCCTCAGTAGTTTTCTGGAAGTCCCTGCAGCAATGTTAACCAATCAGATAGGTGATGCAGCGCGCCAAGATTGCGTTGGTTCACTATTTTGGGACACCAAATATGGTCTAAACGAGGTTCAAAAAATTTAAAACTTGTGCGGGAACACCTATTGACCTCTCTGATCATGAATTAAAAAATTACAGACTATTAAAGGATATTAAGGTGGAGAAATGATATTGCCAACTTTAAAAGGCCAAAAATAACTAAGTCTGAGAACTTTGCTAGAATTTTCTAAGTATGGGACTCCTTAGACAAGCTTAAAAAACTAATTTAAGCTTAGAAATTTTGTGGGGTCTTACAGGAACAAAGAAGTTCCCTTAGTCAAAGTTCTTTGGTGGAATCAGTACGTTGAGAGAGCTACTCGGGAAGTAAAAGTATATATACGGACAAAGTATCCTCACCTCTTCTGCACAACCTCAGATCTAGCTTAAGGTAACAGTTTTCCTTAGCTTTACTCAGTTCCATGTTCAGTTATAATCATAACTTGGTATCCATTACCATTGCATATTAAGTCATGCATTCATGAATAAGTTCAGTCATGTACTCATGCATCAGATATGCATGTTCAGTATGAAAACCCAGTTTGTCAGTAGCTTCAGTCATAAATTCCATGCATCAGATATGCATGTTTAGTGTAAGAGCCCAGTTAGTCAGTAGTTCAATCATGTAGTCATGCATCAGATATATATGTTCAGTGTGTAAACTAAGTCTATTAGTGTCTCCGCTTAATCAATCTCATTCGAGGACGAATGTTTCCAAAGGGGAGATATTGTAATACCTCGTATTTCACAAGCTTAACTTAACTCTCAGTTCATGAGTTATCCAATATAAAATTTTTGAAACGCTCAGTATTTTTCAGTTTAGATCCTGCGATTGCATAAGAAATTAAATTAGCTTTCCAACGATAAAAAATTGGCCTAAATCGGATAACCGAGTAAGAAGTTATGGTTATTTTAAGTTTTAGTCATTAAAGACCGTCATTCAATCCTGTTGTGTATCGCAGAGTATGACAAAATGGAAATTGTCAGTTTCCAGTGTTGCTCCATGATGTTGATGCATCGCGCCAAGGGTCATTTTCACGTTTTTCAATTTCCAGTGTATCAACGCGATCCCACCGTGTGGCGGTGAACTTTCAGGTCCCAACCAAAGTGGCAATGTGATACCACCACATCGTGCCACCATGAATTTTCCCATTGGGCAATTTCCAGAGGCACGACGTGATAGCACCGCATCGCGCGAAGGGTAAAAATCAGGAATTTTTAGTTAACTCTGAGATTTAATTTCCAAGGGATTTTAGGTCATTTTTTCTCACCCCAGTCAGCCTAAACATGGTATTAAAGCCCTAAATATCCTATTATGACATTATTTACTTACTCTTCTCAAGAATTAAAGCATTCTCTCTAAAATACAAAACCCTAGCTTCAAGAATCAAGGTCAAAGCTCAGGAATTTCTCCAAGAACCTCTAAGAACAAGTATTCCAAGGTATGTTAGGTGTTCATTTATGGGGCCCTTTCACCCATAGAGACCAAGAATTCATTTTCAAAATACAAGATTGTCGAATTATGAACTTCCATGCTTGAAATTGATTTACATTCATGTTCTTGTAATTGTTGGGTCTCAGTACATGATTAAATTACAAGATTACATGAAATTAATCATTATATGTGTTGAATTACATGATTTTCATGATAAACCCTTCAATTCGCAAGTTGATTGATGTAGCCATGATAACTATATGTTTTGATTATTGTATAACCTAAGCATGCTTTCCATGTGTTTGATAAAATGCCTATGTGAATGAGATAGCTCCATTATAATATGATAGCATGTATTCTCCATTCATGTATAAGTAGATGCATTACAAGTGTTTGATAAATGTCTCTATGAGTGAACTATGGACAAGTATACATTGTTATGATTTTCAAGAATATATTATGCTTTATTTTTCATGCTATCGAGTCCTGGGGATATTTAATACTCGATAATTTAGTTGTGTACCTAGAGCCAGTGTTAGTTACAGAATCTCAGTCATGTCACGATCAGTAGTACTCTCAGTCAGATACAGAACTCAGTAGAATTCAGTCAGTCACCAAACTCAGGAAAACTCAATAAGTTAGCATCAGTATCTATCAGTTGGGAGTAATATTCAACATCGAGTGAACCCAAGGATGGGGGATCACCTACCAGTAGAGGGTATGATCTCTAAAAGCAATCCTTGCATTCCAGAACTACGTAGGCAGCGTAGGCTAAGATATCAAACCTTCCAATTGAGGTTTGATGAGGTGTTTTAACCTGACAGATGAGGGTTCCACTATTCTCATTAGATTACCTGCCAGATGAGGGTAGCTCTTAAGTATCTTTACCTGTGGCACGGTACTAACACCCTTCCAACTGGGGTCACGGGTTAGACCCCAACTCAGTTATCTTATTTAGGGCATATCGATTAGATGATTACCTCCCACAGTCTCTGTCTCAGTTTTCAGAATAGAACTCAATTCAGTTCTACAGAATTAGGACTGTCAGATACAGTCAATCAGTATCAGTAACTCAGTTATTAGTAATTTCAGATATCAGTTACGCAGTTTTAGAATTTAGGACTTAGCTTCATAAAAGCTTAGTCACAGTATTTATTTATATATACATTAGTGCATACTCAGTATTTATAGCAGTATCAGTTATGCATGTACTATCATGTTCAGTTACTTTATATCATACAGTCAGTTATTGTTCATGCATATGAACCCTTGCATTCATCCTTACCTCATCTAGTATATCAGTACATTCCATATACTAACACATACTTTTTCTTTGTGCTATGAAGTCTCATATTATAGGTTCGGATGCTCAGGTTCCCAATCACGCACAAATAGATTTAGATTCAGCCAGCAATAGTAGATTAGCAGTAAGTCCTTATCATTCAAGGATATTTTTTATGTCATTATTTCAGTAGACTCAATATTTCAACAGATGGAGTTAGTTGGGGGATTGTCCCATCAACTCCACTTTCAGACAGTTTCAGATTAGAGGCTTTTCAGACAGTATTCAATTTTACATATTATTATTATTATAGTTTGATATTTTCAGTAGTATTTTAGATATTTGAACCTTATGGAATTTTAGCCTATTAGTCCATATTTATTTCAATATATTATTTAGTGCTCACAGCAGATATCAGTCATGGGTTAGCTTATGGTCCTTCGGGGTCGTAAGGACTGTATAGCATTCGGGGTACAGACTCGGGGCATTACAAGTGCATCCAGTGTTCCATGTGTCCTTGTTAAAGAAGTGTATTGGTGACCCAACTGTCATTTTCCCTTTAGAAAACTTAGATGTTCAGAACAATCTTTTTTATGAAGAACTCCAGTCAAAATCTTAGATCGTCAGATTCATAGACTAATGAACAAAAAAGTTCACTTGGTCAAAGTTCTCTGGTGAAATTAGTCTGTTGAGGGATCTAATTGGAAAGTGGAAGCAGACATGTGCACCAATTACTCTCATCTTTTCTCCGCTAACTCATACTCAGCTGGAGGTAACAGTTTTTCTTAGATTAGCTCTTTTGCATTCTCAGTCCCAGCCATGTGGTCATCTTCATGTCATTACATATATTCATGAATCAGTTCAGTCAGTCACCATGTTTCAGAATTATTCATGTAATCATGCTTTCAGTTAAGCATATTCAACATGTAATCTTAGAACCTCTGTATTTTCTCATCTTAATCAGTCTCATTCGAGGATGAATGTTTTCAAGGAGGGAATATTGTAATACCCCGTATAAGCATTAGCTTAGTTCAGCACAAAGTGCATGCATAAGAGGCTTAGCACCTGAAAATTTAGCCAAGTGTTAGAGACTTAGTTTTATTTTTGGCCTCATAACTTCGATGATTTTTAAAGTGGCCTTTCCGACCTCGGTATGGTGGTTTTTTAAGTTAATTCATGTTCAGGGGTGTAAGTAGCACATCTTGGGTAAGTTTTAGATTTTTCAGACGAGGTTTGGACTTAGATTTCCATAATAGTAAGTCACTGCAATTGGGGTGTGTCATGATAAAATAGAGATGGAGGCCTTGGCGCGTAGCGGTGAGGGCTCAATCGGCATTTCAATTATGAATTTAAATTTTCCAGGGGCAATTTGGTCTTTTTCCATGGCCCTAATCCGTAAAAATATGGGATTTATCATCAGTTAAGGCATTATATGTCCAATTTCCACAATTCCTCTTTAAATAAACCCTATCCCTCACCCAAATTCATCAAGTTAACCTATTACTTCTTCAATAAAACTTAAGAATTCAAGCTTCACTACCCAAGAACGTCAATTCTCTTGCAAGATTAAAGCAATTAGGTATGTTAAATGTTCATCAATGGGCCCTTTTCACCCATGGAGTCCAAGCACCTATTTTTGTGTTTTAAACCATGAATTTACATGTTTACAATGAGTTATTTTCATGAAGCTTTTGGAAATTTTCAATTATGCGTGATGATTATAAATGTTTTAGTTGAAAAGTAGTCTTTACATGTTTGAAGCATGAAATTCCATGATTAAATCCCCAAAGAATGGATTTAGTGTTATGGTTATATTATTCCCACATGTTTCAATCATTCCCATGCTTAAGTACATGAATTTCAAGTGTTTGATGAAATTCCTAAGAGATGAATTTTAAATAATGACTACTTATTATGCTTTGAAGTTTTGGTAAGTTTTTACTATTATTGTTATCGAGTCCTGGGGGTTATGAATACCCAAAAAATTTAGCTATTTACATAGTTTCAACATTTTTAGAACGATCTCATATAAACCATAAGAATCATCCTCAAATCAGTTAGTATGTTCAGTTGTTGGTTCAATCAAGATTAGTTCAGTTCTGGAATTAGTGTCTTCAGTTGGGAGTAACACTTAGCACCGAGCAAACTTAGGGATAACGTCTCCCCCGTTAGTTAGGCATGAGGTGTTAGTAGCAGTCCCTAGATTCCAGACCTAAGGTGCCACCGTAGACTTTGAGGGGTCCCCTGCCAATTAGGCATAATGCCCTTGTCCTTTGAGACATCAGATAGTGGATCCATACAGGCAGTGTTAGTACCCGTGGCACGATTCTAACACCCTTCCAACTGGGATTATAGGTTGGACCCTGATAATATATTAGGGAATGTCGGTTATAGCTAGCTCCCATAGTTTCAATTTAGTTTTCAATGTGATGCAGTTCAGGTTTGTATTGATGATAGCATACAATTATCAGCTATTTATTATCAGGTTCTCAGCATTTTTAGTTTATAGATGTTTTCAGAATCATGTTATATGCTTGGTCATACATTCTCATATTTTACAGTTTTCATACATGTTGTTCATTAGTTATCCCATGCCATTTCTTTCAGTCAGTTATTATTCATGCACATGAGCCCATGTATATCAGCCTAACCTCATCTAGCATACTAGTACATTCAAAGTACTGACCGCATACTCATTTCTTGTGCTATGATATCTCATATCATAAGTTTGGAAGCTTAGGTTCCCGACCACACCTAGACATTTCAGTGCACCAGCAGCAACAACAGTGGTGAGTCCTCATACTTCAAGGATCGATTATGCTTATTTTGGTATTTCAGTCCAGTAGTCAGTCAGAGTTTGTTGGGGACTTGTCCCATCAACTCCACAGTTCAGTCAGTTAGAGGCTTTCAGACATTTCAGACAGTCAGTTTATCAGTTTTTATTGACAACTTCATAGTATATTTTTCAGACACTTGTTTTTAGGCATATTATTTCAGAGATATTCTAAATGTTTAAACCTTATGGCGTATCCAGTTTCATTTTTCGCACATGTGTATCCTTTATTATTAGTATTATTCAGTGCTCACAGCAGACACCAGTTCATGGGTTAGCTTGTAGTCACTTATGACTGTAAGCACCATATGGCATCCAGGGTGTACTCCTGGGTCGTTACATAAGTTCAGATTATAAGCTAGCCCTATTGAATTATCTGCCACACCTTTTCATTTGTTGTCATACTTGTAGTACTGATTAGAATTATGTTGTCTTTGGAATTTGTTGTAATTGTTCTGTGGCCTTTAAAGGCAATTACTTCCATGGTTGTTGAAGTGTTGAGAGATGTTATAAGCCCTGTGGATATCCATGGATCTTGAAACACTTCTCCTTAGTGTGGACTGGTTTCTTATAGTGTTCACAAAATGGTCTACCTCGATAATTGGAGAAGAGGCATAATTAGTGTTAAAGTTTATGCCTCCTAAAGTACCTAAAGTACTATCAGCAAAAGGTCTAGAGGTGATAGCAACAAATGATCTTGATTCATTAAACATCTGGCTATTTGGCTTAAATTCTCTTTGTTTTTCTCCTTGGATCAATAATGCAAAAGTTTGTGCGATAGATGGCAATGGATTCATCATTAATATGTTTCCCCGAATCATTGTATAAACCTCATTCAGTCCCATAAAACATGAATTAGTCTCCTATATTGTTCCATCTTTTGCATGATTTTCTTTGCTTCACAGATACACACACACACATTTGCATTGACTCTTAATGCTCAAATTGTTCAGCTCCTCCTTGAGCTTTTTATTTTGGTATAATAGGCTGTGATATCCAAAATTCCTTGGCTAAGGTCATTGAATTCCTTTTGAATTTGGTACAACTTTGCATCATTAGTTTGATCATAACGATCCTCCAATTTTATCAATAACTCTAGAGCATCACCTTCACACTCTATATTATCAACAATTTCTCTACTTAAGAAGTTGAGGATCGAAGAGGTAATTATGTCATTACATCTTTTCCATTATAAAAATTTTGGATCATTTGAAGCTGGTTTCTTATATTCCCCATTAGTGAACCCTAGTTTTTTCTTCAATAAGGATCAAAGTACTCTTCACCTCCAAGAGAGATATCTAATTCCATCAAAAGGGATAGATACAAGAGTTGCTCCATGACTATCATATGAATGTATATAGAGAGGACTATCTGTCTCATTTATCTTATTTGTACTTAAGTCTGCAATTTCTACCATTGTAGTGACTCAAAAAAATTTGGAAAAAGAAAATAAAGAGGAATTCAGAGTGGATGGTACACAAACAACACAGAACAGGAAAAATGAATTTAAAATAAATTTGAAGATTTTTGAATGTGAGATTTCAAATCGAACAATTTCGTAATAGAAAAATGCAAAATTTAGAAGGAAATTGAAGCTAAAAACAACCGAATACAGAAAAATATGCTCTAATTGATTGATGTAAGACTGAGAAAACATATAAGATTGAAGAATAGGTGACAAAAGAAACCTGAATTTCAACAAGAAAACCACAATTTAGAAGTTAGAGTTTGCAGAAGGAGCGATGAAAGATGAAGTAGACGATCTTGTTTCTCTGATACCGTGTTAAGTTCAAGCTAAAGTGTAATAAGGATCATGAAACTCACCATTAATGGTGGATTCTAGAAGCTATCAAGCTCTGAAATAGAGAGAAACAAATTGAGAGAAAAAAGAAATTCTCATTTCTGTATTGTGAAGCTCAAAAAATGAAAAACTGAATGTATGACAACATTTATAGAGAATGAAAAAATATCTAACTAACCTACTGCTTCTAGTAGTTGGTGAGAGTTGGCTTAACGGAAATTCTAACTAACTGACTAATAACTAACAATGTGAATTAGCACTGTTAACTAACTAACTAAAATCAATACAATATCAATAAATAATCTCAATATATATGTTCCATATAATTCACTAGTTCTCTAAGTGTACCTTTTATCTATTTTTTAAAAACGAAAAAGGGCCTAAAATGCCCTTCAACTATGTGAAATGGTGTAAAAATATCTCTCGTCTATCTATTGGGCCTAAAATACCCTTTCTGTCTACTTATTAGGCTTAAAATGCCCTTTCCATCTACCTATTGGGACTATTTTGCCCTTTTATTTTAAAAAAAAATTATATAATACCACAACTTATATGTATTAAACTACATAAAATCTGTAACATTTTTATTAATATTAAACTAAATAAATAGTGCATAATATCAATTTTTCGTCATTCTAAATTGATCTAATAAATCAAAAGAAAAACAATAGAAATAGTCATTTTATAAAATTCATTACATATACATAGCCGTATTAGTTGGTTGTCAGATATAGTAGATAAAATATTTACTTTTATAACAGATTCTAATATATAAAAAAATAATTATATATTAAATTCTCATATTTCTTATTTATTGTCTATTTTTATGGAAGCCTTTGTTCATTCATTTTTTATATACTATTTAAAAATTGTGTGTTTTTTATTTTTATTGCCTACTTTCACGATGCGTCCATAAAAATATATGGTATATTTATATCATAAAAATTCATGGTATATTTATATATGATATAAATTATATTTATATCATGAAAATACATGATATATTTATACCATAAAAATTATATTTATACCATAAGCATACATAGTATTTTAGATATGAAAATTTTATACCATGCAATACTGGAAATATATATTTATATTTAATAAAAAAAATAACAAGAAAAGTACTTCCGACATAATGAGATGTAACATGAATATTTATCTAATAAATTGTATCAAAAATATAATAATAATCTGACTTTGACATTAATTATATTTATACAACAAAAATACATGATATATCTGTACTTCCAACATAATAATTTTTATTCCATAAATATTTATCCATAAAAAATTAAGGTTAACACATTACATTAGAATTAAAAATACACAATAATGAAATAATACTAGATGATTAACATACATGAAAATAAAAACACAATAATGAAATAATACTAGATGATTAACATACATGAAAATAAAATGAAACATACACGAGCAAATAATTGAATACTTAGTTTATTTAAAAATATTTGAATTTTGAATATAAGAGAGAAAAATATTTGAAATCAAGGATTATCTTTTCCACTTTTAATTTGAAGATTGAAAATATATCTCTTAAATTAAGGTGAATTGATAATTAGTTATTGCATTAAATTAAGAATTATAATTATCTTTTCTGATTTTGTAAAATGGCTATATATGAAAAAAAAATTATTTTCTAATATCTAAAAAGTATCATTATTTGTGTAATTAAGTTTTATGGATGGTCTTTTCATATTATTTGTCTAAATAAAAGGGTAAATTAGGTCAATGGATAGATGTGAAGGGTATTTTAGACCTAATAGATAGGTGAGAATGACATTTTATGTCCAATAGGTATATGGGAAGGACATTTTAGGCACAATAGGTAGACGGAAGATATTTTTGTACCATTTTACATAGTCGAAGGGCATTTTAGTTCCTTTTCCGTTTTTTAAATGTAGTTTATTCTTTATGCTAGAGGGTAGAGGTGAATCCAAGAGTTTCTAGAAGTTGGATATTTGCATACTATATTTCTTGACAATTTCTGATGGAGGTTGATGGTTCAAGATGTTATATATGTTCTTTATTGATTTTTTTTTAGATGATCACTTAAATAGAAAATATTACACCCTATGTGATTATTGGACCTCTCAAGTATTTATCCTGTATAACTTTTTTTTAGTAAATATTAAAATAAGTACAAACTAGGAGGACTACACCATTAATCAATCAACATGATTATTATTTTTTTATTAATACATAGAAGCATGAGATGCGGCTGTTTGTTGATATGTTTGTTGCTAATATGTCTCAAGTAACCATTTACGTGTGGGACTTAGAGAAGGAACATCGTTTTCTTCCATACAAATAAAGTAAATTTTTGATTAATTTTATTTTAAGTTTGTTAATTAAAAATTGCAGTGCTGGAAAATAGTTGTGCGAAATTGAGTTCTTTTATCCTTTTGTTATTATTTCAGTGTCTCCCACTTACTTTTCATCTTTTTAGAGTAATCAATATATGTATTCTCTTCCTACATCAACAAAATATTGGGGAAATTCTCCACTTTTGATTAATTGTATCTATTTTACTTTTCTCCAAAAAAAAAAAGGGGGCGGGGGGGGGGGGGGGATTAAGGTAATCAATCTTTAATATATTATATTAAAGATATGTCAGGCAATGAGCAAAACCAAGATGTTCTTCAACAATGCCTCAGATTTAAGAAACTTTCAAGTGAGAAGTTAAAACGATATGACTCCTTAGACTTGGCATCTACCAAGGTCACCGAGGGAAAAAATAATAATAATCTAGCCAAATTATGAGAATTATATGCTTTTTTCCCCTCTTCGAGACCAAACTAATTTAAATTCAGACCGATTATTATTTAAAAAATTCAAGCCCACAAGATTTATTGTGTTCTTGAGGAATTAATTATAACTTTATCATCTGTTGTCAAGGTTTTGGTTACTTTCTCTCATAATAGAACCAAAAAATATTTTTGCAATAAAAACAATGTAAATTATAGAACTCCGACAAACTCAACACACGAAACAAATCATACGGCATTTTTATTTTATTTGAAAGCGATTTCACAAAGAAATAAAGAAGAATTTTAGATTTTTCGTGTATACAATTTGTTGGTGCTATAATTTGATGCAAGGAAAATGTGTGATTGAAAGATGCGGTCTTTTTGCCTTTTTTAATCTAAAGTCTTAACAGGTGTCTTTTCTTACTTAAAAGGTGCCTTTTAACAAAACCCTTCTTAAAATTATTTCTCTGAGAATTGCTCCTCTTTAGCCTAAGATCATCTCAAAAAGTCAATCTGAATTTGTGAAAGGCAAACTAATAATTGAGAATATCCTTCTCACTGAAGAAATAGTTAAAAGGATCAGAATTAATAACTGGTCAAATAGCAATATGGTGATTAAATTAGATGTGTCCAACGCATATGACAAAATGTTTTGGATTATCGCATGTCCAGTGGTGTATAAATACAACTACAATTTAAGAGACATAAACTAAGATGACTTAATAGAAGTTATCAGGTAAGTAATTGAAGCTAAACCTAATTTTGTACAACTAATATTATCTCTATTTTTGAAATGTGTGAATTAGACCCACTACCTCATTTTATAATACTACGCTATCTTTTTTGCCCTTCGTTTCCCCCCTTGTGTTACCTTGATCTTAGTTGTTCTTTTGCCAAATAACATACAAGATAGGGATTCACGCCAAGCGCCTCATCATCATGTGAAGTGGAAGCTTGGGTTGATGGGATTATATTAAAAAAAAACTAACTATATTGTTAGAGTATGTGTCCTACTGATTATTTTATTTTAGCTTAACAGTTGTTTATTAATGGAACAGGTTAACTAACGTGTTTCTATCTGGCTAAAATAGTAAATAAATCATATAGTGATGTTTACGTGGAAAATATTCGGCTCAAAGAGGTATAAAAAAACACGACTTGTACCTCTACAGGATTTAACCCCAACTCCACTAAAACAACTGAGCCTCAACAATCAATAAATTACAAGACTCTTGTAAACTAGGAATTAAACTCCAACTCTTATTTCTACAAAACACAAACCTTCCCCAAGGTGAGTGTTCCCAAGTCTTCAAGTTCCCCAACTTGAAGACAATAATCCTACCATAGTTTATACTCCACTGAGACTAGAATTGTATTCACAATACAACTCAAAACCAATCCTAATACATAAATTCTAAGACTCCTTAACTCTAAGTATTTGGAACAGGTTCGATGATGATATCTTTAAGAAGATGAAATACTCAGATAATTTGTCGATGAGTTGCTTTCTTTCTAAGTGCATAAGTGACTATCAGTGTCACTTCCTCTATTTAACAATGACTCTCCAAAGAGTCTTTCATGTCATCAGTCTTCTATCTTTAGTTGGACTCCTCAATTCATTAGAGTTTGTTGTTAAGTCAAAGTCCTTCTTCAAGTCAATCTCCTCCACTGAGTGAACCTCTTTTCTTCAGCTTATCTTCACGTGTTTTACTCAATCACCACTTCTTCAATTTCACACGTGAACAATCATTATGATTTTATCAACTCCTGACTTCAAGCATTCTTGTCGTATCTTTATCTTCCAATGACGAACTTGTGTTGCCTTGACTTTGCACCACTTTGCACCACAGTTCCATGGACCACTTCAACTAATATGTTTCATTTGTTATGTCAATCATCAAAACTTCATTTATCTAACAAATTCTCCCTTTTTAATGATGACAAACCTACTGCCTTGATGCAACCATTATATTCCCTGAAACATTTAGTCAAGAAAAGGCACTAAAATGAAACAGATTAGTCATTAGGTTATAAATATTTACACAACTCAAATTTCCCCTTTTGACATCATCTAAAAGCTCGTTCAAGATAAGCCAAGACCAAAAAATAGACGTTTAATAATTCATGGCCACTGAGGCTATCACTAAAACAAAAAAAACATGAAAGAAAAGACAAATAATGCATAAAAATGTACATGGATTGAGGTTAACGAGAAAGAGAGTCCATATCATGAAAACACCAACACATGATAACATGCAATCAATCCAAAAACAATAAGATGAAACAAAAAAATATTCTAGGGCTCTAAAAGTTGGTGAAGGTAGAAGGAACAAACAAAACAACTAGGTCAGCTGGCGATCAGTTGCAATATTTTTAGCTCGTTCACAAGCAAGGTCAGCCTGCAGAGAATTGATTTTGGCAAGAAGCATTATTCTCTCATCCTCATGATCAGCCTGAGTTGTTACTAGAGTAACATTCTTCTTAGCAAGAACATTTTGGAGAGCCACAATTCGAGCAAGGTACTCCATTTTTTCAGTATTATGAACAGCTCGAGCAAGTTTCAATTCATATTGAGCAACTTCCAAGTCATTAGGCTGAGCATTTCTAGATGTTTCGCATTCTAATTCCTCTTCAGTAAGTATATTTCTCAACCTTTGCATAGATACATTAGGACTCCTCATTGGATCGGGTAGTGCCATATAATTCTCTTGATGATTGAGGGTCTCAGGATTTTTCTCAATCTTAAAGTTTGTATCTTGCTTAGTAAAGAAATTTTGTGTTTCCTAAGGATCAGAGGAATTAGAAGGAATAAGTTTTGCAATCTGTTTCTTGGAAGGAGAGAAAGATTTTGACTAAGCAGATTCTGAAAAAGATTTAAAAATAGGATGTTCCACCGATTTGCCCATTCTCATAGACCAAAAAGAGGTAGGGGTAGGAATAGGTGTTGCAATATACCTCTTTTTGCTGACAAGAAGAAGCTTGTTAGGGTTTGTTGGAGGAATGTGACTGGTGGCATTGGGAGGAACATAGGGTACTGATTTGGTGAGGTATGATCCACTAGGTGGTTTGGATTTAGTTGTATCGGAAGAATATAAAGAGATAGTCATGGAGAGAGAAGGAGACATACACTTTTTATGAAAAGATAGATATCAGTAAGAGGTGATTTTGGGAGAGGCAATTTGTGGTATATAAGATATGACGATGGAATTGTAGTAGAAGCAGAGGTCTAATGGGAGTGTGTTTGTAGTGTTTTGAAAAATATGGACTCTTGGGACTTGGTGGTTATAGAATTGAATATTTTAGGGATCAAATAAGCTTAGTTGTTTCATCAAGCTAATTTTTGAAAAGATTAACGAAGATCATACGTGGTGGGTTTAAAAAAGACAGTCAAAATCACTTGTATGAATCGGTATCTCTGCACAATTAAATACACAATTTATTCTGGTCATTTAAAATTATGGAATTAGGACACACAACTTAATGTGTAAGACTGAATTACTCAATATTTTAGTCAGGACATAAACAAGAACTGAGATTTCTAGTCAATCATAGAGGGGAGTTTATACAATCTTAATCATCCCTAATTCTAATATGTTCTTTTCAAAGTGCGCAATCCTCAATGCCTTAGTGAAAATATCAGTTATTTGGTCCTCATTAGAACAGAACATGATGGATATAAGGCCTTTTTTCAATATTATCTCTAAGAAAATGGTGCCTAATATCTATATGTTTAGTTCTCTTATGATGCACAAGATTCTTTGCAATATTGATGACACTTGTACTATCACAAAAGATGGGAACACAACCTACATCCATACCAAAATCCATAAGTTGTTTCTTGATCCACAATAATTGATCACAACATGAACCAACAACAATATACTCATCCTCAGTAATGGACAAGACTACTGAGTTTTGTTTCTTAGTGGACCAGGTAATTAGACACGATCCAAGGAAGTGTGTCATACCTATAGTTCTTTTCCTATTCACTAAGTAACCTGCATAATTAGCATCAGAGTAACCTATCAACTTAAAATTACTCCCTTTAGGGTACCACAAACCAAGATTATTGGTTCTCTTGAGATATCTGAAGATCTTCTTCATAGGTTTTAGATAAGACTCCTTGGGATTTGCTTGAAACTTTGCACATAATCCTACACTGAACACAATATCAGGTCTACTTGCTGTGAGATATAGTAGCGAACCAATCATCTCTCTAAACAACTTTTGATCCACAGATGGACCTATTTCATCCATATCCATCTTAGTAGAAGTGGCAATTAGAGTGCTAATTTTCTTGGCTTTTTTTATGGAAATTTTTTTGAGAAGTCCTCTCATATACTTTTGTTAATGAATCAAGGTTTCAGAAGGTCATTGTTGCATTTTTAGGCCTAAGAAAAAAGTTAGCTCTCCCATCATACTTATCTCAAATTCACAACTCATGAGTTTAAAAAAGTCACGAGTTATGTTGATGTTTGTGGAGCCAAATATGATATTATCAACATATACCTGCACTATCAATAAATCTTTCTCATTAGCTTTTAAAAAGAGAGTGTTGTTAACTTTACCTCTAGTATCTCTATGCTCTAAAAGGAATTTTACCAACCTTTCATACTAAGCTCTTGGATCTTGTTTCAGTCCATACAAAGCCTTATCAAGCTTGTACGCATAGTCAAAAAATTCCTTGATTTCAAATCTAGAAGGTTGTTTCACACAAATTTTTTTTTAAGAATATCATTCAAGAATGCACTCTAGACATCCATTTAGTAAAGTATGAATTCTTTGTAAGCATCAAAGGCTACAAGAAGTCTGATAGACACAAGTGTAAAAGTCTCATCAAAATATATGGCTTCTTCCTAGTTGTATCCCTGGACCACCAATCTGGCCTTGTTCCTTGTAACTGTTCCATGTTCATCAACTTTGTTTTTGTACACCCACTTAGTTTCAATCACAGTTCTGTCTTTTGGAGGTGGAACTAAGTGTCAAACTTTGCTTCTTTCAAACTGTTTGAGCTCTTCTTACATAGATATGATCCAATCAGCATCAAGAAGTGCTTTATTTATCTTTTTTTGTTCAATCATAGGCAAGAAGTCTTTGAAAGCATACAGGCTCTTCAGTCATGATCTTATGTGATTTCTGAGGTGAGATCAGTAAGAATATTTTTTTAGGATGATATCCTTGATACTTGTAGCTTTTTGGGATCAATCCTTGAGGGATGCTAGGATAAACATGACTAATTTCAGTAGGAGTAGATGATGCTTTAGTTTTCCCTGTCAGAATGCCTCCAGATTCAGTTCCCCTTATTGAGGTATCTCCAGATTCTGTTTTTCCGATCGATGGACCAGGTTATGCAACCTATTCCATTGACTGTTCTTCAGAGTCACTTTTTTCCTACATGTTAGTCTCAGAACAAGATTCATCAAATACTACATGCACACTTTCTTCAACACAGTTTGTTCTATTATTTAAGACCCTATAAGCTTTGCTATAATTTAAATATCCTAGGAAGATTCCCCCATCACTTCTAGCATTAAATTTTCCTAAAATATCTTTGTCATTATTATGAATAAAACACTTGCAACCAAAGGTTCTAAAGTGAGAGATATTAGGATTTCTTTCTTTTAATAATTCATAGGGAGTTTTCTCTAGAATAAGCATGATCATGCATCTATTCATAAAGTATACAGCAGTACTAATTGCTTTAGCCCAAGTCCAATTTTTCTTTCTACTACATTTTGCTGAGGTGTTCTGGGAGCATAGAAATTGTGATCTATACCATTTGTGGAACAAAATTCTAAAAACTTTGCATTTTCAAATTCAGTACAATGATCATATCTCATAGAAATCAGGGAAGTTCCTAGCTATTTTTTAATTTTCTTAATGAATATGGAAAATACATCAAAAATATCTTCTTTGGAAGATAAAAAAAGTGTCCAGATAAACCTAGAATAATCATCAACAATTACAAAGACATACCTTTTTTCACCTCTGCTTTGAAGTCTCATTGGCACAAAAGATCCATATGAATCAGTTCAAGGCACCTGACTATCCTAACATGGTTCTTTGATTTGAATGAGGACCTTACCTACTTCCCTCTTACATATGCACTACAAACTTTCTCATCCTTGACTTAGTTTTGGGCAAACTGAGCACTTTGTCTTTGGAAGCGAGTTTGTTTAATTTTTTTAGACTTGCATGTCCAAGTCTTTTGTGCCATAGGAGAGCATCATTTTATATTGCACTTAAACAACCCATCCTATATTTATTATATCATTTTTGTATACATTCGTGTGTATTCTAGAAGTAAGTACAACCTCTTTGGTATCTGCCTTTTTGACTTCAACACCTGTAGAAGTAAAAATGACTTTGCTACCTTTATCACAGAGTTAGGATATGCTATGCAGATTGTGATTCAGTCCTTCCACAAGGTAGATATCTTTTAGTGCCCTTGATTCAAAGGTCCCAATCTTCCCAACTCCTTTAGTGGTTCCCTTTTCACCATCACTAAAGGATACTCTCCCTCCACTTATTTTGGAGAGTGAAAGAAATATTTTTATCACTAGTCATGTGTCTATAGAAAGCACTATCCAAGTACCCGTGCTTCTTGCTTCCTTTCACTTTCTATTGCAAAAAAAAATCAAGGGTTACATTTTGAAACCCAGACAAGATTGGGTCCTTTATTATGAGAAAAAGGGTGAATCAGATTTTGTCTAGCCCATCGACGCAATAGGTTGTGTGACCAGTGACACTGACCAGGTCTGTTGTTCATTTTATTTGTTTGAATTTTCATGAAGTCATATTTCATTGCCAGCCTTATACTCCTAGATTTTCTTTTAGCAGCAATTGGACATTCAGTAGTCGGGTGATCATGGTTACCACATATATAACATAGATCCTTAGTAACACTATGACTCTTATAAAATCCTAAACCAGCCTTTTCATTGTGAGTTTTTTCACCTAATTGATGAACAATTCTTGAGGAATTTTTCCATCTGTTAGCCTTTTCAAGATAAAGTTTCAATTTTGAGATTTCTTGACTTAACCTCTCTACCTTGTCCTTTTCATCACTGTATTCTTATTTGACCCTAGTCAATTCAAACTCAACTTTTTTGTTCAGTATATTTTTTTTTCTGAAAGAGTTAGTTTTAAGATTTCAGATTTTAGAATCAAATTTGAAGAATCAAGTTGACTGACTTGTTCCTTGAGAGTGTTGTTTTCCTTTTCAATAGTGTTTTTGCAAGTTTCCATATCAATTAGGTCAAACTTGAGACTTCCAAGACTATTTAATATCTAATCCATATCTGAAGTTACTTCTTGGAAGTCATCAATTAAGCACTCATCAGAGAAACAAGCTTTTCTTTAGAGAATAAATGTAACTTGTTTTTAAGTTCAAGAATACTTACCTTAGAGGTATCATCTTCTTCTTCCATGTTTGAATCTCCAATGGCCATGAGAGAAGTTTCATCAATCTTTTCCTCATCTGATTCTTCTGAGTCAGGCCCCCAAGTAGCTACCATAGCATATTCTTTCTTTTCCCTTTTCTTAGCTTTTTATTTCAATTCCTTCTCAACTTTTTATTTTCTCCATTTAATTTCCCAAATATGATAATCTCAGATTTGATGATCAGTCTTGCTACACTTATAATATCTAGTAGGATTATCGTTGGACCTTTTTTTACTACTTATTCTATTTTTCTTTTTGAAGACTTTGTTGAAGTTCTTGGTTATAAATGTTATTTGTTCTTCAGTTAATTCAGCTTCTTCATCACTTTCAGAAGCCTTTAAGGCCAAGGATTTTTTAGGAACTGCCCTTTCCCTTTTTGCTTCATCAATCTGCATCTCATAAGTCTTAAGATTTCCTAGAAGTTCATCCAAAGTCATCCCGATAAGATCCCTTGCCTCCCTAATCGTAGTAACCTTGACATCCCATTTAGACTTAGGCAAGACCCTCAATACTTTCCCAATTTGTACCTCAGTATTAATGACTTTTCCCAAGGAAGTCAATTCATTTATTAAAGCAGTGAGTCTTAACATCATCTGATGAAGAGATTCATTATCCTTCATCTTAAAAGCCTCATATTCAGTAAAGATGAGAACAATTTTGAATTTTCTCACTTGGGTGGTGCCCTCATATGAATTAACCAAGGCATCCCAGATTTGCTTGGCAGTGGTGCAAGTAGACACTTTGTTGTACTTAGCTAGACCTAGTCCACACACTAAGATGATCTTTGCCCTTTCATTTTTTCTTAGTGCAACCAAATCATCAGTAGTAAATTCACTTCTCACTTTCTTGACTTTTTCTCCATCTTCCAACTTCATTGGGATAGTTGGACCATCAGTAATTCTGTCCCACAACTCATAGTCTTCTTCTTGAATGAATAATTCCATTCTAGCTTTCTACCAAGTGAAATGAGATTAGTCAAAGAGTGGTGGCCTAGTAGTGGATTGACCTTCACTGTGACCAGTAGGTGGTGCGGAATTCATCATAGTAATCTACTCTTAGGTGTTAACCTTATTTAAGAGACCTGTCTCTGATACCACTTGTTAGAGTACGTGCCCTACTATTACCTTATTTTAGCCTAACAGTTGCCTATTAATAGAACAGGTTAACTACGTGTTCCTATCTGGCTAAAATAGTAAGTAAATCACACAGTGATGTTTGCATGGAAAACATCTGGATCAAAGAGGTGTAAATATCCACGAGTAGTACCTCTACAGGATTTAACCCCAACTCCACTAAAACAACTGGGCCTTAACAATCAATAAATTACAAGACTCTTGTAAACTAGGAATTAAACTCTAACTCCTATTTCTACAAAATACAAACCTTCCCAAGGTGAGTGTTCCTAAGTCTTCGATTTCTCCAGCTTGAAAACAATAGGCCTACCTCATTTTACTCCACTAAGACTAGAATTGAACTCACAATACAACTCAAAACCAATCCTAATACATAAAGTCTAAGACTCCTTAACTCTAAGTATTTTGGAACAGGTTCAATGATGATATCTTCAAGATGATGAACTACTCAAATAATTCATCGATGTGTTGCTTTCTTTGTAAGTGCATAAGTGGCTATCAGTGTCACTTCCTCTATTTAGCATTGACTCTCCAGAGAGTCCTTCATGTCATCAGTCTTCTATCTTCAGTTGAACTCCTCAATTCATCAGAGTTTGTTGTTAATTCAAAGTCTTTCTCCAAGTCAATCTCCTCATCTGAGTGAACTTCTTTTCTTCAGCTTATCTTCACATGTTTTACTCAATCACCACTTCGACAATTTCACACATGAACAATCATTATGATTTTATCAACTCCTGACTTCAAGCATTTTTGTCCTATCATCTTTCAATGACGAACTTGTGTTGCCTTGACTTTGCACCACTTTGCACCACAGTTCCATGAATCACTTCAACTAACATGTTTCATTTGTCATGTCAATCATCAAAACTTCATTTATCTAACAGATATAGTATATAATTAACTTACAATTTTTTGTTTTGGAGCAGGCATTAGAATGGTCAGTGATACTAAAATTGGTGTTTCAAAGCGTAGGGGTGGTGTATGGAGATATTGGAACATCACCATTATTCGTGTTTTCAACCATTTTTTCAGATGATATAAAAGTAGAAGAAGATATACTGGGTGCATTATCTCTCATATTTTACTCTATCACCTTGATTCCTCTCATCAAATATATATTCATTGTTCTCCAAGCTAATGACAAGGGAGATGGTAACTCTATTTCTCCTCTTCTTCTACAAAAAATGACAAGAAGATTGTTTATCTTTGATAATAAGCTCAAAATAGTCTCCTAATTAAGTACTGTTTGAGCAATTTTAATGTTTTAATTAAGTTTGTCAAAACTGAACACCTTTGATATTAATTTGTTAGATCTTTACCACACTTTGATTATTAAATTTAAAAGAACTAGACACAAAAAATTGACCAAAAATGAAAAATATGAGTTTCCATTGAATATTTTCTATTTTCATAGTTTGTTGAATTTAATAATAGTAAATATCTGACGGAGATCAAACTGCTCGCAGAACCAAACTACTTAGGTGATTTTAAGGGGCTACCTAGAGCCTACTATAAAAAATAATACAAGAGGTCTTGCATTTTTGTCATTTTCTCCTTCTTTTACTACAAATCAGCGTTTTTAAAGGTGAAGACGTAAGACGAGATATTTTACCTGATACAAAGTGAGGCGTAAGCTTCAAGGTGATGAGGCGTAAGCTCCACGAATCCTTTAATTTTTAATATTTTTTAAATTGATATTATTAGAAATAAATATTTTTTAAAAGAGACAAATCACCCAAAAAGGTAAAATTGTATCTAAATTATAAAAAGAAATAAGTCGAAAATGCATCTAAAACTGTTTCAACAAAACAATAACCAAAGTCAAATAATATAACTAATATATAAAGTTACCTTCTCATATAATAACTTATTATGTCCTAAAAAGACAAGTTTATATAAAAAATAGTACTCCCTTCATTTAAAAAAGAATGATCTATTTTTTCTTTTTAGTCTGTTTAAAAAAGAATGACTCTTTTCTTTTTTGACAATACTTTAATTTCAATTTTTCACATGGCATGTTTAAAACCACAAGATTAAAGGATATTTTAATACATTTGACACAAATTTAATGTAAGGACACAAGATTCAAAAGTCTTCTTTATTTTTTTAAACTCTGTGTCAAGTCAAATTAAGTCATTCATTTTTAAACGGAGGGAGTACATAATTAATCAATTCCTACCTTCTCTTACTCTATCACTATATTAATACACCCATTTATCATATATTGTATTTTAAAAGAGAGCAAAAAAAGTAAATAACTTGAAAAAACTTTCATTGTATGACTTGCAAAAAAACTAAAAAAAAAAAAAGAACTAGGAAGACGAAAGTGTGTATTCAATACCTTCTTGCGTAACGGTATTGTCGATACCCACCAATAAATACATTTGAAAGTGTGACTTTTAAATTGTTTTTACTTTTGATTTGAGTATTTAAGTATTTATCAATCATATATTTTAAGATTAATTTTAAATTAGGTACTATTTAATAGAAAAAAATTATTTTATTTTTATAAAGTTTTCTGGACTTACGTCTAATTTGCACCTCATGCTCAGGCGAACGCACCCAACACTTAGGCAAACACCTCAAATTTTAGGGCATTCGCTTTTGATACTTTTACCTCCCAAAACGCCTCAATGCATTTTTTTACTGTGCCTCGCCTGAGGCTCGCCTCGAGGCTAGCTTCATACTGCCTTTTAAAACAGTGCCACAAACTTTCATGATTAATTTGTAAGAAATTATAATACACTTTTTATTGCAGGAGGAACCTTTGCAATATATTCATTGATATGTCGATATGCAAAGGTGGAATTAATTCCAAGTCAACAAGCAGAACACAAAGATGTGTCAACTCTCCAACTTGATTTGCCATAGAGACGCACACTTCGAGCTTTAAAACTCAAATCCATGTTAGAAAACAGCAATTTTGCAAAGTTTTTAATTCTATTCGCCACAATGCTTGGGATGGAGTCCTCACTCCCTGCATTTCAGGTACGTCACCTAGTTAGCCTAATTCGAAAAATTCTGTAAGTTGGAAGAAAATATTACTCTATATAATATGAGGAGCAGCTTAGGGTCGCTTTTTAAAAATGATAGCTAAGCTTCTCAGAGTTTTATTTATTATTATTTTGAGAAACTTTTTAGAATTACTTATATTTATTTAAAATTTATGTAAAAAATATTTTACATTATAATAATTAATGTTAAAATATTTAAAAGGCATGATAAAAAATTGATTGCTTCTCAATTTTGTTGCAGTGTTGCTTAAATTGGGATAACTATTTAAAAAAGATATAAAAAATACTGTAAATAATAATAATAATTAACAACTTAAAAACTAAAATGGGGAGCTTAGGGTCGTTTTTTAAAAATGACAACTAAGCTCCTTAAAGTTTCATTTATTAGTTTTTGAGGACTAAAATAGGAGCTTAGGGTCGTTTTTTTAAAATGACATTAAGCTCCCTAAAGTTTCATTTATTATTATTTGAGGATTTTTTTAAAATTACTTATATTTATATAAAATTTACACAAAAAAATATTACACACTATAATAATTAAAGTTACAATATTTAAAAGGCATGATAAAAAATTGATTGCTTCTCAAATTTTTTGCATTGTTGCTTAGATTGGGATAACTATTTGAAAATGATATAAAAAATAATATAAATAATAATAATTAACAATTTAAAAACTAAAATGAGGAGCTTTGGGTCGTTTCTTATAAATGACAACCAAGCTCCTTTAAGTTTCATTTATTATTATTTGAGGATTTTTCTAGAATTACTTATATTTATTTAAAATTTTCATTAAAAAAATTATAAATTATAATAATTAATGTTAAAATATTTAAAAAGCATGATAAAAAATTGATTGCTTCTCAAATTTTTTGCAGCATTACTTAAATTGGGATAACTATTTAAATATACTATTAAAATACTATAAATAATAATAATTAACAACTTAAAAATATTTTTAAAAAATGTAAAAGTAAGAATAGCAGGAGCTTAGAATCAACTTTAAAAAATGATAAATAAGCTCCTCAAATTCCCACTTGTGTTTTCTTGATGAGCTTAGGGTCAATTTGGAAAACGAACAAGAGTGAATGATGAGCTTACGGTCGTTTTTTAAAAATGAAAACTAAGCTTCTAAAAATTCCATTCATTATTATTTGAGGATTTTTTTGGAACTATTTATATTTATTTTAAATTTACGTAAAAAATACTATACACAGTAATAATTTTTAAATATTTAAAAGGCACGATAAAAAAATTAATTGCTTCTCAAATTTATTGCGATGTTGCATAAATTGGGATAATTATTTGAATGATGTTAAAAATACTATGAATAATAATAATTAATAACTTAAAATATTTAAAAGATATTACTTTTCTCTATATAATAAGAGTGAATACGAGAGGGAGTGTGCATTTTTCGGGCGTCCTGCTTGTCGATCATTTAGTTGTTTGCTCCATAATTTTACTATATCGCCCCTAATTAATTATTATATGTCTTCTACGTATTAGAAAATTAATAATATTTAATTTAGAAAAAGTAAAATAGACATTTATGACATGTTTGCTTCAGTTGCTTCAACCATAATTTAATTATATCACCCCTAATCAATTATTATACATTATCTAAGTATTAAAAAATTATTATAAAATCATTTAAGTATTAAACAGCTAATAATATTTAATGTTGAATTAACTTGACATCATATATGAGGTCCACTTAATTTTTTTCACAAATAATTTTTTATAATAATTTTGTTGTAGCATTTCTAATTAGTTATTATAAATCATTTAAGACATGTCTACTTTGCTGCTTCAATCATGATTTTACTATATCATCCCTAAGTAATTATTATGACCATCTAAATATTGTGTCACTTAAATTGAAATAAAAGTAAAAATATTATTAATCACTATAATTAAAAAAGTTATTTAAGAAATATGATTGACTATCAATGCCAACAAAGTTTAGACAAGGAGAATAACATATACTATTTAAATATTAATAAAACGTATTATAAATTGCAATAGTTAATAGTTTAAAATATCAAAAAAAAAAAAAATCTATTACATATTTTAAAAAATACGTAAAAAAATACTATACATGACAATAATTGATAATTTAAAAAATTTAAAGGTTAATCTGCCTGTTTTGACACAACTTCATAGGTCTTTTGCCTTGCCTTCATTTTGTTTAATAACTTAAAAAATTTAAAAGATATAAAATATTTGGCTGACTCTCGGAATTATTCATTGTCACTTAATTTGTCATAGAAAAAAAGGTATTATAAATCACAATAACTTAAAAGTTAAACCTTTTTAAAAATATAATTGACTATCAGTACCACAAAATTTTGGAGAAGGAGAGTAACATGTATTATTTAAAAAATAACATAAAATATATTATAAATTATAATATTTAACGGCTTAAATGTCTTAAAAAAATCTGTTATATATTCTAAAAAAATACATAAAAACTACTATAGATCATAATAATTAACAACTTAAAGATTTAAAGATATAAAATATTTGGTTGACTCTTAAAATTATATCAACACCACTTAAATTGGAATAGTTAAAAATGTAATTGAATATCAACGCCACAAAAGTTTGGACAAGGAGAGTAACATGTATTATTTGAAAAATACATAAAAAGTATTATAAATTATAATAGTTAACAAGTTAAAGTATCTGAAAAATAATATGTTACATCAAAACTTAAATTTTTTTAAGAAACATAAAATATTTGGTTGACTCTAGAAATTATATCTGTGCCACTTAAATTGAAATTAAAAAAGGTATTATAAATCTCAATAATTAAAAACTTAAATTATTCTAAAAATATAATTGACTATCGATGCCACAAAAGTTTGAACAAGTAGATTAACATGTATTATTTAATAATTACATAAAATTTATCATAAATTACGACAATTAACAACTTAAAATATCTAAAGTATATTAAAAATATGTTTGATTATCTAAATTTCATTTATAGCACATATGTGACTAAAAATGACATATATTGGACCCGTGCTGGCACGACCTCGACATCTAGTATGTGTGTGTGTGTGTGTATATATATATATATACACATACATATATATATATATATATATATATATATGTATATATATATATGTGTATGTATATATATATATCTATATATAGAGAGAGAGAGAAGGAGAGAGAGATAGATAAAGTTGAGAAAATTGAAGGAAAGGTATCTTTTAAGTCTTGAATGAAGGATTGGTGACATTGACCAACTTAAAGGGTCAAACATCATTAGAAAACTTGATTAAGTTAATTGTGGACTTGATTAATATTTTCAAAACTTTCTAATCTTTTTAAAATACAAATCAACCTAACTCACACCCTTCTTCAATCCAAATCAACCACTCTCTCTCTCTCTCTCCAGCTTCTCTTAACTCTCTCCCAACCAACAGTCTGCAAAATTTCTCCCTTCAATCTCCGACGATAAATAGTTGGGAGAGTTCCTTTTTGACTTTCAACCATCAATCAACGTGAAGACTTCTTCGGCGACAGCAACTTTGAGTTCTTCGTTGTCCCGTTTCTTTTTTCACAGGTAAAAAATTATGAAGAAACAAAGAAACTTGAGCCAACTACTCTTCTAGTATTGAAATGTGAACTAAATAAAATCCTAATTTCTGGCATGTGTGTATGAATAAAACCCTTTGGCATACTGTTGATTCAAATTTTTTGGTGATTTTTTGTCACAATTGATGTTCTTAGTGTGTGTGTGTATGTGTGTGTGTGTGTGATGTGTTAGTGTTGCTGGGTTGATTTTTTGTTTGTCTTGATAAAAATGGTATTACAACAGATGAAACATATGATGCAACAGATGTAAATCTGATGCAATAGATGAAAATCTGATACAACTATGAAAATCTAATGCAACGGGTGAATAATATAACAGATCATTCATCTGTTGCGATAGACGACTCTTCTATTTGAAAGAAATCTAAACAATATTGATCCAACGAATAACTGATTAGTGATTTGTTTTTATTCTTTCCAACGGTTTACTCTTTATTTTGCAAAAAATTAGTGACTATTTTTATTCTTTCCAACGGTTTACTCATCCATTGCAACAGGTCGGATATATATTGCAACAGATAACATACCTGGTGCAGCAGATTAGTGACTAATTTTTATTTTTTCCAATGGTTTATTCATCCGTTGCAACAGGTCGGTTATATGTTGCAACAGATAAAATACCTGGTGCAACAGATTAGTGATCTATTTTTATGGTTTTCAATGGATCACTCATCCATTGCAATGGATCGGTTATATGTTGCATCAGATAAAATACCAGGTGCAACAGATTAGTGCTATTTTTATGGTTCCCACGGATTACTCATCCGTTGCAAGAGGTCGGTTATATGTTACAACAGATAACATACTTGGTGCAACAGATTAGTTGTCTGTTGGAACTGTTATATTACTGTTATGCATTAATCAATTATAATCTATATTATGTTCCTGTTAATTTAAGATAAAATGGCTCCCAAAAGAAAAAAAATCGAATTAAGTTCAAGTAAAGAAACAAGTGCAGCAGCTCAGCTACATCCACCACTCTATGAGCTTGCTTTACAAGCGTTATCTCAATCAGGAGCAGAAGATAATGAACACGGGAAGGAGAAATCTTTCAAAAGAGATGATCCAAATGCTAATAGCCCTTCCGCTGAAGAGTTGGTCAAAACCTTCAGCATTGATCATTATCCTGTGAGAATACAGTACGATGGTGTCACAGATTTAACGGGTGATCTCTTCGTTAAATCAGTCAAGAAAAAATCTTTCAATGCCTTCAGAAAAATAGTTTGAGAACAAAAATTGGATTCTTATTTCAGGGAGAGTTAC